>VDFB02047230.1:346142759-346180613 GCA_007258455.2 Sequoia sempervirens | reverse complement strand
TCACAATGAAGCTTCAAACAAGGGGAGTGCCAAATCTCTTAGCTACAAAATAATGAATACAAAAAATTAATCTAATGGTAAAAACTATGCAATGGCAGTATTAGATCAAGAAAAAGTAAAAAGAAAGAGTGTACCCAACAGTGAAAACCTCCTTGAGGCACCAAAGGATGAGAGATTTGAAACTCTTCCTAACCATTATCATGAGAGATCTTCAGTATTGGTGGAGCCTACACAATCCATTAACATCAGTATTGTAGAAATAGTAAAGACCCTACATCTAGAGACATTAATGACAGAGGAAGAAAATCCAAGTTTCACCAAATTCTTTGAAGAAAGACAAATCAATTATGCTTGGTCCTATGCCAACATACCAAGAATAGATCCAGATCCTATAATGCATCATTTATCCTTACCACCTAGAGTGATGCCAATAAAGTAAAAACTGAGAAAAATGCATCCACACATCGCCCTACTAGTGAAACCTGAATTAAAAAAGTTATTAGATGCAGGATTCATTCAACCAATTGACAATGTAAAATGGATTTCAAACATTGTAATAGTCTCCAAACCAAACAACAACATCAAAATATGCACAAATTTTAGGGATCTTAACAAGGCTTGTCTGAAGGATGACTTTCCTTTGCCCAATATAGACATCATCATGGATTTAACAACAAGAGATGTTATACTTTCACTCATGGAAAAAAATTTAGGTTATAATCAGATCAAGATAGCACCAGAGGATCAAAACAAAATAGCTTTCAAATTCCCATGGGGTACATTTTTTTGGAACATCATGCCTTTTGGATTAAAGAACACAAGAGCCACCTATTAGCATGTAATGACAACAATATTTCATGACATGATGCATACATTCATGAAGGACTATGTGGATGACTTGTTAGAAAAATCATTCACTTGGGAAGGACATTTGGAAATCTTGGATAAAATATTTACCAAATTCAAAAAATTCAATGTTTGATTAAACCCAAAGAAGTGTGTATTTGGAGTAACATCAACAAAACTCTTAAGATGCATAGTCTCAGCTAAAGGAGTCAAAGTAGATCCAACAAAATTCAAAGTAATCATGGAAATTTCACCTCCTAAGAACATCATCCAACTAAGATCTTTACAAGGAAGATTCTAATCCATTAGAAGATTCATCACACAACTAGCGGACAAAAGTCATCCTTTTACTCATTTGCTGCATAAGAATGTTTTTTTCTAATGGGATGAAAAATGTGAAGAAACCTTTAATCAATTGAAACAGTAACTAATGATTCCACCTACCATGGTACCACCAATAGAGGGAAAACCACTTCTACTCTACATAGGAACTACCAAGGTATCTTTTGGAGCTTTGCTAGCACAAGAGGACTCTACAGGAAAAGAAAGGATGATCTACTACATCAATAGAACACCGAATGGCTATGAACTTAACTACACATTCATTGAAAAATATTGTATGGTAGTAGTGTTTTATACTCAACAATTGTGACACTATATGTTAACACATACGATTAAACTAATAGCCAAGATAGATCCATTGAAATATCCACTCAACAAAGCCAACTTAACAGGAAGAATAGAAAAATAGGTAATGATATTGAGTGAGTTTGACATTCAGTATGTGGATAGAAGAGCAATCAAGGGCCAAGCAATAGCAGATCAGTTAGTTGAAGCACCATTGCAAGATTCCCATCCTATGCATGTTGAATTTCCAGATGTAGATGTCCTCACCATGACAACACAACAATGGATATTATACTTTGATGGGTGTTAAACTCAATATGGATTGAGTGTTGGAATCCTATTTGTTACTCCTCAAGGACACACTATCCCAAAATCTTACAAATTGATGTTCCCTTGCACTAACAACATGACTGAATATGAAGCACTAATCATTGGCATCAAGGTAGCAATGGATGGAAAATCACAGAGCTACAAGTCAATGGAGATTCTCAATTAGTCATCAATTAGGTTAATGATGATTATCAAACAAAATATGACAAGCTAATGGCACACAAGAGAATGATAGATGGCTTCAAGAAATACTTTGTTGAGGTCAAGTTTGAAAAAATTCCAAGAGTATACAACAAAGTTGTAGATGCCATGGAAACCATTGGTTCTCTATTACAGAAACCAGAAAAATGAAGGCATTATGAATTCATGGTGGAACAATTGTTTAACCCCGCCTATCATAATCCTGATTCCCAAGTCATGTACCATCTCCTTGATGTTGATTCTTCCATCTATGGGAAGATTTATACCTATCTGAGAGACAATAACCTTCCACCTAATCTATCCCAAAACCAAAAACACAACTTTATTTGTCAAGCAGCTTGACACACCCCGATAGCTGATACACTTTATCAATGAGGTCTTGATGGTACTCTCCTTTTATTTCTTGAATGTAATGAATATGAAACCGATTTATCAAAGATTCATGAAGGTATTTGTGGTACTCATTAAAGTGGGTCTTACTCTAGCTATGAAACTCCTACGCTTGGGATATTATTGGTTGAACATGGAGAAAGAATCTTTTCAATTTGTCAAGAAGTGCAAGAAGTTTCAAGTCCATGGAAACCTCGTACATGCTTCAGTGCAGGAGCTACAACCATTTGCATCAACTTGGCCTTTTTGTCAATGGGGACTTGATCTTGTGGGTAAGATTCGTCCATCTTCCTCTAATGGACATAAATTCCATGTCCACCGTTCCATTCCATTCCATCCATTCCATTATCCTTCATCCATTGTTTCATTCATTCCATCCTTCAGACCCTTCCTTCCATTTATTCCATATCCTTCATTTTCCACCATACATTGGTGACCTCCATTAGAATATTTGATCTAAGAACTATCCAGAGATCTTCCTTCAATGACCCTACTTTGTTGGGCGTGCCATTGCCAGCATGCAGTCCTATGGAGCCACACCATATGACCTTGTGTATGGATCAAAATCTATTTTACCTATTGAGGGTTGAGATACCTTCACTTTCGGGTATCATTGAGGTTGTATCATTGTGGGACATGCTCTACAAGTATCATTGATGACATTCTAAATTTTCATAAGAAAAGGATTAACTTTTGTCTATTTTACACAAGCAATACTCAAGTCATATTGGTTCAATTATGCATAGATACTTGTGTTACCTTGCAATATCAAAAATCAATGGAATTTGTACTCAGGTCATCATGGTCTAATTATACCATCGATCTTTGTACTAACTTTCAAAATATTAAAAGCTCAATGATGACACCAAGCTCAACAAATCGGCTGACATAACGACAACATTGCATATTTAGATTTGCATGGTTGAGATAGATTGTATCCATATTAGTTTTGCATCTACATTTTAGATTTTCGAAGGCTGAAAATTTTCAAAATGATTTTATCTCTCTCATTAAAGGATTGAGTACATTTGACATTAACAAAAACAAGACCATTTACATATAGTTGCATAAGAATTATCATATCATACATTCATCCATGCATTAGATCATATATCTATATTAGAAAAATACAAAAAAATAAAATGCATCACATTTCATTTGCATAATCAAATCCATCCCATATAGCATAACAACATCATCCATAAAGCATATAGAATCATCATCCATGCATTATCATTTCAGTATTGCATCCATACACAACCATGGCATAATCATATAGACATCGCATAGCATATAGAACATAGAAAGCAAACGCATCTGTAGACATGAAAAATATACTGATTGATCTTATACACTTGATCCTAATTTACTAACACCAGTTCATCTTGAATCATCTCCTTTGCAAATCATTTAATCGAATAATCTATATTTGATTAAATTCATCACATTTCATATCGTAATTAAATAAATCAATCTTATCTGATTAAGTCATCAACTTCCTATAATTAAATAAATCAATTTTATTTAATTAGCTTCTATAGTCCCTCTTTTAATTAAATAATTCATTTTATATAATTAATCTCTAAAGTCATCTACCTTTAAATTAAATAAATTAGTCCTTATTTGATTTAAATCTAACACCATCTCCTTTAATTAAATAAATCAAATCTTATTTAATTAAGTCTAATAATCATTTTCCTCTCATTTTGATTTAAATTAATCTAAAATTCTAAGCCAAGTTGTCAAATTAGCTAATCTCCCTCTTAATTAATCAAATCCTTATTAATGCTAATCTTAATCCATCAACTCATGAAAATCATTTTAATTGAGTTATTAAATCTCCATTTACTTTCAAAAAGGCATCAATGAGGGAATATTCTTCAAATTCAAAAAATCCCTCAAAAAGGGTTTGTACATCCAACAAGGCATTGAAAGCCTCTTACATGTCTTGTGCCTTGATCCAAGTGGTATTAACTTAATTTTCTTCTCCCTCCAACTTTTCATTTCATCAATTTTGAATTTCCACCTAATTGCATTTAATTGCACAATGACCAAAATTTTCTCCACCTTTTTCCACTCACATGTTGACAAGTGGCTTTATTCTATTGGTTGGTGTTTGATCCCACATTCATCCATTTTTCCTCATCCTCCATCATTCTCTTCTATAAGTAAGAGTCTCTCATTTGGATTTTGGATCCACAACTTCATGCAACATTATTATCTTCAAGTTTTTGAGCAATTTTCATCTATATTTATCTACTTTCATCCATTTTCATGATTTCATAGCTAGGTTATGGTGGCATTTCATCAAGGAGTATCAAATCTTCACCATTGATCATCAAGCTTGGAAGGAATTGGGAAAGGGCCATTTTCCACATCAAAATGACACCAATTCCCCCATGGGATTGAGAGTTTGTCTATTTTGAGCAAGATTAGATAGTTTTTATTCATGTTCTTTATTTATTTCTTGTTCTTGATATCTCAAATGAATTTCATGGGGAATGATGATTTAACTTGCATAATAAACTAATTGTGTGTTTTTTCTTTGTGTTTTTCTAGGTCTAGGATCACCATTCATATTTTTGGCACTAGGAGGGCGAATCTGAAGAATCTAACACATTTTTTTGAGAAATTTCATTATTTTTTTAAATTTTTGTGTATACAAGAAAATAGCACCACTAACAGAGAAACTACACCGCTATCAGTCCAACAATACTATTTAGTGATGCTATCAAACTCCAAACTATGACACTGAGTCATTCCCACCAAAAAATTGAATTTTGAACATCGCCTCTTCAATCATCCTCCTTTTGACCAATCATCCAAACTCCAAACTCTATCGCTGGTCAAAACAATGACACATATGTAGTCACTGGTTTCTCCACAGTCTATCGCTATCAGTCTCAGCATCGCCATATAGTGTCGTTGACTCTTTCAAACTATTCCACCATCATAGACTGTGCCACTAGAGTTGGGTAAAAGGAAGTTTTCAAATTAATTTCAACATTTGTTTTTTCATTTTGATTGCTTTTGACTCCTAACTAGTTTTTGGCTTCTGTTTTTGTACTGTTAACTAGTTTTTGTAGGTTGGATTGATCAAAAGTGAAGGGAGAAACAAAGACAAAGAATTCTCTATGGAATCATCATTTCATTGTATCAAGTGTTTTTAAACATTTTGGGGAGAAATTATAATCCCTTTTCTAAGGACTTTGTCATCTTCATTCCTTTTAGGACTCAATAATTTTTTCATTTGGGCTCTAAAAAGAATAAAACAAGGGGATTAAAAAGAACCTTAGGCAACTTACTAGATTTTTTTGGACTTAACAATTGAACAAGCAAATCTCACACTTAAAAGTTGGTGCTTAAAAAGAATCCAATTCTTGCTTTGAAGGATTAAAATGAACATGTTCCTTTTATGTTTTTTAATCCCTTATCTAAAGTAATATCATTTAAAAGACATATGCGCTTCTCTCACGCCTCACAGTGACCTTGAGAATCAAAAGTATTTTTGTGATATTAAGTTGTATAAGTGATTACCTCCACACTTCAATTTGGATTCTTAAAATTGAACAAACTCTTGCAAATGTGAGTTAGATATATCACGTGTGTTCTCTCTTTGTTCACACAAACAAAGATTGATCGAACTACGGATGCACTTGCTCACTTTTTTTTATCCTTAGAGGGCCTTCCTATTGGGAAAAAGTGATCACCCCAGGGAATGAACCAACCAGGAACACACTAAATCCAAGCGACTTCCACCTAGTATATAGGTGTGGGTACTTGAGGAAAGTTCAAGTATCACGAGGATTGTTCTAACAAGAAGGGCCGCAATGGTCTCTTTCTGTATGGATGATCCCCCACAAATGAAATTACTATACTAGAACCTCTTGTTTAGAAGTCCAAATCCTTATCTATTTGTTGGTGCAAGAATGGTCGTTCTGAAGCCACCCCACATTCTTGCGATTATTGGTAGAGATGAGAAGTATTCCATGGGAGTTTCATGGGTACTAAAGCTTGGCTAACCCATAAAAGTGAGTTCCATGGAGGGGAGCCAGTGTGGTAAAGCTTTTAATCATCCACCAAGAATAAGTGCAGCTAGATTTATCCAAGTGGGGATTCAACAAATATTGTCTCTTAATTATCCATAGGGTTGTGCATGTTCTTGGAATCAAAAAACTTTGCTTGGATCTAAAACATTGGAAAATAAACATTCAAGATGATCATCAAATTTCAAACCCTTTAGAGGAAGCAAATACCTTTGAGAAAATCCAAGTGTTATTGCTTGCCCTAGGGATTCTATCCTTAGAGGCTTCTAAACATTTGAATTTACATCACAATTTGCTCTCACTAAAGTCAACAATAGGAAAATTTTGCCTTAATTTCCTTGATTTCCACATAATTGACTTTGTGGGATGAGAAGAAATTGGGACAATATAAATTTAGTTTGAAAAACCTAATGAAGAGAGTGTTTGTGGTAAAAAGAACTCACTAAGAAAAGATAAGAAACAATTGGACCCCACACATGTGCTCTTCCAAATGATTTCCCAAAAGATTAAAATCTGAAAACCAAAATCCAAAGGTATTATTCAAAAATCTTGTAAGAAACGTGTGTCCATGCTTTATGAATTTAGAGAAAGATTGACTTTCAATTTTTATAAACGTGCATCAAGCAACAATCCAAATTTGTATTCATTTTACTATTGTCAAAATCCAAGTCTCTTTCAAAGGTTTGAGTATCGCACATAGGAATTAATAGCATGTTCTTCAACATCTTGGTCTAGTAAACAAAGTCTCTCTAAGTCTTTTAGGATCAAAATCAAAACACTTTCATCCATCCTTCAAACATCAAATCAAAATCCATATCACAAACAACTCCTGAAAATCTTGAAAAAATCCTTATGCTAAACTTTGGGAAAATCCTTTGAAATCAAAATCCAAATCATCTTGTTTGATTAGGTGTGTGTAGATGAATCCTTCTTTACACACTTAGTCAAATTATTGTCTTGTCAACAAGGTCACTTTAGGACAACATCCAACCTCTTAGAGTTTATGAGTTCATTATCCAAACCAAATCCAATCAAAATCAAATCAAGTCAATCCAAAATCAAATCAAACATCAATCCACAAGTCCTAAAGTTTAGTATCCTCTTCAAGGTTTCCTAAGAGTTCCAATCCTTCACCAATCATCCATCTTCCATTATCTCATCACCATCCTCTTTGATCTTTAAATATCTTAAAGTTTTTTTTTTGTACCTAAAGTTTAGATCAATCCAAAGAGTTAGAGTTTCGTCTTTTACATTCTTGAAAATTAATCCCTATTTTATGGTTCAAACTAGATCTCAACACAAGAAGAACATGGAAATGAACAAAGAACATCAACTTCGAGCGACTTGAGTCAAACGACTCCTAAAATCAATACCATTGGATCTAGCAATCCCACACTCAATATTCCTCCACTTCCACAGATTCTCAAGAGGAAGTTCAAGTAGAAGACATCACCAACAGTATCTTAGGGATGACACAAGATGAAATTATTGAAATGGTCCAAAATCCTAAAACTTTTAGAATTGTCAATACCATGATGAAGCTCAATCCCTCACAATACACACTAGAATTGGAAAAAGAAGGGGCTAAACTCCCTTCTAACTAAGATGTGACCACTCTGGTGGAGAAATCTCTTAGGATATTGCATCCAATCTCATCCACACCTCCATTTCAAAGCATCACTCAAACCATCCCCCAAATCACATCATCCATTGCTCAAACTCAACCAATTGTTAATAAGGGGATCTCATTGATTCATGCATTTCAAACACACCCCCTTGTGAACAACCAAGATTTGGATGCAAACACCATCTTAGATCAATCTATCCCATTGAATCCACTACACCCATATGTTTCGCCCACCTTTCATGACCCTAATGACCCATCATCTTTTCATGCAACACCGACATATCCTCTCAACACACAAACATCTCTCCCTATGACTTTTCAAGGAGAAGGTGGGCTATTTGGACAAGGTTGAATCTTTGACCTCTCATCATCATCATTTCCTCAAGGGAACACACCACCCATTTTTCCACCACTTCCACCTTTACCATTAACATCCAAAACACCCCTTGGTTTAGGGCTACCTCCTTTACCACCACTCAATCAAAGTCAAACAACCCCCCAACCATCAATCAAAACATCATACCAAATCCTCTGATCTTATCATCGATATTGCAAAAACAAGTGACAACCATCCAAGAAACACAAGAAATCACTACACCATCTGCAATCTAGGGGTTTGTTTTTCGGGGTTAGTAATCGTATTAACAACGAATCAAAAAAGTAAAACCCAAAGAATAATGAAGTGCAAAGGAAACAAAGATAAAAACACAAAGAGTAGAAAGATCTCACCCAATTTCTTCAATTTCCATGGTTGACCTCCATTATACCTTCTAACTTGTTGATTGTGTTGCCCTCAAATCGAGTATGTGAGCAATCCTTGACTATGCCAATGTCCTAAACAAGCTTTGAAGGATTTTTCCTAAATGCCTATGCCTATGACAATCCTAAAATGACTATAATTCCTTTCCTATTTTCAAAAGTCCTAATAGTTCTCCAAGAACAAGATCCTAAGAAATCATAAATTGAATCCAATCACAATCCCATCCTTTCCTAATGAGCAAGTTTAACATTTTATAGAAAACCCAATTCTGAATGGATAGACCAGATTGAATCTTGATAAAAACCTAGAATGAGAGGCCAAGATTAAATCTAACCATCCCTAATTATGGTTAGGGAAAGATCCTTAAATGAAGGGTCAAGATGCCATCTAAGAAGAATCAGATCAGTGGTGCAGAAAACATGTGAGATAATTAATTTTAAAAACAAAGATTTTTTTAAAACTAAAATATGAGGTGACCCACTTTGTGAGATTTAAAAATCACAAAGGTAGAAGGTGGAAACTCCACTTATGAATTACATAATGACTTAATTCATAAGTGGGGATTAATAAATAATTGTCATAATTATTTATTTTGGTGGAATGTAAAGTGGGATTAATAAATGATTAGTGAAGATAAATAAATGAGTTAGTGGAAGTAATTCACATTATTAGATTCATGGTGGAAATAATGCAAGTTTATAAACTCAAGGTGGAATGTCCACTTATGAATTAAATAATGATTTAATTCATAAATGGGATAGACAAATAATTTTATCCAAAATGTGAATTTTAAAAACCATAAATAATCCTTTTTTAGATTATTTATCCAAAATGGATAATTAATTAAGAATGTGATGACATTTTAAATAATTTCATTTATTTAAAATGAGAGGAATATCAATTCAGACAATTAAATAATTAAACATAATTATTCAATTTAGAAGATATGGTTTAGAATTTAAATAAATCAATGAATTTATTTAATTGTGATAATTAGTGACATATTAACTAGATAAATGAAATTCATTTATTTAGTAATGAGGAAGAATTAACGAAGGAAGACTTTAGACAATTAACAACGTATTAAATAAATAAGATTTATTTATTTAATAATCTTGAAGAATAAAAGGTCAAGAATTAATTAAACAATAATGAATTATTTAATTAATAGTCGGACATAGATCCAAGACATAATTAAATGTCTTAATTATGCCAGGATGAAAGTGGTAAAATTAGAACTCGTAGGCCTAGGACATTTTTAAGTGTCTACATTTTGCCCCTCTTTGTCATAATGTCATATGTCGCATTGTGACAAAGAAAATAAGTCGAAGCCATGCCCTAGTGAGGGTATAGGGTATCAATGCCCTCTTGGGAGATTTTTTAAATTTGCATCAGCGGAAAAAAAAATTGGAAAGGGTCCTGAATAGTCAATTGGGTGACCAGAAAAAAAATTTGCCAGTTATGTACGCCAGAGAATGGCTTCGATCCACTTTGTAAAATACTCAGTGGCGGTGATGATGAATTTATGGCCATTGGATGAGGTCAAATGAATCTTACCCATGAGGTCGAGTCCCCATCAAGCGAAAGGCCAGGGAGAAGTGATCAGCCAAAGTTCCTGTGCTGGAGCATGGATCAAATCACTGTGAGTCTGACATTTGCGACAAGTCTTGACATATTCTATTGCATCCTTTTCAGTGGTTGGCCAATAGTACCCAAGTCTTGTTACCTTCTTGGCTAGAGTAGGACCACTCAAATGAGACCCGCATATACTGTTATGTACTTCGTGTAAGGTTGTACATGCTTCATTGGTGTCAAGACATCTAAGGAGGGTGTTATCAAAGCTACGACAATAAAGGGTGTCACTGACGATGGTGTATCTGGCGGCTTTTCAAATAAAAGACTTTCATTGATTATTGGATAGGTTTGGGGGGAGGGTTTGGGACTTGAGGTATTCATAAATGTCTTGATACCATGGAGAATTGGGACCAAAAAGCTCGCAAACCATCTCTGATTCTGGTATGTCATATGCAGGAACCAAAAGTTGTTCCACCAAAAATTCAAACTGAGGCACATTACTAGGAATGTCCAGGAGAGAGCCAATTGTGGCCATTGCGTCTGCTACCTTATTTTGTGTTCTTGGAATTTGGTAAAAAGTCACCATGTGAAAATATGTCTGGAAGCTATTAACCATTCATTTATAAGGCATTAATTTCTCGTCCTTAGTGTCATAGTCATTGTTGACTTGGTTAATGACCAACTGAGAATCTCCATAGACATGAAGTGTTCTAATTTTCCATTTGATGGCCATTCTGAGTCATGTGACAAGTGCCTCATATTCTGCCACATTATTTGTACATGGAAAAGCAATACGGAAGGACTTAGGGATGGAGTCTCCTTGAGGGGTAATAAATAGTATTCCTGCCCCCAAGCCACGATTAGTATGAGATCCATCGAAGTATAGCCTCCAAGGTGACTTGGGTTCTGTATGAAATATTGACTCATTTGGAAAATCTACTACTAGTGGATGATTTCCCTCTATAGGTGTGTCTGCCAGTTGGTCTGTTATCACTTGTCCCTTTATTTCCTTTCTTTCAACATACTGAATATCATACTCACTCAAGATCATTACCCATTTTTCCAAGCGACCTGTCAATGCTGCATGACTTAGGAGATATTTCGCGGGATCAATCTTTGCCACTAAGTGTGTCTGGTGGTTCAATATGTAGTGCCTTAATTTCTGAGCAGCAAAGACAACTGCTAGGCAATCACACTCAATGGTTGTGTAATTTAGTTCATATCCGACCAGTGTCCTACTAATGTAGTATATGGCCCTTTCCTTTTCTTCATGGTTGTTTTGTGCCAGTAATGTCCCCAGTGTTGAAGTTGTTGTAGAAATGTACAGAATCAAAGGTTTACCTTCAATTGGTGGCATTAAAACAGGTGGTGATAGTAAGTAATGTTTTATTTGTTGGAAGGCTTCCTGACATTTATCTATCCACACAAAAGGAATACTTTTGCGTAGAAGATACTGAAATGGATGACACTTTTCTGCCAATTGTGCTATGAAGCATCAAATAGATTGTAGCCTGCCTTGAAATTTCCTAAGTTCACTTATCCCTTTTGGAGGGGGCATGTCTAATATGGATTTTACCTTGTTAGGATCGACTTCAGTGCCTTTACAAGAAACAATGTATCCCAAAAGTTTTCCTGATGTCACGCCAAAGACACATTTCTTTGGATTCAAGCGGACCTTGTATTCTTCTAGCCTCTTGAAAAATTTTGTCTAACACTTTCAAGTGTCCTTTTCATGTCCAAGATTTTGCCAAAAGGTCATCTACATAATCTTCCATTATCTGATGCATCATGTCATGGAATATGGTTGTCATGGCTCTCTGATATGTGGCACCTGCATTCTTAAGACCAAAAGGCATGACGTTCCAACAGTATGTGCCCCAAAGACATGTGAATGTTGTTTTGTTTTGATCTTTAGGGGCAATACAAATTTGGTTATAACCAGAAAAACCATCCATGAGGGACAACATCTCATATCCTTTCGTAAGGTCCACTATGATGTCAATGTTTGGCAAGGGGAAGTCATCCTTTGGACAGGACTTATTCAGGTCCCAAAAATCCATGCAGATGTAGATTTGACCGTTTGGCTTTGTGACTGGTACAAGATTTGATATCCATTCGGCATAGTTGATGGACCATATGAATCTCACATCTAGTAATTTCTTAAGTTCTACTTTGACTAACAAGGTGATTTGTGGGTGCATCTTTCATAGCTTTTGTTTCACTGGCTTGGCATCTAGAAATAATGGCAAATGGTGCAAGACAAGTTTTGGATCCAACCCCGGCATAGCAGCATAAGACCATGCAAAGTTGACCTTATGCTCTGAAAAGAATTTTTGGAACTCAGGTTTCTCTTCCTCTATCAAGGATGTCACGAAGAGGACCATCTTAGGATCTTTTGTTGTGGATATGTTTATTTCCATAGCGTCCTCTATGAGCATGGCTGATTTTTCCTGAGTTACAGGGAGAAACTCTAGTCCTCCATCTTTGGGCGCCTCAAAGAGGTTTTCACCTGTAGGTACATCCTTTGTTTTTACCCTTTTGTCGTCAAAAGTTTCCTTTTGGTTTTCACCTAGAGATGTTTCATTATTTATTTTATTTCTATTTTTGCTTTTGCAACTGAAGGATGGAGCAATCTTGCCAAAGTATGTCATGCAATATAAATCAATGGAAAATCTTGACTTATGATCACCACTAGGTATGCCCTCATGTAATCCCATGAATTCTACAATTGCCTCATCATTCTGAAATATATCCAAGACTGGCAGGCCTTGTTGGTCCCAATCGACTAACCAAGGATAAACTAGGGAAATGCCATTGTCATTATTAGTGAATTGAGGGGAGGATGCGGAAAGCATGTAGATAAATTTAGTAGTGTCGTAAATGAGATTATCATTTTCCAACTCCACATTGGACTCTATCCAATATTCCCCTTCACTAGTCTCATATTCGTTGGCAAAATAAGGGTTGAAGAGTCTAGAGTCCTGGTTGTCAGTGTCTTTTGGTATTTCAAATGGGTTGAACTAGAGGGATTCCAATGGTAGGTTTTGTATGTCATGGGGAGTGGTAATGGGTCCTTGAGTATTCGGTGCCTGTTCGATTTTCTGAACTCTTTGTTTAGAGGTCAGTTCCCCTGCTTCGGAAAACAAATTATCAAGGTAATAGTCACTTAAGGATTGGTCTGAGTCAAATTTCCATTCTTGGGAGTCAGTTTGGGTGGGGTTTTCCTTAGTGGCCTGGACACTTTTCGAAGCATGTACTCGCTCACTTGAAGGTCTAATGGTTTTTCGATCATCATTGCCAGGCAATCCAAAACCCTAATCCCAGATATTTTGGTATTTGGGAAGGTTCTATGGGCTCTCTTCATCCCGCTTTGTCTCTGCCTAGACCACTTGTACCATCGTAACCTTTAGCTTTCATTATGTCATATCCCTTGCCATATTTTTGAACTGGTAATGGGGGTAATGTGACAAAACCTTTATAGATCCATCCTGTTATGTCATGAAGGTCCTTGTTGCTCATATCTCCCCATTTGATAAAAACTATTTTTAGGGGAACCATGAAAGTTTCCTTGAGTTCCATTCTGAAACATGGCCGACCAAATACCTTTGGAGGCTTGGGTAATGTTGTTATGTTGTATGATGTGTGTAGTTTAAACTCCCCACATCCAAGGTCTTGGATCTTGACAGTGGATTCAGCCTTAGGGTTTGTGGAAGGTGGTGATGTAGCAAGAGACGTGGATGGAGTGGATGAGGAAGATGACATGGGTGTGAATGGGTCAATGTAGTTGGATGACAAGGGGCTAGGTGCTTCTTGGTTAATAGGCAGTCAATTTTCAGAAATACCTCTTAAGTTGGTACAATATTGGAAAGGATCAGCGTCTCCATATATGGTTATTTCTGTGTCGTCAAATGGAAACTTTAGGCATCGGCGATATGTGGATGGGACAACTTTTAATGAGTGAATCCAAGGTCGACCAAGTAGAATATTGTATGGAAGCTCTAGATCCAGGACTTGACAAGTGGTGTCCACAATGACCGGTCCCACTCTAATGGGGAGAGAGATAACACCACGTGAGGAGCGCTCTTCATCATCATATGCTTTTATCACTATACTCTTTGTCAGGTCTATGAATGCATCAGAGAACCCTAGAGCCTTAACCACTTTGAGGGAGCATATATTCAATCCTGCTCTACCATCTACTAGAACCCATCTAACTTTGTGCTTGTGGACAAAAGTTTCTATGTGTAATGCATCGTTGTGGTTGGTCTTAGGTGATGACTAATATTGATCTGAGAAGGTGACATGGTGAGGCATGGAGAGGTATCCCACCATGGTTTCAAACTGATTGACATCAATGTCCTTGGGGACTGATGACTCTTGTAGGGTTTTATCTAGTATATCTTTGTGCGCAGGAGAGATATGGAGTAGCTCAAGTATAGAGATTTGCGCGGGGGTTTTTTCCAGCTGGTTGATAAGGTTGAACTGACTTTTTGGTTGCCCTTGCTTTATGGCCGAGACAGGTTTTGGTTGGTTAGTAGATGTGCTAGGTATGGTGATTTTGGGTTGTCTAGTGGGAGGTGGACCAACTATGGTGACCTTTCCACTGCGAGTAGTAGCATTACACTAAGGTGCTTGCTTGACCGTAATGGTATTACCTATTCATCCTCGGTTCAGATATTATTTATAATAGGTCCACCTGAATAGTCGTACTGGGTTCAGGTGAGATTGGCGTGATTATTGTTTATCTTTGGACCTGACATAGAAGCATTATGAGAACCATGGTCCTGCAGTGGATTTTTGTGGATAGTATGATCTGAATTTGAGGTGAATTGTGGTCCACTTATCTCAATGACGCGACTGTCAATAAGATCTTGTATTAGGTTCTTCAATTGTCGACAGTTAGAGGTTGTATGTCCTTTTGCTCGATGATAATCACAAAATGCATTATCATTCCACCATGCTGGTTTGAATTGTCCTGGGTCATATGATTTTGGTTCTTGAAGCGTGATGACCCCACTCTGGAGGCATTTCTTGAGGACTTCTTCAATGGGTTCCCCCAAGGGAGTGTACGTGCGACCCCTGGGGAATTATCTTATTTGACAGTATTGTCCTTGATTATTTTGGTTGTCTTGGTTGTTTGAAGGTATATTGGTAGGGGGTGTTGATACCACTGTTGGCTTGTTTTGTGGTTGAATCCTCTTTAGAGCCAATATAGGACCCATAGTGTTTACTGCCTTGGCGTTAACAATGCCATCATTGGTGATGTGTTTATTTTTTACCCAGTACTTATTCCTGTCAGCGGGAGGATTCCAACTTGCATTTGTGTTTTTAGGACCATATTTTAATCTACCCTCAGCAATAAGAGCTTTCTCAAGTTGGACGCCTCGTTTGACTAAGTCCACGAAGGTTGTACAACAATGAACTAGCAAGCCATTTCTTAATGGGTCTAGAAGCATTTGTACAAACATGCCAACCTTCTCCTTTTTAGGTATGTCTATGTGACAATAGCTTGCTAAGCCTCTCCATCATTGGAAAAATGGGATAAAATTTTTGCCAATGTCTTCTTGTGTAAGTGTGCATAAGCTAGTAATGGAGGTATCTGTGTCAATGTTATAGGCATATTTTTTTATAAATTTTTCTACAAGTTCCTTCCATGTTTTTATCCCCTTCAAAGTGGAGAACCATTCAAGTGTGGGTGTTGTTAGACTTTTGGAGAATAGTCTCATCAAGTAGGTGTGTTCATATGCGATGTCCATACAGTTGGTTGTGAATTCTCGAATGTATTCAATAGGATTCTTCTTGCCCTTATATTTGGTGAAATTTGGGGCCACATATCCAGGAGGAAATGGTGGCATGTATAAAGTTGAGTCAAAAGGATATGGACATACGTCATATGACATTGGTGGTGTTATGTTGGATGTTTGCATGCTTTCCATCTATTTTTGGAGATCTGCCATTCTGGCTGTCAAGGCATCTATTATGGGATTATTGGCCACGTCACACATGGGAGTGATGTGTATACCCTGAGTCCCCATTGATTATGATAACATGTTTGAGTTTGGATGTGGCACGTGTTGTTGTGAAATATATGATATGTCTTGGTTTGGCAATTGCCGGTATTGCCAATTTTGATGAGGAATGTGTTGTGTGTGGATCTGTGATGAATATGTGGGGATGTGCGATCCAACCATATTTGTCGATATTTGGGGAACATGGTAACCTTGACTATTTTGGTGCCCAAGGGTATTCATTCGTTGTGTTGTTTGAGTGCCTGGTCCATATTGAAAGAATTTTCCCTGTGGTATGTTGGCATTTTGTCCTTGGAATTGTCCATGTGGGATGTTGGTATTTCGTCCTTGTGAGGCATTGATGTTCAATTGTGATGATGTGTTAACATTTGGTTGGGGATCTCTAATAAGCATACGTCTTTTAGTTCCTTCAAAGGGGTTGAATGAGGTCCCAACATAAGGATTGGAGGATGTTGTCCCTATGGTCATAGATGAAGTCCCAAATATGGGGTTTGAGGAATTTTCCCCTATTGGTGTAGACCCTAAGGTAGTTCCAACTATTTGTGAAGATGTCATTGTCATTGCAAGCATGGATTGTGATATTGTTTGTGGCATGGTGGGTGTTCCTCCGATAGAGGTGCATTGATTGAGTTGGAGGTGTTTTGATTTATGGTGTCACTAGATGTAACATTTAAGGCATTTGTAGCAATTTATGTGGTGACAACAGTGTTATTGTGGGAGGAATTGATCTTATTTTGTTGAGGTGTCACGTTTGGTGTCGTGTTGTCCGGAGAAAAAGGTCTTATGGTATTAATGTCAAATCCTCTTGGTAGTTTTTCCCCTTGGTCTAAGAGCATAGCAAGGTATCTGTCAGCATCGTTCAAAAACAAATCCTCTACAAATGAAGCTACGTCAGGATTTTGGGTTGCAACCTCTAAATCCTCAACTACTACTTGTCCATTGTGGTCTCTTTGTATGAATGGTTCAAATAGATTTCGGGATGATGTTGGTAGGTTCATGGAAGATTGTATGTTCGTGTTGGTAAATGGATCATTAAAAGTCATGTCCTGGTTCATATCATAGGTGTTGGTGTTGAAGTCTTGTCTAAAATTCACCATTTGTCTTTTCTTTCTTTGAAGCCTAGTTTTGACCATAAAAGAGAATTGCTTAAATGAGGATGATGATTATGACAACTAGTCTATGCTTTTGGTGTTTTATGATAAGGATGACTAAGCAAGGTGATTATGAAATTTTTCTAGGGAAATGATTGATGCAAGATGCCAAGATTTCCAAAGAAAGATGTCAAAGGTCAAGGCGACAATTATGACTAAGATGACAATGTTGATTAGTGCAAGGTGAGAAAATTGACTAGGTGCAAAATGAAGACTAGGGTGAACAATATTTTTTGATATTTTTGAATTTCTAGGCATAAGATATGAAAAGTATGGACTAAGATGAATGTAATTTGGAGCAAGGGTTGCCTAACCACTCTAAGCTTAATCTGTGTCTTAATTTTGGTTATCAAAGGACTTGTTAAAGGGACTAAGTGACAAGGTCAAAATGACAAGTGAGTTTTCCTAACTAGACTATTGAGTTGGAAATTCTCACAAAAGGGACAACGACTAAAAAAGGAGATTGTTGATTAAGTCCCAAGATAACCTACTCTTGAAGGCAATGATTTTGCAAAGTGTGATGAGGTGGCCTAATCCAAAGTCTAAGGACAAGTCTATGTAGGAAAGGATGATTATGAAGTCTAGGGAATGCAACTAACATTAACAAGGTTGAACCCAAGGTAAAATGCAAGCTAATGGTTGACTAATGAATATTTTGAGCAATTTCAGTTCTAGTTTCCAACAAAGACTTCTAGAAAAGATGTTGGACAGTAGGCAAAATTGTTGGGTTTGAATTCATTTTTGTGATGTTTTGATGAAAAGTCAAAATTGTCCAAAGTTGATTGTTTCGTTTCTAGATTTGTGATTGTTGTGTATACTGTTCAAGAATCTAGAAAACACCTAACAAGCACGATGTTTTAGGTGTAATCAAGTGCACATAAAATAAGTACAATCCTAGAAGGCCAATAGGCCACAGGTTTGTATACTTGGTATAGCCCACCGATATACCCTGGATTGGTGATAAACACCTTTCCTTCTCGAAAGCGGATAGCTTAGAAGTTTGGTGGCATTGGCTCCCCTCCATATCTCATTAACGTCTTTCGAGCACACCAATTTTGAATTCTTGGGTAATGAATTCCCAAGAACTACTATCTCTACTCAAGGGGATCAGTAGTGACTGTCTTCGGGCATGATATTGTACCCTACACTACACCAAGCAACGGCCAAAGAATGGTTGGATACTAAAGCAAGAGGTGTTTAATTCGGGAATTTCATTCATAGGGCATGATCCATGTGGCAATAGTCCCCTTTCGGATCCATCTCGTCGAAACCACAAGCATGATTCTTGGGCTTTCCCCAAGAATCCACTTTTATATACCGGCTGGAAGTCCCTCAGTGTCAGGGTGCTACCGGTCTTAGTCATCCTCGGGTGAGTACTTTTTCCCACCAAAACATGCCCAAATTCTAGAGTTAGTAACTATTTCTCTTACACCCAGGATCGCTCAAAAGCGCAAGGGGAGAGGATACTTCAATTACTAAATCGTGAGGGTAAAAATAGATAAAAACGAGTCTAGTTTTCTGATCATCGATTTTTCACAAGGTGAGAGCATACTCGCCTACCATTTTGCAAACACACTCAATCATAGCAAAAATGCAAATTCTTTTTTAATTGCACCAACATGAAATGTGTACTATGCTAAGAAAAAGACAAGCACATTGTTTTGATGTTAGTCTTTGACGTTCGAACCTGCAAGACCACACATTACTAGTTTGAATGTTTTCCTTTCACCAACGGAAAGTAACCACCAAATGTTGTAAATCCTAGTCAGTAACACAAAAATCTATGCTAGGCAGAATACAGAAATAACCAGAATACCAAGAACACTGAAAATAACCAAAAAATATTACCAGTCAAATGCATCGCGACAGAGAGAATGCATCACTATGTACTTCGAATGTGGCTGAATATGACATATGCATCGCTAAACCTGGAAAATGTGTCTCGACAGGTCGATTGCGGCATTATAGATGGCAAATGCATCACAATGCATCTACCACGTTATGGTAAAAAAAAGAACACAAAAGCATTGTTCCATACCTGTTCCTGCAAAAATGATAGAACACACACCAAAACCATACAGGAAAACCATAGAAAATAGAGTCTTTGACGTTTACATTGGCAAACTATGAAAAACCTCTACTAGGCAAAATGCAGTAAATAAAACCAAGATGCTAAAGGAAATAGACAGAACAGAAAATTAGTGAAAAAATATGAATGGAAGTCATAGCCAGATGAATGCATCACAGAAATGTAGATGCATCATTTGAAGATTTAGATACGACTCATCTTGGCAAATGTGGCGTTCGGGACAGTGATTGTGGCATGTCAGAGCTTTTGCGTCGTTTGGAGTCTTGGAAGTGTCACGACACATCAGATGCGTCACAATAAATGTCGAATGTGTCATGTCGTACTTGTACCTACGAAAAGAAAAAAAACACAAAAACCAAGGCTATATGGAATCCAAGAAAAATAATATTTTCACGTCAGGTTCACCAATGTAATCTAGGGGTTTGTTTTTCGGGGTTAGTAATCGTATTAACAACAAATCAAAAATGTAAAACCCAAAGAATAATGAAGTGCAAAGGAAACAAAGATAAAAACACAAAGAGTAGAAAGATCTCACCCAATGTCTTCAATCTCCATGGCTGACCTCCATTATACCTTCTAACTTACTGATTGTGTTGCCCTCAAATCAAGTGTGTGAACAATCCTTGACTATGCCAATGTCCTAAACAAGCTTTGAAGGATTTTTCCTAAATGCCTATGCCTATGACAATCCTAAAATGACTATAATTCCTTTCCTATTTTCAAAAGTCCTAATATTTCTCCAAGAACAAGATCCTAAGAAATCATAAATTGAATCCAATCATAATCCCATCCTTTCCTAATGAGCAAGCTTGACATTTTATAGAAAACCCAATTCTGAATGGACGGACCAGATTGAATCTTGATAAAAACCTAAAATGAGAGGCCAAGATTAAATCTAACCATCCCTAATTAGGGTTAGGGAAAGATCCTTAAATGAAGGGTCAAGATGCCATCTGAGAAGAATCAGATCAGTGGTGGAGAAAATATGTGAGATAATTAATTTTAAAAATAAAGATTTTTTTAAAATTTAAATATGAGATGACCCACTTTGTGAGATTTAAAAATCACAAAGGTAGAAGGTGGAAACTCCACTTATGAATTACATAATGACTTAATTCATAAGTGGGGATTAATAAATAATTGTCATAATTATTTATTTTGGTGGAATGTAAAGTGGGATTAATAAATGATTAGTGAAGATAAATAAATGAGTTAGTGGAAGTAATTCACATTATTAGATTCATGGTGGAAATAATACAAGTTTATAAATTCAAGGTGGAATGTCCACTTATGAATTAAATAATGATTTAATTCATAAATTGGATAGACAAATAAGTTTATCCAAAATGTGGATTTTAAAAACAATAAATAATCTTTTTTTAGATTATTTATCCAAAATGGACAATTAATTAAGAATGTGATGACATTTTAAATAATTTCATTTATTTAAAATGAGAGGAATATCAATTCAGACAATTAAATAATTAAACATAATTATTCAATTTAGAAGATATGGTTTAGAATTTAAATAAATCAATGAATTTATTTAATTGTGATAATTAGTGACATATTAACTAGATAAATGAAATTCATTTATTTAGTAATGAGGAAGAATTAACGAAGGAAGACTTTAGACAATTAACGACATATTAAATAAATAAGTAAGATTTGTTTATTTAATAATCATGAAGAATAAAAAGTCGTGAATTAATTAAACAATAATGAATTATTTAATTAATAGTTGGACGTAGATCCAGGACATAGTTAAATGTCTTAATTATGCCAGGATGAAAGTGGTAAAATTAGAACTCGTAGGCCTAGGACATTTTTAAGTGTCTACATTTTTCCCCTCTTTGTCATATTGTCATATGTTGCATTGTGACAAAGAAAATAAGTCAAAAGCCATGCCCTAGTGAGGGTATAGGGTATCAATGCCCCCTCGGGAGATTTTTCAATTTTTTGTCAGCAGCAAAAAAATTTGGAAAGAGTCTCGAATAGTCAATTGGGTGACCAGAAAAAGAATGGCGCAATCGATTTTGAATTTTGATATGTTTAATGCAGCCAACGGGGTGGTCAAAGTTGGTCAAATGAGCCTCCAGCAATAACAAGATGTAACCTAATTACTAGCCCAACAACAAGCATTGTTGGAACAACAAGAAGAAGAAGACCAACAACAAGCGTTGTTGGAACAACAACAAAAAGACCAACAACAAGCATTGTTGGAACAACAACAAATGCAAGCCTATCAGTAAGCCTTGATCGCACAACAGAGCTTGCAACAAACTCCCACCAACATACCCAACACTCCATCCATCACTTGGACTAATCCACCACTTTAAAACATGTTCACTCCACCTCCCTATCCGCAAAATGACATGATGAAACAAATCAAGTTGCTCTCATAGAAAGTGCTAGATCTTCAGTCAGGGAAAAGAACAAAGACACCAAGAAATTTATGCCCTTATACATTCGATAGGAGTCTTGCAATGGTACCATTCCCAAAGGGATTTGAAATCCCTAAATTTGAAAAATATCGTGGGATGGGAAACCCTAAAGATCACATTAGGGAATTCCAAGTACCTTGCATGGAGGTTGCATATGATGATACATATTTGATGTGGCTATTCCCTTGAAGTTTGGTTGGCCTTGCCATGGAGTGGTTCTCTCGCCTCCCTCTTGGCATCAAATTTTTTGAAGAGATTATAGACGCATCATAAAAAACTACGCATTCAATATAGGTGTGGATGTTAGTCTAGAGGAACTATATGCTCTTAACAAGCTAAGGGAGAATCATTTGCTTCCTTCCTACAATGATGGTGATCCAAGGCCAATAGAAGCAAATGGGCCATGCCAAAGGAACAACAAGTTTGCACCATCATTTCTAATCTTGAGAAACCTTTGCATTCCATCTCAAGGTGCAATGTATTACCACATACGACCATTTGATCCCCAAGGTGCTTAATATCAAACGAGACCTTATTGCACAAGGGGGGACACCCACATATCTAGAAGATCAATATAGCTTCCCTTCCACCAGATACAATGAGAAACCTTACATGTGGGAAAAGAAAAAAAATTTCACCAATGATGGTGTGGTCAATGCCAAGGTCATAATCAGTTCTCCAAAACAAAACACCCAAACATACCAACAACCACAAAACAACAATCATAAAAACACTCATGCCAATGTAGTATCACAACAACCACCCAACAATCAAATCAAAAATTTGAGAAATCAAGGAGGACCACCCCCATGAAACAAAAATTCCCCCAAGTGAAAGTACACAACCCTTGGGGAATTGATTGAATTGGTCATGAAGAAACTAATAAATGAAAAATCTCATCAAAATTCCCACTTATGAGAACTATCAAGAACCCCAGGTGAAACCACCTTTGTGATTTTTAAAAAATCAAGGGGCACACCACCACCAACTATATGAGGTTGAAAAATATAATCGAAGACCTCGTCGATGACAAAATCATAAATGTTGAGAAACTAGCTAGAAATTAGGACCTAAAAATATACACGAATTTGATGCAGGATCATAACCAAGGGAACAACCATGGAAAGACCAAATATGCCAATGTGAACCATGTGTATGATCATGTTGTCACATCCATTGATGAAATGGTCACTGTTATTAATATCAAAGGAGCCAAAGCTTATTGCGGAGTCACCACACACAACAACAAAGTTACCATTACTAGGTCATCATAGTCACCTAGAGAATCCACATCAAATCCAAAATCCATTCCAAATGGCTACAATGTCTTTGACTAGATGAAAAGAACCCCTACTCAGATCTCTATCATGGAGTTGCTGAATATATCACCCACACATAGAAAAATCCTAGAGGAAGCATTGGTATCATCCATCATCTCTACGGATATTGATGTTGACCGATTCCAAGTTATGGTTAGAAATATCACCACCCCAAGTCTCCTAACATTCTCTGATCAGGACTTCCCCACCCAACCATCTCACAATCATGCACTCCACCTTCAAGTTCTAGTTCATAAAAACAAATTCAAAAGGGTCTTGGTAGATGGGGGTGCATGTCTAAACATTTGTTCCCTCAAATTAATAAAGAATTTGGGATTCTCAAAGGATGCCATTGAAAAAGGTAAGGGCATCACAATCAGAGCATACGATGATCAGGAAAGAGTGTCTCAAGGCACTATCCAGCTCCCTATTCAGGTAGGGCTAGCCATTATGGAAACCACATGCTAGGTTCTTGACCTTGATTTACCTTATAACATTCTCTTGGGGCATCCATGGATCCATGGGATGCAAGCAGTCACATCAAATTTCCATTAGCGTGCTAAATTCCCATATCAAAATCAAGAGGTCACAAATTCATGGTGATCCCAAGCCCTTTGCCTACTACAAGAATCTGGAAGCAAAATACTATAAAATCCCCCAAGTCCTAAAGAATGATGAAGGCCCCACATCTCTGTATGTAGACCCAACTATTTTAGCCTCCACTTATAAGACAAAGACACCTGCCATTCCTGATATCTCTTAAATCAATGTCATTATCCAAGACAATGGGTGTGGGGATTATAAAATGAAGAAAAGTTCTTTCATCATAGGAGAGTTACCTTAATCTCCTAGGTCTCATGTAAAACCCCAACCAGCTAAAACATCATCCCAAATTTTTAGAGTAGACCCTTCTAGATTCAGATGTTGGGGGGATCTAAGTCAAGAAATAGTAGATGAAAAAGACATATCAAGCTTGTTGTACCAAGATGAAAGGCCCATGCTTGATCTTCCCATGGATGAGAGTAGAAAAGGATTACATATGATGCTTGGTATGGGCTATAATAGAAACAAGAAACTTGGGAAAAATAACAATAGGCTTCTAGTACCTCTCAATCCAGAGAAGCACATGAGAAATCTTGTCCTCGGATGTACTTCTCCAAAGGTGACCATACTTGGAAATGGTTCCTTGGTTAGAAAGGTCAAAACTCCCCCTCGGCTATCAGCATTAGCCCTTCAATTACCAATATCCATAGGTCGAATCATAGATAACTTTACCTTTGACATAACTGATGTCTGTAGTAGTGATGAGGATCCCATAACAAAATTGCCCATGCTTTTCGAAGATTCCTCCTTGCTCATGATTAGTACCTTGTCTTTTGAGTCAAACCATCAAACCCATGAAATAAACCTAGTCTATCCCCAACTCATCAATTACAACCAACAAGGACCACCAAGTCTAGACACATTCAAAAATGATGAAGCACTCTCAAAATTCATGGGATTGCAGGCTACGATACCATATGGTGATCACAAGGCCAGGTTCGACATCATACTGGACACATAGGATTATTACAGGGAAACAATTGAATCCTTCAGTCACAAAAGTGAAAATTTGAGAATAATCTCTAGGTCTTTGAGTGGAAACCACACTATGGCACTCTCTAACCCAAAAATAATAAAAATAAAGGACGCATCCTGCAGACACTAAAATTTGGTCTAAGCCTGTGACTTGAATTTCTTCATAATTTGTATTATCATGGTCATGATTAAATAATGTTAATTATTTAATTAATTCACATTATCTTTATTCTATCCTAATTAATTAAATAAACATCCTTTATTTAATTACGTCACTAATCAACTTTATCCTCCTTAAATTAAATAAATTCTTATTTAATTTATCTTTATCATATTTTTTACTATAATCAAATAAATACTTTAATTATTTAATTATTCATTTAAAACCTTTTCTTCACTCAATTAAATAAATCTTATTGATTTAATTAATCCTTAAAATGTCAAATCTTGAATTAAATAATCATTTAATTCATAAAAGTCTACTTTTAACACATTCCTCTATATTTAGATAAATGTTTAAGTTACCTAATTATTCATTTCCACTTGACTCAAGATATATTTGAATCAATTAGTTATCTCCTGATTTAATGTCTAAGTGTCTTTCACGAATAAACTCTCTATCATAACCAGTTAGTTATCTAGTTCTAATTCGTATGCATGTACATGCTTATTAATTAAATATCTTTATTTAATTAATTAAATTTCATGTGTGCATCCAAACATAACATTTCTTTTAATCTATCTTTATCTTTGTCATGCAAAAATTATTCTTTTATTTTCGAATACCAAACTTGAAGATTAAATCATTATTTATTCTTTATCTCTATTCTTAGTTTTCATCACTCATGTCAGTACTAACAGTTATCATAATGCATGTTGAATCCTTTGATCTCAATCGCTCATTTATCTTTTGATCTTGGCCTATCATTTGAATGATCAATTTTCTATAAATTGATCTATCTTTCATCATTTTACTCCCGAAATCTTGTGACTTTTGGAGAACTTACTTGTTAATCTTCAATATTTTGCTATAATCACATCTATCAAGGCTATACTTGCACACTGACTAAAAATATGAGGGAAATAATACCAACACAATGGAATGGAGAAGGACAACAGAGGTTATCCATGGAGTTACATCAATCTTTGGTGAGATTTTTTTTATGTTTTTTTCTATTTCCTCTGTTCATTAGTCTTTGACTTTAGATTACATTAGAGTTTAATTGCATTGTTATTGCTTTAATCTTTCCTATTTTCATGATGTTACATTTGTGAACCTAACATGAAGACATGTTCTTCGCAAATGCATAGACTTTTATTTTATTTTTGCAAGTATTGTATGAAACAACACAATCAATAATTTAACTGTATCTAATGAAAAAATGATGCAACTGCCAAAATTAGATGCATCCATGGTTTATTGTGATGTAATTGACTGATGAAAATCTATGACGCATCTTCCACTTTGAACAACGCATCTGACTGGTGAATATTTGGGGTCAATTCTTGATTTACAATTTTTCAATGTGTTTTTGTTTTAGCTAATTGTTTGGTTTGCAGTGTGTCTTAGGAGTTAACATAGTGCTTGCAGGACATATTATAGAAGACAAGTTTTTGAAACCCTTTCTACAAGACAATTGATGAAGATTAATCTGAAAACTACTAATGAATTTTCTGCAGGACGTGTGTCGAAGACTTTATTTTTGAAACAAATTGTCTCATAGATTAGAAAATTGTCATTTGGGTTTGAAATTTACTATTGTCTACTATGTTTGGTGTGAAATCATGCTATGTTATTACCCACACGATTCAATATATCGACGTATCCTCTCCCCTTGCACATTCATGTGATCTTGGGTGCAAGAGAACCAACTACCAACTCTAGAAATTGGGCCTCTCTTGGTGGGAAAAAGTACTCACCCCAAGATGACTCAGACCAATCACACGCTAAACCTCAGTGACTTTCAGCTAGTACATAAAAGTGGGTTCTTGAGGAAAGCTAAAGAATCATTAGTATTGTTCCGACGAGAAGGGTAGCAATGGTATCTCACCGCATGGATGATACCCCACGAATGAAATGCCCAAATTAAACACCCTTGTTTTTTAGTGGCAAAAAACCTTTTATTTACTGGTGCAATAGGTTAGACCTGTGAAGCCATCTCACTTTTTTATGGTTAATTATAGAGATGAGAAGTATGCCATGGGAGTTTCATGGGTATTGTAGCTTGGCTACTCCAAATGAACTGTTGAGCCATGGAGGGGAGCCAATGGGGTCAAGCTACTATTAATTCACATTGAATAAGCATAGCTAGGGAAACTCAAGTGAGAACTCTCAGTAAATATTGTCCTACACAACCCAGGATTTTTCCTGTCTAGATTAAATTTACTTTGTATTAAAATCAAACTGGTACAAGAGCACCCCATAGTTCACCTAGGAAAGTTGATTAGAAGGTCATGATTTGGCAATTTGTTTAGGCCAAATGTAGAAATATCCTCCTACCTCTTTGGGTTTGTGCCTTAGAGACATTGGGGATCAGGTATTGTATTGGTTAAGGTCATGTTGACCATTTGTTAGGTTGAGGTTTGTCTACAAGGATGGTTTAAAGACCTTGGTAGACCTTTCTAGGTGTTAGATTCTCTAAAATTTTGCAAATAAGGCTTGTTGGACTTCACAAGCGGCCAAGGATCAGTTAAGAGTGAGCTTAACTATTTTAGAAACCTTTATAAGGTGGGCCTTGACCTGAAAACAAGGTTGGAAGCATTCGATTTTGTATTTAGTTTTGAAATCAAGAAAACAGTGATATTTTAGTGTGCATTTCCTTTTTTTTTGCTTGAATTAGTATGTTAATGGGTTGATCATGGCACTTTGTATAGAGTAGGATGTAGTGAATTTTTTTTCAAGCATTGTTTAGAACAGTAGATAGTTAGGTTATTCGTTTCAAGCTGTCTTGTAATTACTTTGTTCTTTCTTTAGTGGCTGTTCTAACTAGTAGACTATGAAAATTGGGGTTTTAGCTCACATTTCCACTGTACCTAATGTACGGGCTTGTGGGGAATGTGTCTAGACTCCATGTTTGTAAATAGGTTAGGGCTAGGATTCTGTAGGAGACAAGGAATCATGGAGAAAGTCTTCTCCTAGGCAAGCTTGACAGTGCCCAGCTAGGAAAGACAGGTAGTGCAAAGCACTTGGTTTGCAAGGGTGTCAAGGCAGGGTGTGGAGAGGTAGATAGATGCCTTGAAAATACTTGGCATGAAGGAGGAGGCTTCATCAGTCCATTTGGTGGTTGAATAAACTGACAGTTTGTTGTGTGGTCAGGAAATGGTTTTTAAAAGGCCTAAATTGCTAAATGGAGGGTTATGGTTGTGTACAGACATATGAGGTTTAAGACTCCAAAAATATTTGAGAGGCAGGCATAGGCTCTAAGAATATCAAGGAAAAATTTGTGGTGCTTTGGAGAACTTAGAAGAATAGGCCTGATCTCTCAGAGATGGAGACCTAATTGGGGCTCATGGGCTAGTAGCCTTTTTAACCCTAGATGAGGGTTTATTGAAAGCGATAAAAAGGTTGAGTTTGGTGAACCTTCAAGAACCTAGGAGGATGGTTTAAAGCTATTGAAGACATCTCTACACCCCTACAAGATATATTTGAGTGTTGAGGATAGGTTAGCCTTTAGGGTAGACTAAGGGCTAAGGAAGAATTGAAGACATTGCACCAAGATTGACTTGGTAGGTTGAATTGTGTTGGTAGTGGGGTTGGTATGGAGAACCAAGTTAACCTAACCAAGAATAAGTTCATATAGGTTAAGGTGGTGAAGCAAGGCACCATAGAAGTCTTCTAACAAGACTTAGAGCTTGAAACTGTGAAAGTTTCAACCAACCTCCCTATCAGATTGGTATCAGAGCGAGCAAAAGATTTGGGATTGACTATTGTATGTCTGAGATTGAGTCTAGTGGTTCTACCATCATGGTGACAAATACAGAATTGGCCAAGATGGTCGAAGGATAGAAGGAAGAAAATAGGCTATTGAGGGAAAGAATAGAACAACTTGAGCAAGCATTGAGTAATGTGCAATTGGAAGGAAGGGAACCAAAGAAAGAAGAGGTTGTAGAGGAAGACAAGATCCCTGAACTTGACCTTGTTTTGCAAGAGGAACCTTTCTTGAAAGCATTGAAGGCTTTGAGTGGAAAAGCACTTGAAGGAATACCATTGTTTAGTGGGAAAATGGAAGCTGGTCTAGTAATGGATTGGATAGAGGAAATGGAAAACCATTTTGAATGTGATGGAGTCACTGAAGCACAGAAGGTGAAGGTGGAAAAGTCAAGATTGAGAGGTTCTACCTTGACATGGTGGAAGTTCATTCAGACAGAGAGGGAAAAGGAAGGCAAGAAGCCTATTTCAACTTGGAAAGGTATGGTTGCAAAAGTGAGAGAAGCATACATGCCAAATGATTATGAAATACAGTTGCATAAGAAGAGATAGAGCTTGAGGCAAAGAGACCAAGATGTGAACACTTACACTGAGGAGTTCCAAAAAATTTGTATGAGGTCTAATGTTTCAGAAGATGAAAGTCTCAAGGTGGCTAGGTATCTTAACAGTTTGAAGTGGAACATTCAAGAGGAGATGACTCTTCTAAGTCCCAAGATAGTGCACCAATTCTATCAATTGGGTATAAATATTGAGGAAAGAAGCAAGAGGAAACAAGAACAGGCTTCAAAGAGCAAAGGAAAATGCAGAGATCAGAGAGGACGTAGAGGTGGATACCAAGGTAGAGGGACTGAACAAAGAAACCAAGGAGAGTCTAAAATCACAAAGCATGGAAGTGAGACACCTTCTAGAGGAGGGTATAATAGAGGTAGAGGACATCAAGGAGGTTCAAATAGAGGGAGAGGAGCAGGAAGAATTAGCTCATATTTTGCCACTATGAAATGTTATAACTTTGGTCAAGTAGGTCATCCAACTTATAGGTGCCCGGAGAAAGCATCTTCATCAAACACTGAGAATAGAGTAGCATATACTCAAGAGGACACCATGAGTACCAAATCACCAGAGGTTAGTCACATTGAATCAGAAGTGGGGGAGAATCTGATGTTTAGCAAAGTTTTGATTAGACAACCGGTCAAGGAAGAGCCAAAGCAAAGAAGAGCCTTATTTAGAGTGAGATGCAAAATACTTGGAAAAGTATGCAAGGTTATTGTGGATTCAGGTTCAACTGATAACATCATCTCTGAGGAGGCAGTAAGGAAGTTGAAATTAGAGAAAATACCCCACACTAATCCCTACAAGGTGATATGGTTGAACAAAGGGCAGAGTGTTCTTTACAATGAGCAAACAACAGTGGAGTTCTCCATTGGAGGGTACAAGGATAAGTTGATTTGTGATGTGTTACCCATGGATGCATGCCATCTTCTATTGGGAAGACCATGGTAGTGTGACAGAGGTGCCATCTATGAAGGAAAAGCCAATACTATCTCATTCAAAAAGAATGGGAAGACATTAAGTTGTAGTCACTGTCAAATGAGGAAGAAGGACAATGAAAGGCTCCTAGTGTCTTATTAAGCAGTGGAAAAGAGTTCATTAACAACCTACATCAAGGAGGTGAAGGATAGGTGGTCATGATGCAATCCAAAGAGGAAGATAAGACTAAGAAAATAGTCATACTAGAAGCAGTCCAAAAGTTACTTGAGAAGTACAAGGACATAGTGAGTGATGGAACACCAACAACCTTACCTCCAAAGAGAGCCATTAGTCATCAAATTGACTTCATACCAGGGGCTTCATTACCAAAAAAAGCAGCCTACAAGCTTACCCCAGATCAAAACCTAGAGGTAGCTAAACAAGTGTAGGAGTTGTTGGATCAAGGATTAATTAGGAAGAGCATCAACCCATGTGCAGTACCAGTGGTCTTAGCAACCAAAAAAGGAGGCAAGTGGAGGTTATGCACTGATTCAAGAGCAATAAATAGAATCACAATCAGGTATAGGTTCCCTATTCCTAGGATTGAGGACTTGATGGATTGTCTTGGAGGAGCTCAGTATTTTACCAAGTTGGATCTCAAGAGTGGTTACCATCAGATCAGAATCAAGGATGGAGATGAGTGGAGAGTTATGCCATTTGGCCTCAAAAATTCCCCTAGTACATTCATGAGGCTCATGAATGAAGTGCTCAAAGATTTTATAGGGTTATTTGTGGTGGTATACCTTGATGATATACTCATCTTTAGCAAGACAACAGAAGAACACCTAAAGCATGTGGAGTTGGTTCTTAAAGATTGCAAGAAGAGAAGTTAGCCATCAACCTAGAGAAATGTGAGTTCTTCAAACAGGAGCTTGTGTATTTGGGGTTTGTAGTATCCCAAGGAACATTGAAGATGGACCCAAGCAAGGTGGAATCTATCCTAAACTAGCCTACACCAACCACAGGGATAGAGGTAAGAAGTTTTCATGGGTTAGCTCAGTTTTATAGGAAGTTTATAAGAAAATTTAGTGGCATATGTGCACTAGTCCTAGATACAATCAAAGGTGGTTTGAAAACTAAGTTTAAGTGGACTCAAGAAGCTGAGAAAGGTTTTGAGAAACTAAAACAAGAAGTGGCAACTCAACCTATTCTCTTGGGTTAGCTCAGTTTTATAGGAAGTTTATAAGAAACTTTTAGTGGCATATGTGCACTAGTCCTAGATACAATCAAAGGTGGTTTGAAAACTAAGTTTAAGTGGACTCAAGAAGCTGAGAAAGGTTTTGAGAAATTAAAACAAGAAGTGGCAACTCAACCTATTCCCTTATTACCTAGCTTTGATAAGTTGTTCGCTGTGGAATGTGATGCTAGTGGAGTTGCAGTAGGAGGAGTGCTAAGTCAAGAAGGCAGGCCTATAGCTTTCTTTAGTGAAAAGCTCAATGAAGCTAAGAAGAAGTATTCTACCTAGGACCTAGAACTTTATGCTTTGGTTCAATCACTTAGGAAGTGGAGGCATTACCTTCTACCTAAAGAGTTTTTAGTGTTTACTGACAATCAAGCACTTAGCTACATCAACACTCAAGAGAAACTGAGCAATAGACATTTGAAGTGGATGGAGTATCTTCAAGATTTCACTTTCACCATCAAGCACAAGAAGGGACAGATCAACAAGATTGCAGATGCACTAAGTAGGAGGTTTTTGATAGTGCAAGAGATACAGCTAAATAGCATTGGAATAGATACTTTCAAAGATCTCTATGGTGAAGATGAAGACTTCTCAGAGGCATATAAGGTATGTTTTGACTTTGAGAATCACTTTCATAGTCAATACTCAGAGTATACATTGCAAAGTGGATTTTTATTCAAGGGAAATCAATTGTGTGTTCCAAGAGGATCAATGAGATTGAATCTCATCTAGGAGAAGCACAATGGTTGTCTTAGTGGTCATATTGGTATTAGCAAGACAATGGAACTAGTGCAAAGGTTCTACTATTGGCCCAAGTTACTAAGGGATTTCAGGAGGTATGTGGAGTAGTGTGTAGTTTGTATGAAAGCTAAAGGGGGAGCTAGTAATGCAGGTTTGTATCAACCTCTACCTATTCCCAATAGACCATGGGAATGTGTTAGCATGGACTTTGTGGCAGGACTCCCTAAGACTAAGACATGGTTTGATAGTGTCTATGTGGTAGTAGATAGGTTTAGTAAAATGATTAATTTTATTCCTTGCAAGACCACTCATGATGCTAGCCACATTGATCATCTTTTCTTCAAAGAAATTGTTAGGATCCATGGATTTCCATTGAGCATTGTCTCAGACAGGGATGTGAAGTTTATGAGTCATTTTTGGAAAACTCTATGGAGCAGATTAAGTACTAATTAGTCTTTTGGTTCAGCCTACCATCCTCAAACTGATGGACAAACCGAGGTGGTTAATAGAGTGTTAGGTAACCTTCTAAGGTGCATAACCAAAGAGTATGGACAGACATGGGACATGGTTATCTCACAGGCTCAGTATGCATACAATGACAGTGTGAACCAGACCACAGGGAAGAGTCCTTTTGAAATAGTGTATGGGATGCACCCAAGAGGAATATGTGAGCTCAAGGATCTTGGAGCTATGGAGCATAGGAGTGGACATGCAGAGGACTTCACTCAGACCATGAAAGAGATTCAGGAGCAGGTAAAGAAGACAATCACCGAGACTACACAAAAGTTGAAGGATAAGGTAGATTTGTCAAGAAAAGATTTGCAATTTGTAGTAGGAGACTATGTCATGGTCCACCTCAACAAATCCAGGTTGCAGAAGGGTACATCAACCAAATTGCAGATGAAAAGAGTGGTATCATGCAAGGTGTTAGCCAAGTATGGGAAAAATGCATACAAGGTGGAGTTACCTACAGGTTTAGGGATTTCACCAGTGTTCAATGTAGCTGATTTGATCAAGTATAAGGGATCAATCAATGACTTAGATCAGAATAGTAGGGATATCTTCAAGGATGTAAACAACATAGCCTTACCTACTCCATACAAGCTACAAGCAGAGAGGATCTGGGAGTCAAGAGTGAAGAAAACTACAAGGCATAAGGTGTACATGGAGCATCTTATCAAATGGAAGGAAAAACATGAATCAGAGGCAACATGGGTAGAGGAAGCTCAGTTTAAGAAGCAGGGCATTGATGTGTCATTGATCTCTCCTCACATTCCTTAGTGTTTGTGCAGAGAGGGGGAGAATGGTGCAAGATCACCCCATAGTTCACCTAGGAAAGTTGATTAGAAGGTCATGATTTGACAATTTGTTTAGGCCAAATGTAGCAATCTCCTTCTACCTCTTTGAGTTTGTGCCTTAGAGACAATGGGGATCAGGTATTGTATTGGTTAAGGTCATGTTGACCATTTGTTAGGTTGAGGTTTGTCTAGGAGGATGGTTTAAAGACCTTGGTAGACCTTTCTAGGTGTTAGATTCTCTAAAACTTTGTAAATAAGGCCTATTGGACTTCACAAGCGGCCAAGGAGCAGTTAGAAGTGAGATTAACACTTTTAGAAACCCTTATAAGGTGGGCCTTGACCTGAAAACAAGGTTGGAAGCATTCGAGTTTGTATTTAGTTTTGAAATCAAGAAAACAGTGATATTTTAGTGTGCATTTCCTATTTTTTTGATTGAATTAGTATGTTAATGGATTGATCATGGCACTTTGTATAGAGTAGGATGTAGTGAAATTATTTTTCAAGCATTGATTGGAATAGTAGATAGTTAGGTTATTCATTTCAACCTATCTTGTAATTACTTTGTTCTTTCTTTAGTGGTTGTTCTGACTAGCAGACTGTGAAAAATGGGGTTTTAGCTCACATTTCCACTGTACCTAGTGTACGGGCTTGTGGAGAATGTGGCTAGGCTCCATGTTTGTAAATAGGTTAGGGCTAGGAGTCTATAGGAGACAAGGAATCATGGAGAAAGTCTTCTCCTAGGCGAGCTTGACAGTGCCCAGCTAGGAAAGATAGGTAGTGTAAAGCACTTGGTTTGCAGGGGTGACCTTTCCCTATCAAGGCACGGTGTGGAGAGGTAGATAGATGCCTTGAAAATACTTGGCATGAAGGAGGAGGCTTCATCAGTCCATTTGGTGGTTAAATAAACAGGCAGTTTGTTGTGTGGTTAGGAAATGGTTTTTAAAAGGCCTAAATTGCTAAATGGAGGGTTATGGTTGTGTACGGACGGATGAGGTTTAATACTCCAAAAATATTTGAGAGGCGAGCATAGGCTCTAAGAATCACAAGGAAAAATTGGTGGTTCTTTGGAGAACTTAGACGAACAGGCCTGATCTCTCGGAGATGGAGACCTAATTAGGGCTCATGGGCTAGTAGCCTTTTTAACCCTAGATGAGGGTTTGGTGAAAGCGATGAAAAAGTGGAGTTTGGTGAACCTTCAAGAACCCTAGGAGGATGGTTTGAAGCTATTGAAGACATCTCTACACCCCTGCAAGATTTATTTGAGTGTTGAGGATAGGTTAGCCTTTAGGGTAGATTAAGGTCTAAGGAAGAATTGGAGACATTGCACCAAGATTGACTTGGTAGGTTGAATTGTGTTGGTAGTGGGGTTGGTAAGGAGAACCAGGGGAACCTCACCAAGAAGAAGTTCCTATAGGTTAAGGTGGTGAAGCAAGGCACCATAGAAGTCTTCTAACAAGACTTAGAGCTTGAAACTGTGAAAGTTTCAACCAACCTCCCTATCACAAACTAAAATATTGTGTTTTCTATGTTTCTTATTTTCCAAAACTTTGTCACGAAACAGAGTCAGTTTACATAGTTATTCATTGGAAAACAACAACTATTCACCATAAACACACAACTAATACATAGTGTCGTATTTGTTACAGAGTTTGTCACATCTATTAGAAACTTAGTGTTATGTGCATGTCTTGGAATCTCAGTTGAGTCACATCCATTAAAATTTGAGTCACATCTTCCAGAATAGCTTGCATCTATTTGAAAAACCACACTTGTTACACTCAATGATGCATCTGAATAGGTGAGCTACATCTACAGTATGGAATGATGCATATTCCCCTATCAAAAAACTTTTACCGTTCAAAAATTTTTGAAAACCACATCTGATCAGTCCAGAGTCACATCTGCTGAAAACAAAACTACATTTGTCTTATACCTAAAACTGAATTTACCAAAAAACTGCAACTGAGAAAGAAAACCACAACAGTTAAATTTTGCAATGCATTTGCTTGAGTATCAAAAAACTAGAGTTTACTATAAAAAACTGAGAACAAATAGTCAAACCAGTATTTGACTTATTCTTTTTCACTGATTCTTGGACAGAAACCAAAAAAATTTCTCAAAATTTGAACGTTTACATCCTTTAGGAATCATTCAGTCTTAGCGATAGGTATTCTAGTTATAGATCTCACTTTCATGTTAGGAGTCTTAATTTCCTTTAGAGAGATAATCATTTGTAGATTTTAGGATAGGCACCTTTCACACTTTGGATGAACCCTTGATTCAACAAATGCTGTCATTGAACCTAGTCATCATATCTTTTTTCCTACACATGAATCCTTCTAGCTCATCAGTCAAGTTTAGGATTTCACCTTATCTTATAGTCCTACTCCTACTAGGGTTCCTTGTCAAAACTAAACTGAAGCCTAGGTTACACTTGAGCTGATAGGTAACCTCTTTTAGAATATTCCGAATTGATCACTTAGACCTTTGCATATTTAGACACTGTCATCCTAGAATAGTGTCATTTTAGACATACCTTATTTGCAAAAAAAATACCAAAAAAATAGCTGCATACATTCATCCTTTATATTCAAAAAACCCCAAAAACATAGATTAGACTCATAATCATCCATAGACTTAGATTTTTCATCACTTTCACTTTGAGCTTACATTACATGGTTGAAACAAGATCGAAAAGGAAAGAAAGATAAAATATGGTTGATCCAAATGATTTCATCAATCTATTCTCAAACCCTTTTGTAGGGGAAACTTCATATAGACCTCACAATACCTTGCTAGGAAAATTTGTTACTAGAGATGCACAAGGACATGTGATATTGGAAGAATTAGTTGCTTTCTCACAAGACCCTAATTTTTCTTCCTTTTTAGATGAATATCTAGCAAATGATCCTCAACGACACTTAGCCAAATTGCTATCAGAAGGTGCTAAACTACCTCCTAGTTTCGATATTCATACCCTACAAACTACAACTGCTTAGGGAACAAACACCACTATCACTAGTACTAGTATGCCTCAAGTGACTTGTTATACCATCTGGAGGACCTACACAAAGTGATTCAACAATACACGCAACTCCATTTGGTATGCGTACCTTGACACAAGGGCTAAATTTTACCATAGGGGTGTCATCGTCCAATCCCTTCAGTCCTTTTGTTGGGAAAAAAAAATATAGAACATAAACTCCTATACCAAGTTTTAATGCCACTAGCAGTATTCCACAGACAACAATTATACCTAGTGTTCATATCCCTAATACTATGCCACAGATTGGGGTTTCATAGATAGGAGGAAAACCCTCTTTCCAATATGGAAACTAACCCAACACTTCATAGATTCTGAATCAGAATCTATTTACACAAATTTTGAATCAAAATCCATTCTCACAGATTCTAAATCAAAACCCACTTTACATACCCACATTTAACCAAAACCCATCACACAATGCTAGATTCCAAAACATGTACATAGATCCAAATAATCCAGCTAACACATCATTAACTCAAGTTGACGTCATGTAGACACAAATGCACACACTTCAAAAAAAATGGATAAAATGGTAATGTCTAACAAGAAAACCTTTTCAGCAAAGGATTTATGTCCATTTCCCTTTGATAAATCATTGTACATGGCACCTTTCCCTCATGGGTATGTCATACCAAACTTTCCCAAATACAATGGAAAGTGAAATCCATTTGAACACATAAGGGAATTTCCCATGATGTGCATAGATGTTTCCTATGACCCCACCTATCTTATGAGACTCTTTCTGAGAATTATTGTTGGAATTGCACTAGAGCGGTTTTCAAGTCTTGACTATGGCATAAAATCATGGGGCAAACTAATTGAGAACTATATCCATTCGATGTCCTATTGAGATACCTAAGAAACAAAAGGTCACTATGTTCCAAGAAAACCTCAACCCAAAATTGAGAAGTAACTTAAGGGTACATTGTTGCACATCCTTTACAAAACTAGTAGAAAAGGGGGTCATACTAGAAAATGATCTCATTGAAAAAGGAGAACTTAATACACAGACACTGAACAGATATCCAACTGTGCAAATACCCCCAATGATAGAAACAAGTTTTGGTCTCATAATGAAAACGGTACCAATGATGGGGTAGTTGATGCTAAAAATTTACA
>VDFB02047230.1:346115547-346142659 GCA_007258455.2 Sequoia sempervirens | reverse complement strand
AGTCCTCCTCTACAATAATGGAAACCTCTTGTTAATGAAAATGGATATGGAAGCTCTAAATTTGGGAATTGAATATTACTTGTACTATATATGAAGATTTAAAGCTTTAGTGTATAAGGAAAAAGGATCATAGAGTCCAACATCAAGCATAATATTATTGTGGGTGGAGGCTATACTAAAAAATAATTAATTGTCTATACGTGACTCACTATAATTTTGTTGTAATCAAGGGAATATGGAATGTATTGATATTAGCAAGAATTCTACAAAAAATAAAATTAACCTCTTAAGATTCCAAAGATAAGGTACACATTTATATGCTTCAAGCTTCTCATTCATGGGGAGCTAATTGGGAGAATACAAAAGAGATGATATATAGATTATTAAATATTTTATTGAGATTCAAGGGGAGAGGATAATTAGTCAATGGAAGAGATGGCTCAAATAAGACTAGAAAGAACTCGCAACCACAAAAAAAATGGTTGAAAAATAGCAAAAATTGAAGTAGATGTCTACAAAATATAATAGGGTCACCCCATTTTGGGTCAAGGTTTCCCATTTTCACAATATAGCTCACTTTCATGACCCTAAAACTTAAGATAGGTCACTTGGGTGACCATAAAATCTCCTAAGAAACCCTTTAGTTGAAGGTTTGTAAAAACAATTTGGTGTTGTATGAGTTTCCAAAACTTAGTTCAAAAGATAAATAAGGTGTATGCGGGGCTAAGAAGGACAAGGATACAATCATCAAATGAAATTTTAAGATGATGTGTAATTCATGCCACATGGGCCATGAGCTAGAATGGAAAATCACCATTAGATGACCATGTTGACCCATGCAATTTTAGGCATCTAAAATCCTCAAGACCTTACCCACATATTTGATTTTCATAGAAAGGGATATTAGTGATAAAATAATATTAACATGACCAAATATATATAGAACTAATTTTATTCCTTTCATTTTATTCCAAGAGACATGTTTTCTTCACCTAAGATGAATCCATGTTGCAAAGGGAGACAATAATCTATTACATGCTTACTAAGATGAAAGAGAAGGATTGAAATATAACAAAACAAAGACATGTGATTCATCTATATTCATCAAGTGATATCTATTAAAACTAAGAAAATCCCACCTAAACCAAAACATACCGAAATTAAAGAAAATTGAATTCCTAAAAAGGGTCCAAACATAATAATTATTATTAGATTATCAAAAATTATAATAGGATCAATCAATAATTTGTGGAATTGATTCTCATTGAATGGTAATATCAAATATTACTTCTATTCCCACTTAGGACATTCTATATGTTATTTTAGTAGCAACCTAACAAGGGTGTATTCACAAAGATGGGGGATCAAAAATTGGCCACAACCACATTTTCGTCTAGGGAACACAAACATGAGTGAAATATAATCCACTTGCATTATGTATCGATAGTGATTGAGCCTAGGTTGGTCACTACCAAGCCATAATTTAAGTGTTATAATGTGAACACATTATAATAGGCTCACATTTTTTACTATTAAAATTAAAAATAGAGGAGGCCAAGAGCAATTGATCTTAACTCCATTTCTTGGAAGCCCTAATGTGAGTGAGGAAAAGTGTGAGTGTATTTGTGAAATATTTAATTGGAGTTAAATCTTTCAATTTAGCCCCATAACATGCCTAAGGTTGAGGGGGTAAGATTTTTAGGCTTTTATTAGTTTAATGTAGAATAAAAATTGTCTATGTTTATTTTGATTCATTTTTAATTGAAAGAATTGAAATCCCTCAATACCCCCAAACACTAATTCCCAAAACCATGTGGAGGGAATTCCTAAAAAATATAAAGAAGAGTCTAACCCTCATGAAACTCCTCTATCTATCCCTAGAATCCATTGTGACAACAAGAAAATTTATTAGGTCAAATAGAAAACCATAAAAAATGAACTCCAAATATTGATAGATATATCAGAAAATCCTAATGCAATTACTTGGAGAGTCCTCACATCATCATTGGAATGTATCATTCATCTTATCAATTCCATTAGTGGAAAAATAAACATATTATCCAATCATAGGAATAAAATAGAATAATTATAAAAAAAAAAAAATCATATAAATAAGTAAAAGAGGAAAAAATTTAAATAAAATTTATATGTATTTTTATTGATTTAAGAACCAATGCACCCTTACACAATTTTTTTGTAAATTCCTTCTGCATTGGTGTAAACACTAAGGAGTAAAGAATTTTATTTTGGGAAAGGTGGTGGATGTTTTTGACCATCCCCCATGCAACAACAATGAGGTCCCACAATATATCCTAAAGGAAACTCTTTTGTGATTTTTTCCTTAATGAGATCACAAATTATTTTGAAATGTGATCTTTCCAAGGTAAAGGAAAAGGATTTGGCTAGGACAGGGAGGGAGAACACCATGTACATGACCATGTACTAAGACCCCTAGGTAGACCAAAGTTTTAGCATTTTACAATCCCTTTTTTTGTGAAGGAGAGTGTTGAGGTGGAGAGTTTATAGTCAATTACATCCCTGACACAAACCTTAATATAGAAGAGTAGGCTATTGTAACAGGGGTTGAGGGTGGGACCTTTAGGCAATCAATTCTCACCTTCCCTTTATAGAGACTATGGATTTATTTATGTCTATGAGTTGGAGGATGTCGAGGACACACACACTACAAATAATGCTAAATTTACTTAGGATTATGGTAGATAGGGTGACAAGGAGGATACATCAGTATTAGAAAAAATTGTGTTGATGGATCAGTTACTCGATAACACCTTCTACATTGATCGACATGTAATTTCCAATAATTTTATGTAGTTTATTACATTTTATTTTGAAATGTAAGATTAACTATATTAATATATTATGAATGAAAATTAATGTAAAGAACTGTATGTAATAAAATTTCAAGGTTAAAGCATTCATCCTACATCTATTGGCCCTTCAATTCCTAATTATACAACCATGTTGAGTTCACAAGTATATAACTTTTAACAAAATAGTAAATATTCTACATGTAAATTATTTTGTAATATATCAATGGTAATCTTAAAATTAGCATTCAATGATGAACATGTGGATATTGGAGCTTTATCATCAACACCTATTGGTGGTAGTGGTTGTATGTCAAGTTTCATTGAGGTAAGTTTTACTATTATTAATCACTATGTTGGTAAATGATTTTAGGTATATTTTAGTCAAATAATTTTGTTATATTTTTAGTTGATGAAATTAGTTCAAAATCCTTTTTTATATTCATGGAATAATGAAGGTGGGTATTATTTTAGTAGTTTTTAATTCAATGCCTTTGATAGAGGTATGAGCTAGTGATGTAGATTTGATTTTGTATTTGTTATTTTATCCCACATTATCCAGTGTAATTTTAAATGATATTCATATTTACTCTAATATGTTTATTCATTCTTGTCAAGTGGTCACAACTCCAATGCATACACCTACCCCTTAGATGGATGGAGAGAGGAAAATAATTATTGAGGTGGATTATTAACTTGTTTCAAGTGAATATTCACTTATTTCATTATATGTGTGTGTGTGTGTGTGTGTGTGTGTGTGTGTGTGTGTGTGTGTGTGTGTGTGTGCACGTGTATTATTTGATTGTACTAATAGGTGGACATCTATAAAATTTAGAGAGGAGGTCCAGTTAGTGGGTTAGAAAGAAATATACATAATTCATCTCTCCATATTCCTAATAGACAAAGAGTCATTGAATCTTCCATCTTATTCCATAGGAATGACATATTATGACACTTTTGTCTATTCCAATATGAGTTTTTTGTATGCCTATATGGTTTCATAGTGCATACATATTTATTTAATTGATGTATAGTGTTTTTGATTAGATAAGAAGGAAAGGGCCCTGATCCCATTACAAAATCACACAAAAAAGTAAAAAATAGCCCAAAGAGATAGACTGGAAAAACAACACAAGATCCAAACAAAACCAACAAAATCAACCCATAAAGATCATCAAGTATAGACACGTAGGCCAAAAGTAGTTTTACCATCAGGGTACATATGCCTCCTATCATCACCAAAAACATTAGTCACAACTATACTAGCAAGAGGCCACAAGCCATTAAGAGTAATCTAGATAGTGCTTAAAGCATAATTAAAATTCATACTAAAACCATTAAAAGTAGATGAGATTAACCACTCTATCACTAAAACATTTAAGAATATAGTCATACTTAAGTAGGCCCTCGAGCTAGTGCTTATATGGTTTTATTTATACATTCATTGTGTTCATGACATAATTTTTACAATATATGAAATTATCATGATAATATGTATATAAAATTTTACATAATATATAGTGTGTATGAATAATGTGAGTGCATAAGCAAGTAATACAACACCTCAATGAAACATTATATTAGAGAATTCAAATGATAATGAAATCAAATCAAAACAACAAACTCTCTAATGGCATCTCATTATTCTCTATCTCCAAGGATTTTTCAAGTCATTATGGCTCTCAGATTGTGTATGCACATGACTTTCCAAATGACAACTTGAAGAACAAGATGCTGAAAATGCAGGAAATCTTTCCTACATTACATGATTGCTAAAATGTAGTAAATGATATGCTAAGATTAAGATGTTGCAACGATATTGATAATGAAAATGATATGATAAAATACTATGATTTAAGATGCAACTAATGGTAAAGCCATGATTAATCTACTTTATTCTAAAATGCTAATGCTAATGTTGAAAGGTTAATGCTAAGATGATGCTGATACTAAGATGACAATGCTCTCTAAAATTATATAGAGTTTAATTATGCTCAACTCTCTATATGAATTGTTGTAAATGAGACTCTATTTATAGATTTCTCCAAGGCATCAACCTATGTGGCAGGATTCAACGGTTTGGATTTGATTTAGAGAGATGGACGGTTGAGGATGAAGAGGTTAGAGAGAATCAAGGAGTGTGTTCCCTTTAGTAGAACAAATTTCCAAGTATGTAGGGGAATCAAAGGGAGGTGAAGGCCAAGTGTCTCAAAATTGGTTAGAATTTGTTGAAGATAAATGCCAATTAAATATTAAGAATATTTAATTTCATGAGACACATGATGAGGTGGAAGATGAGAAGTTAGTAGAAATGTACTCAAATTCAAATATAAAATTTGAATTTAATAAGAGAAAGTTAATTAAATAAAACAAACTAATTAAAGTTGTTTATTTAATTAAAACATGAAGAAAATGATTTAGAATAAGAAGAATTAAAGAAAGTGAACTATATAAAAAAATTTTGCAATTTATTTATAAGTAGTCGAATTAAAGATTATTAATTAAATAACTTGTATTAAATTAAATTCTCCAGACTAATTTTAAGTGTATACATTTTTCCCCTCTTTAAAGTGATGTGTTTGCGACTCATTGCTTCAAACAAAATTTTTGTTGATATTGTTGATAATTTTTTTTGATATGCCCCAGACACTGATTTTCGAGTGATGATGCGAGTATGCCCCCTCAGGAGATAAATCAAATTTTTTTTCAAATATTTTAGGATTTTTAAGAATTTTTGAAAATTTTAAGATTTTCTAATGATTTTCAAAAATAATTTTATGATATTTTGACAATTTATCTCTTGATAAAGTAGTTTGAGTTTTCCAAGTGATTAATTGATTAATTGATGCCTTGGTTTAAAAAATAGAAAAAATCCCACTTAATTATCCTTCAATTACCACTTTAAAAGGTAAAAAGGTGAAAAAAGAAGCTCATTTGATTTCACTTGCATTTGAGATTGAGTTGATAGAGAAATTGGAGCAAGATGGTGATCCCCTACCAAACCCACTGATTTGAGCGAGTTCGATGACACAACTGTCTGATCGCGTATGCACCTCTAGTACATACCCCGAGAAACCTCACTTTGAAATTTGAATTTCTTTTTTCCTGCGTTTTTGATGCTTTGAAATCTAATATTTGTGTTTTAGCACATTTATGATCTGATATAGTGCATTGAGTATTTCTTTTAGCACATATATGATTCGATATAGCGCATTGAGTGTCTGTTTTAGCACATAAAGTGGTTTAACGTATATATGTCATTTTGTAGTGCATTGATAGAATGATTTAGCACATTAGGATTTGTAGCGCATTGACAGCATAGAGTAGCGCATTTGTTGAATGTTTTAGAACAACTAGTGATTTAGCACATTTATGTAATTTTTTAACACATCCATGATATACTTTAGCACATTTGTTCTTTTAGCATGTTGATGCTGTGAAATCGTGCATTTGGTATTTGTTATGGCACATTTAGACTTTTGGCGCATTTGTGCTGAAAGTAGTGCATTGATGGATTTTAGTGGCACATCCAATGTTTTAGCACATAGAGAGACTATTCTAGGACATTTACACCAAAATTTAGGAATTGTTGAGTTTTCTTCTTGTTTTTGATGTTTGATGATCACATTAGCCATAGTGTTGATGATGTTTGATTGATTGATCTCATGATAGGTGAGAGTCAATGATAAGATAGATGATGATTGACCTCATGATAGGTGAAGGTCAATGATAGAAAATCAATGAGATTTGATTTAAATATCATTAGAGTTGATTAGATTGATTGATAGGTTACTTGATAAAATGTTGATTTGCAATATGTTATTATCATAGGAGGATTTTAGAATTCTCCAGTCTCAAGAACACATCCAAAAGACCTAGTACATGATTGTGTGGCTGGTGTAGGTCGATTTGGATTTGATTGGATGATGTGGTTTGACATCTCTAATTGATATTCCCCAGTATATGATCAATAGAGGACTTTTGACTACTTTAGTTGAGGGGTGGCATAGTGACCACTACACATTCCATTTGGCCACTAGTGAGATGACAGTTATGCTAGAGGATGTACATAAGATATTGGGGATTCTTCTTGTTGATGAGCTAGTTGTTTATAATCACATGGAGTAGAGCGGTACTGATGCATTGAGGAGTATTTTTCATGATGACGAGATTAGCAGGTATGAGATCCCATGGTAGGAGATGGTTGCATCATATTAGCCATTACCTTGTGTTCTAGTTGGTTTCATTGGAGGTTTTCTATGTCCTGACCATAGGTCGAAGGGACTATCTGTTGGTTGGGGCCGAATATTGGAGAGCATGATCACGCAGGGGATTAGATATGTATGGGGTTCTTGCTTGTTGGAACACTTATATCACAATTTGCATTAGGTGGTCTACCTTGGAACGTCGAGTTTACCAGTTGGGGTGATGTTGCTACAGATTTTGGCTTGGGATCACGTAGCTGTCACTCGACCAGTGACGAATAGGGATCATCTAGTTGGTAGACCATATGTCTTTGGATATACAAGTCTAGTTATCCAACACAAGTTGGGAAAATTGGAGTACTAGTGGCGAGTTTATCAGCTAGGGCGACGTTGTTGGAGATTTGGGCTTGGGATCACGTAGTTGTACTTGGTTGGTAGCAGATAGGGATCATCTAGTTGGTAGACCATATACCTTTGGATATACAAGTCTAGTTGTCCAACAAAAGCTGGGTAAATTGGAGTATTGGTGGTGAGTTCTTGATGATCTAGAGACTGTCAAATGGAGGCCATACTTGGATTGTGAGTAGTGGCTAGAGGATGACATTGAGATGCCATATGTTTTCACTTATAGATATTTGATTGGGAAAACACTGTTTGTGATCGAGAGGTTCCTACTTATGAGAGTGCTTCACCAGTATGGTATAGTTTAGGTTATTCCCTAGGGAGTGGCATTGTATGTGCGAAGACAATAGGATATTCTAGAGTGGGGACCCACCCTATCCTATGACGCAACTTTTCAAGAGTATTTTGGGTTATAGCCATAGATATGGGATTATTGTGTAGAGATTTAAGATGCCTTGATGACAGATGATTATGTGTAGTACTTCTTTACACATCCCTTCCCAAGGATATCTAGGCTAGATGAGCCAGTACTAAAACTAGATGATGATGAGAGGGCACCACCACCCATACTAAGATGAAGAAGGGATGGGGGAGATGGAGATGAGGAGAAGGGAGATGGCGAGGATGGAGGAGATGGAGATGGAGGTGATGGTGGGGATGGGGGAGATGTAGGTGGAGGTGGACCGATACTGGATGTCAGAGTATCTCAAAGGAGGAGATTTGCAATGCCCTCAGGATAGTAGTAGATAGGGCTATCACAGATTCATATTTGTGTGCCCTCCCATTAGCAGTAGATGTAGATAGACACCTTATAGGCACAGGTGCAGAGCTTACAGGGATAGGTGGCATAGGCACATGCATAGGCGCATGCACACACATAGGCACAAATTGCCTCTTTGACAGTAGAGAGAGATGAGGCCAGATAAAGATGCAAGCATGTAGAGGCCTTGGCAGAGAGATTACATAGAGTTTCAGAGGGGACCGCCATAAGAGATATGCTTAGAGAGGTATGACATTCAACTAGGGAGGTTGAGTACTACAAGTTACGATACTATGAGGTAGTTCTTGTAGAGTGGTGTGCCCTGAGTTATGCACAGTTTGTGAGTGATAGATTAGGTCAAAGTCATTCTCAAACAATGAGCAGGGGTGTGACTAGGCCACCTCCTAGACATCCATCAAGCCGAGATCTAGGTGTGGGTCCATCTAGTGGTGCAGCGAGAGGCTCAATGAGGCCGACAGTGTTTGGGGGGAGCAACACATAGATCTTGTGTGCACATTTGATGTATTAGCACTTGATGATGTATACACTTGTTCGGTTGGGGAATTTGTGATATTTTTCTACATTTTGTTGATGTATCTCTCCATATTTTGATATCATTATACACTTGACATTTATTTTGAGATTATATGAGATGCAACAGATACTTATTGATCTATATGTTTTGTCTATATGCTTGTGTGATGAATGCTAAGAATGGTGATCCTAGACCTACACAAACACAAAGAACAAACACAAAATTAGTTCATTATGCAAGTTAAATCATCATTCCCCATGAAATTCATTTGAGATATCCAAAACAAGAAATAAATGAAGAACATGAATAAAAACTATCTAATCTTGCTCAAAATAGACAAACTCTCAATCCCATGGGGGAATTGTTGCCATTTTGATGTGGAAAATTTCCCTTTCCCATTTCCTTGCAAGCTTGATGATCAATGGTGAATATTTCATACTCCTTGATGAAATACCTCCATAACCTAGCTATGAAATCATGAAAATGGATGAAAATGGATAAAGATGGATGAAAATTGCTCAAAAACTTGAAGATAATAATGTTGCATGAAGTTGTGGATCCAAAATCCAAGTGAGAGCCTCTTATTTATAGAAGAGAATGATGGAAGATGAGGAAAAATAGATGAATGTGGGATCAAACACCAACCAATGGCATAAATCCACTTATCAACATGTGAGTGGACAAAGGTGGAGCACATTTTGGTCATTGTGCAATTAAATGCAATTAGGTGGAAATTCAAAATTGATGAAATGATAAGTTGGAGGGAGAAGAAAATGAAGTTAATGCCACTTGGCTCAAGGAAAAGGACATGTAAGAGGCTTTCAATGCCTTGTTGGATGTACAAACCCTTTTGGAGGGATTTTTTAAATTTGAAGAATATTCCCTCTTTGATGCCTTTTTGAATGCAAATAGAGATTTAATAATTCAATTCAAATAATTTTCATGAGAAAGTTGCAAAAGCTAGAGGATTTGATGGATTACAATTAGCATTAAACATGATTTGATTAATTAAGAGGGAGATTAGCTGATTTGACAAATTGACTTAGACTTTTGGATTAATTTAAATCAAAATGAGAGGAAAATGATTATTAGACTTAATTAAATAGGATTTGATTTATTTAATTAAAGGAGATGGTGTTAGATTTAAATCAAATAAGGATTAATTTATTTAATTTAAAGGGAGATGACTTTAGAGATTAATTAAATAAAATGACTTATTTAATTAAAAGATGGACTATAGAAGCTAATCAAATAAATTGATTTATTTAATTAAAGGAAGATGATGAATTAATCATATAAGATTGATTTATTTAATTAAGATATGAATTGTGATTAATTTAATCAAATATAGATTATTTTATTAAATGATTAACAAAGGAGATGATTCAGGATGAACTGGTGTTAGTAAATCAGGATTAGGTGTATAAGATCAATCAGTATATTTTTTGTGTCTATATTTTGCCCCTCTTTGAAGCAATGTAACCATTGCATTGGTTCATAGAATAACCTTGTCATGATCAAAATTTAATTTTTTTTTTCAGATGCCCCACTATTACCCCAATGAACGAACTACATTGGTATACTACCCCCTTGAGAGATAGAATGAAAATTTGGATTTTTGGGTGATCTTGTGAAAAAAGAGGACAAGCTACTCGACGGGTCCAGAAAGGCTCCAGGATGCCAAAAATGTGCAAAACCATGAAAAAAAATGCAAAATGACCCTCGATTGGGAAAAAATGGGATTGGGGGTCTAAAACCCTAGTTGGACAACTAAGTAGGGCCAAAAAACCCTAACTTTCAAGCTTAAATAGGCCTCGAGGGTCCACTTCCAATTCATTTGTACATTCAACCTTTAAAGATTCTTTCCTTTTGAGCTCTGACCACTATTCAAGATGACGCAAGTGTGCTTCCATGACACATTTTAGAGTGAGTACGAGTGTACTAGCGACTCCTAGGTGCATGATCAATGGTATGTGACCCTCACTTGACTTGTGTTTTTCATTTTTTTGCATTAATTAGGGTTAGAAGTCAAACCAAGTCAAGTGGTGTTGTTTGGTGCCGCTAAAAGTGTTAAATCAGCACTGCGTATCCTTAAAGTGCTCCGCTATTAATTTTGACAATGTGATGTTGTAGTTTAGCAATTAGGGTTTAGGCTTCAAAATGTGCCACATGTGCAAATAGCGATGCAATGATCTAGTTAAGAATTTAGGTTTTTGAGTCAAATGCGCACGTGGTCAAACTACATCGTGGCAACAGAGTTTGTAATTTAAAGGGTTCCAGTGACACAGTTTGGAACTTTCAAACAATGACACAATTGTGAATAGCGACACATTTGTTGTTTTGGTCACAAAAACCTCAAACATGATCCTAGTTTTTTTATGAAACTTGAGGTTGTGATTTTACTGGTGCAGGAGGATGCTGAGCTAGTACACTCACGAGAGCACAGGTGTTCAATACTAAGCAGACTAACCGGTTTGCATGAGTTACTCCAGGAGCACTTGGGAGTGATAGGACTTTGGTATGTCACATATGCCCCAACCATCAGGACACACCTAGGGATGATGACAACACTAGCCGAGCGATGGCACAGTGAGACATCCTCATTTCACTTCCCTATAGGTGAGGCTACAATTACTTTGAAGAATGTGTGTTGCATTCTTCGATTGTCGATCCACAAAGACTAGGTTATCTATGATGTAGATGCCAAGACAAATGCCTGCTATGAGGTTATGGGCCTAGATGAGATCATTTTTGCGAAGGGATAGATTGAGCTAGAGTGATATAGGATCTCGGTGTCACCATTCTGTTTGATTGTAGTTGTTATTATCTCAGGACTTGTGGCACCAGATTGATGTAGTCAATACTTTAGTCTAGGATGGGGTCTTGCCTAGGAGTGGATACTTTGATAGAGAGAGTGCTTTGCATGGGGGCTAGTGATAATGGCCTCCCTGTACCATGTCTTGCATGAGTTTGTATGCAATGATAGTAGGGCTATTAGGGAAAGATTTACGCTTTTACACATTTGGGCCTGGGAGCACATTGCAATGCTCTACCCATGAGTCACACTAGTTGATATGGAGCTAGATAAACTAACGGTCTAGTAGTACTAAGGTGGCTTGACCTTTACTCATATAGGGGTAGCTGGTATCCCTCACTAGAGGAGGGTGATTGATGAGATGACATTATTTACCTAGAGGCCTTGGCTTGGTATGCCTACTTGGTACGATGATGTTCAACAACTCTTCTTCATGAGGTAGGATTGGCTTATGCAGGGTAGAGATCACACCATGATAGAGTGTTATCTACAAGAATAGGTGGCAAGGTAGTTCATTGAGGCAAAAAATAGACCCGATGAACAAAATGTGGCCATATTTGTGCATACTACAAGGGAGACTATATGGGGTTAGAGGATCCCCACAGATGAGGCAGTTGATAGTTTTAAGTAGTTGTTGGCCAGACCATGGACATATGATCAAGGGCCAACGGACCCAGGGACCACACAGGAATATCAATATTGGTTTCATCCATCGATTACATTGATAGTTCCTAGCACACTATTACCATGATGGAGACCCCGAGGCCAGTCAATAAGGCGAGGGCAGGGGTGAGTAGGTAGTGGAGACGAAGATGGTTGTGGAGGTAGAGGAGGTGGACCACCTCCCTACTAGCGGGGCTAGAGGGATCAGGTGCATGGTTAGAGGGATGGAGATAGAGACCAGTAAAGAGATGGGGACAGGAAACCTCCGAGAGATGAGGATCTACAGAGAGATGCGCCAAGGGACCATCAGCAACAACCCCCATCACCACCACCACCTTAGCTAGACTAGAGAGATGCTCTCATTCAATAGCTGCAAGAATAGTTTGCCACATTGACAATCGAGCGAGATCAGACCCACACTGAGACCAATCCATACAACAGAGACAGGCCACCGAGCTTTAGTTGGCACATGAGACTGGTAGATGCCAGTAGCTAGAGGCTACATAGGGTAGGAAAATCCCCGTGAGGCTGTATCGTGATGTAGTCAGAGAGGCAGAGTACTATAGAGTTCACTATCATCAGGCAGTACCCTGAGCAGCCCAGGCACTAGAATTTTCATAGTAGACAAAGCAGAGGCAGGATCCACCACATGAGGGTAGCAACCATCAGGGCTAGCCTCATATTTTTTTATCAGAGACAACATTATTTTTGAGGTCCACAGTCTCTATTTTTTGATTGCCCTATGGGTGTTTGTATTTATATTGATTGATACACACACATTTGATCTTGATTCTTTGTACCATGATAGTTTATTATTTTGATGATAAATGATATGATATGGCCGATTTGAGATATGATGATGAGTCTATTCTATTTATGCATGATGGATGGATGTATTTATTTTCCTATATGCAATGATATGACATGTTATGAATTTATTTTATGCGATGCAATATGATGATTCTATTTTATGTGATGTGATGCAATGATTATATAGATGTTTATGCATGGATGCATTTCTTTTTCAATATATTTTTCGTGCATTTTTTATGATGATGTATGGATGATGCAAATGTTATGATATGCAAATGATTTAAAATTATTAGAATAATAGATCTATATTATGCACCTAATGGATGATGATGATAAAATGTATGAAATGTAATGACACACTCTTTTTCTTTTTCAATACTTTTTTATGTATGATATGATAATGCATGTATGGATGACACAATGATGCACATGATATGATGTGATGATGTTTTCATTATGATACCTATGTGATGATGTAATTGAATGATATGATGATGCTTATGGATGATATGATGATGCCCATGTTATATGCTATGATTTAATAATTCCTATGTGATGTTACTTTTATGTTTATGCAATGGATGAAAATGTATGGTTTATGAGATGCTTAAAATAACCAATCTATATTATGAAATGATGAAATTCCATGCATGCAAGATGATTAATGATATGATATGATATGCATTATGCTAATGGTTTGTGGATGTTTGATGGATGCATTGGTGATGTTTTTTGATTAATTGTCATGGTACCATGTTAGCGCGAAAAGAAGACAAAAGAAATAAGAGAATCAAACAAGCCAACTTTATTTGAGATGATGATGATGATGATGATTTTCTTGCCAAGAATTGAGATTTTAAAAGGGCCATTTACCTTATGTTTGATAACACACATAGGCACAATGTATCAAGGTATAAAGAACTAGGATGTCATTGCACCTAGTGTGATGTACTTTGACTTGACAATCAGATAGAAGTACTTGTGTTCACACCTGACATATGAAACCTCATTTAAAATTCAATTTAGATATTTCAAATATCTTAGACAAAAACATAGAAAGGAAAGCCTTCCTATGTGGTCAACAAGACACTTAAAACACCTCCCTACATCCAAACAAAGCACACATGATGAAGGTTATATTACAAGAATATCCACCAAGCACAGTAGATAAAAGATAATGATTGTTGCCCCATTCCTTTCTCTCTAAATCCCTTCATTTGGACATCATCGATAGGTCATTAGAATGAGCACAATAAGATAATTCAAAAAGAGAAAGATCAAGAAAACAAACAAGCTAATGTTCTTCATACCTCTAGCCAAGACTAAACTACAACGATGCATGATGTTGATGTCCATTGTAGGAAGGATGCATCGTAGGACATGATGTTATCAGATGATTTGGGATTGACTGGATCATAGGCTATTGATACCAAGAGTTGACCAAATTGTTTACCTATTGACCTAGACTTAAGACTTTGACAATTGAGTTTTCATTTTTAACCTGCTAGACTTATTTCCAACTATTTCACGAAAGGTTGAGGGTGTTGATTGATTTATTATGAGTGAAATTTTATTGTGGGTGAAATTGAGATGGGATGGATGGATTTTTTTTTCAAATATTTGGATTTTTTTGACATTTTGAAATGTTTTGAGGCTGTTTTTAGTATTTTCTAGATTTTACAAATGTTTTAATTTTCAAAATTTCAAATGTTTTTAGGGTTTTCTAAGATTTTGACCAAGAGACTAGCGTTTAGACCTATCCTAGGGGCCTCGAGGGTTGATCAATAGATTAGCCTTACCAACATTATACACACAGAGACCACATAATTCAACTGACACAAACTCAATTATTGATGAGATATGAACAAATGGATTGCCAGTTTATTGTGATGAACTCCTAAAGGATTGACCTAAGTGTCTCGGGGGATGATCAAAGATGAACCTTGCCTATATTTAGAGCTTAGAGACCTGTAGTTTGACAAGACAACTCTGTTTTGAATTTTTTGACTTTTTGACTTATTTTTGAATTTTTTGGTTTTCTAATGTTTTTGGATTTTTTTATTTTAGGGAAGACTTCAAGAATATACACGATATAATCTGATGAGAACATTCCCCTAGCAAGATACAATAGACTACTTCGATAGAGGCAGGACAAAATGACCTTAAGAATGGGCTGAGTAGTACTAGGAGGGATCATGACATGAACGCATGACCAAGCTATGATGCAAACATGGATGAATGATGGAAGTGTGATGGATGGATGATGCAGAACAAGCCATGGAGATCCTAGTGGATGGAAAGTGCTTATTTACTCAAGGCATCTGTTTGCCAGGTTTTCACCAAGGTACTTGTCTAAAGTGCCACCAAAGTGGTTTTCACTAGAGGATAATTTTTTTCTCTTTACTGTTTTTAATCCTTGTTTGGATTTTTTTGGATTTTTTATGTTTTTCTATTTTTTTGTATTTTTAATTTTATACCTTGAAAGATTAGGCATAAAAAATTTTGAGATGAGAATTGTTCATGGGCTCTTGCAGAGGTTCCCCTTCGGGCGTTGACAACTAATATGCCTCTGACTTATAACTTGTGATGACAAAGGGTCGCAACCAATTGGGTTCAAATTTTACCTTGTTGTCTAGATTTGGAATGTTCTTCTGATTCTCCTTCAGTACTAGTTCTCTGATGTGGAAGGTCCAACTCTTGATCTTCTTGTTGTAACTCTGCTTGAGTCAATTTTGGTAGACTTGCAAATGGTTTAAGGCATCCATATGCCACTCATGTAGTAATTCTAGCTCGTTTAATCTTGACACCCAATATTCTTCGTCTATGATGATATTTTGCAATGATATTCTCAGTGACGGGAGCTCGATCTCAATGGGTAATATGGATTCTGATTTGTAGACTAGGGAGAATGGGGTGGCACCTATTGGTGTGCGTATGCTTGTTCGGTAGGCCCATAGGGTGGGATTTAGCTACAAATTCCAATCATGACCTATGTCATTGATTGTTTTCCTAAGGATTTTCAGGATGGTCTTATTTGTAGCCTCAACTTAGTTGTTTCCTTGGGGATAGTATGGAGTGGAGAAGTGATGTTCAATTTTAAAATTTTTGCATAGGTCACGGACATCCTAGTTTTTGAAAGGTGTCACGTTATTTGAGATAATGGCTTGAGGGACACCATAGCAGAAAATTAGGTAACTCAGGATGAACTTTGATATCTACTTTCCTATGATATATGTCATGGGGATGGCTTCCACCCACTTGGTGAAGTATTCAGTGGTAGTGATGATGAACTTATGTCTGTTGGATGAGGTGGGGGTAATTTTGACAATGAGATTGAGTCCCCACTACGAAAAGGGCCAATGGGTGACAATTGGGTGGATCTCCTGAGTTGGTGCATGGACAAGATCCCCATGCTATTGACACTACAAACACCTTTTGACATGATCATGAGTTTCCGTTTCCTTTGTAGGCCAATAGTACCCAGTCCTCAACAATTTCTTGGCCAAGGTCATATTACTCGAATGTGAACCACAAATGTCGTTATGTACCTCAGTTAAGGTGATCAATGCCTCCTCAACATTTAGGCAATGTAAAAGGGTTCCTTCAATGCTTCTATAGTATAAGGTATCTCTTAGAATGAAAAAATGAGACGACTTCTTGACAAAGGCTCTTTTGAGGTTCGAGGTTATGTCGGTGGGGAGAACTCCTATTCTTAGGTAAGTGTATATATCATGGTACCAAGGATCATTAGGACCAATTATTTCACACACAAATTCAGACTCTAGTACCTCGAATGTAGGCATGAGAAGTTTCTCTATGAGGAATTCTTGCTTTGGGACATTGCGTGGGATTTCCAATAGTGATCTAATTGTAGCCATTGCATCTATTGCTCTGTTATTTGCTCTTGGTAGCTGCTCAAATGTGATATCAATGAAGGACTCCTCAATGCTTTCCACCAATTTCTTGTATGGAGTTAGCTTGTCACCCTTTGTTTGATACTCATTGTTTAACTGATTGACTATGAGCTGTGAATCTCTATAGACCTTAAGCACCATGATTTTCCATTGCACCACAATTCTCAACCCTATGAAAAGAGCCTCATATTCCACGATGTTATTTGTGCAAGGGAATAACAGCTTGTATGATTTCGGTATATAGTCCCCTTGTGGAGTGATGAAGAAGATCCCTGTTCCTGACCCATGTTGCATGTAGGATCCATCAAAGTACATTTTCCATTGATTTTCTACACTTAGGTTGAAGATTTATTCATCATGGAATTCTGAAACAAGTGGACTCTCTGAGTATATTGGTTCCTCTGCCAGCTGATCTACAATTTCTTTTCCTTTGATGGCCTTATGTTCCACATAATCAATGTCATGCTCTATAAGGATCATAACCCACTTTGTTGTCCACCTGTAAGCATTGCTTTGGAAAGCAAGTACTTAAGGGGGTCTATCTTTGCGATGAGCTAGCATGTAATGTCTAAAATTTTGTGCTGCAAACACAATTGCTAAGCATTGCTTTAGAAAGCAAGTACTTAAGGGGTTCTATCTTTGCGATGAGCTTTATTTGATGGGCTAGCATGTAATGTCTAAAATTTTGTGCTAAAAACACAACTGCTAAGCAAGCTTTCTCAATGGATGTATAGTTTAGCTCATGTCCCACCATAGTTTTGCTGATATAATAGATAGATATTTCTTTCCTATTTTCTTCATGTTGTGCTAAGAGAGTGCCAAGAGTTGCCGTTGTTGCTGATATATACAAGATCAAGGGTTTTCCTTGAATTGGTGGCATGAGGACCGATGGCATGAGTAAATACTCCTTGATCTTGTCGAAGGCCTAATCACACTTTTCATCCCACTTGTATGCTACCCCCTTGTGGAGTAGATGAGAGTATGGGATGGACTTGTCTACTAGTTGTGCTATGAATCGACAGATGGACTGGAGTCTTCCTTGTAGGCCCCTTAGTTGTTTTAATGTTTTCAATGCCTCCATCTCGAGGATTGCTTTGACTTTGGCTAGATCTAAATTGATTCCTCTCATGGATACAATATACCCTAGGAGTTTTCCTGATTGTACTCCGAAGACACATTTCTTTCGATTGAGTCTAACTTTGTACTTTTCTAGCCTATCAAATATGGAGCTCAATGCCACTATGTGATCTCGTCATTTATTTGACTCAACCAATATATTATCCACGTAATCTGATAGGTAGCTCTTGCATTCTTCAATATGAACAACATCATGATCCAATAGTATGTCTCCCATGGATGAGTGAAAGTTGTTTTGTGTTGGTCATCCTTTGCTATCATGATCTGGTTGTAGCCTGAGAATTCGTCCATCAATGATAACATCTCATGTCCTGCTATCATATGCAAAGGTCTAAGTGATCAATTTGGAGGATTCTAAAAGAGGTTATCTATCAGCTATAGTGTAACCTAGGTTTCAATTTAGTTTTGAAAAGGAACCCTTGTAGGAGTAGGACTAAAAGATAAGGCGAGCTCCCAAACTTGACTGATGAGATGGAAGGATTCACATGTACGACAAAAGATATGATGACTAGGTTCAATGATAAAATTTGTTAAATCAAGGGTTTATCCAAAGTGTGAAAGGTTACTATCCTAAAATTTTCAAATGATGATCTCTCTAAAGGAAATTAAGACTCCTAAGATGAAAGTAAGATCTATAACTAGCGTACCTATCGCTAAGACTGAATGCTTCCTAAAGGATGTAAACGTGCAAATTTTAAGCAAATTTTTTGGTTTCTATCCAAGAATCAGTCAAAAAGGATAAGTCGGATACTAGTTTGACTATTTATTCTCAATTTATGACAGTAAAATCTCATTTTCTAATACCCAGGAAAATTCGTTGTAGAATTTAATAGTTGTTTTCTAGTAAATTTAGTTTTAGGTATTAGACATAAGTGGTTTTGTTTTTAGTAGATGCGACTTAGGATATCAATTGTGAATCTAGACTGATTAGATGGGGTTTTCCAAACTCTGTACATGGTAAAAGTTTTGTGATAGGGGAATATGCATCATTCTAGACTATAGAAGCAGTTCACCTATTCAGATGTGTCACATAATGTAACAAGTGTGGGTTTTCAAATAGATGCAATTTTTTGGTAAGAAAATGCGAGATATTTTGGTAGATGTGACTCAAATTTAAATAGATGTGACTCAACTCAAATTCCAGGACATGCACATAGCACTAAGTTTATGATATATGTGACAAACATTGTAACAAATGCAATACTATGTATTAGTTGCGTGTTTCTGGTGATTAGTTGCGGTTTTCTAGTGACTGACTATGTAAACTGACTTTGTTTCATGATCAAGTTTTGAAAAATAACAAACACATAAAACATAATATTTTAGTTTGATTTCGACACAAAGAATGTTTAATCTAGACAAGCACAATCCTAGGTTGTGTAGTATAGTATTTATTGAGTTTTCACTTGAGTTTCCCTAGCTACATTTATTGAAGGCAGATGACTAGTAGCTTGACCCCACTGGCTCCCCTCCATGGCTCAACACTTCATTCCGGGTAGCCAAGCTATAGTACCCATGAAAATCCCACGACATACTTCTCATCTCTACAATGAACTGTAAAAATGTGAGATGACTTCATAGGTCTGACTTGCTACACTAGTAAATAAAGGGTTTTTTGCCACTAAAAAAAAGGGTGTTTAATTCAGTCATTCCGTTCATGGGGTATCATCCATGCGGTGAGAGACCATTTTTTCCCTTCTCGTTAGAACAATACTCATGATTTTTGAGCTTTCCTCAAGAACCCACTTTTATATATCGATTGGAAGTCACTCAGGTTCAACGTGTGACTGATCTGAGTCATCTTGGGGTGAGTACTCTTTCCAACCAAGAGAGGCCCAATTTCTAGAGTCGGTAATTGGTTATCTTGCACCCAGGATCACACAAATGTGCAAGGGGAGAGGATAATTTGATATACTAAATCATGAGGGTAATAACAGAGCATTATTTTGCACCAAACATAGTAGACAGTAGTAAATTTCAAACCCAAATGACAATTTTCTAATCTACTAGATAGTTTTTTTCAAAAATAAAGTCTTCGACACATGTCTTGCAAAAAAATCATTAGTAGTTTTTAGATTAATCTTCGTTGGTTGTCCTGTAGAAAGGGTTTCAAAAATTTGTCTTCTATAATACATCCTACAAACACTATTTTAACTCCTAAAAAACACGCTGCAAACCAAACAATTAGCTAAAACAAAAACACACTGAAAAACTATATATCAAAAATTGAACCAAAAAAATTCACCAGTAAGATGCGTTGTTCAGAGCGGTAGATGCGTCACAGATTTTCATCAGTCAATTGCACTGTGATGAACCATAGATGTGTCTAATTTTGTCAATTGCATCATTTTCTTCATCAGATACGGTTCAAAATATCAATTGTGTCGTTTCGTCTATTAGATACATCGTTCCGTATGATACTTACAAAAAATAAATAAAGTCTACGGATTTGCAAAGAATATGTCTTCATGTCGGTTTCACCAATGTAGCATCATGAAAACAGGAAAGATTAAAGAAATAACAATGCAATTAAACTCTAATGTAATCTAAATTCAAGCAACAAAGAACAAAGGAAATAGCTAAAAAACATAAAACAATCTCACCAAAGATTGATGTAACTCCATGGATAACCTTTGTTTTCCTTCTCCATTCTGACGTGTTGGTATTCTTGCCCTCAAATTTTCTATAAGTGTGCAAGTATAGCCTTGATAGATGTGATTAGAGAAAAATATCAAAGATTAACAAGTGCTCCAAAAGTCACAAGATTTTAGGAGTAATATCATCAAAGAAAGATCAATTTATAGAAAATTGATCATTCAAATGATAGGCCAAGATCGAAAGGTAAACAGATGATTGAGATCAAAGGATTTTGACATGCATTATGATAACTGTTAGTACTAACATGAGTGATAAGAACTAAGAATAGAGATAAAGATTAAATAATGATTTAAATTTCAAGTTTGGTATTTGAAAATAGAAGAATAATGTTTGCATGACAAAGATAAAGATAGATTAAAAGCAATGTTTTGTTCGAACGCACACACAAAATTTAATTAATTAAATGAAGATATTTAATTGATAAGCATGTACATGCATAAGAGTTAGAACTAGATAATTGATTGGTTATGATAGAGAATTTATTCATGAAAGACACTCAGACATTAAATCAGGAGATAACTGATTGATTCAAATAGATCTCAATTCAAGTGGAAATGAATAATTAGATAACTTAAACATTTATCTAAATATAGAGGAATGTGTTAAAAATAGACTTTTATGAATTAAATGATTATTTAATTCAAGATTCAACATTTTAAGGATTAATTAAATAAATAATATTTATTTAATTGAGTGAAGAAAAGGTTTTAAATGAATAATTAAATAATTAAAGTATTTATTTAAATATAGTAAAAAATATGATAAAGATAAATTAAATAAGAATTTATTTAATTTAAGGAGGATAAAGTTAATTAGTGACGTAATTAAATAAAGAATGTTTATTTAATTAATTAGGATAGAATAAAGTCAATGTGAATTAATTAAATAATTAAGTTTATTTAATTAATAGATGAATAAATATTAAAGTGAATTAATTAAATAATTAAAATTTATTTAATTAATAGATGAGAAAGGGACTTTAGAAAGTAATTAAATAATTGACATTATTTAATCACGACCATGACAATACAAATTATGAAGAAATTGAAGTCGCAGGCTTAGACCAAATTTTAATGTCTACATTTCCCCCCTCTTTAATACAATGTCATTTCAGCATTGTGTCAAAGAAAATCAATCAAAAACATGCCCCAGTCATGCCCTAGTGTGAAATAGGTGAAGGTATGCCCCCTCGAGAAAATTGACAATGTTTTGAAAAGTTTCAAAAAAATTGGAAATAGTCTCGATTAGTTAATTTGATAGGCATAAATGCAGTGGAGTTGACATAAATGAATTTCAAGGTGTTAGGGATGTGTATGGGTCAATTGAAGTTGGAATTTTACATGGCCAATAGACAAGGTTGTAAGAAATGCCACCCAAAACCCTAGGTATAAATAGCAAAGGGGTGAAAATCTAATTCATTTTCACCCTGCAAGCTTTGAAAATTGAGATTTTTGCTATGGATTGCTAGCGACAATTTCTCCAGTTCCCTACTCACATCATCACGCCTATTACATCCAAACGTTCAGGTGACCTACAGACGTGGGCCCCCTAGTATGTTGTCCGAAAATAACTCTTGAATTTTTTATTTACACGTTTTTTTATGCATTTATTTCTTTTTTTTTAGGTGTCACATTTTTAGATTACTGCATATGCATGTGTAAATGATGCATCTGTATGCAAAATTACACATTTGTATTTTTACGTCATAGTTTAGCATAGGGTTTTCAAAATAGCTATGCATTTGTTTTAATTTTCAACACATTTTTAAATTTCATTGCATTTTCATATAAAAATAGCGCTTATAGATTAATTCTACACATTTTCCATTTAAGCTGCATTTGAGATTTTTGATAGTCTGTTGATTGTGTGTGCCTGCATTGTTGCATATTTGCATGGTAGAATGCATTTTCATTTTAGATCGACGCATATGAAAATTTGTAATGCATGTGCAAATTTAAATGACGCATGTGATATTTTGTAATACATTTGCAAATAGAATGATGCATTTGACTAGCATGGAATTTTGAAATTTTGGACTAGGATAGGTTATTCATTCTGACATGAGGCATGCATAATGCCATTGCAGGTTGTATTGGACCCTATCTATACCTGAGAGTTGAGACCATTGAATTTCCACTTCTGTGATAGTTTGTGAAGTGGGGAGAAATGGTTTTTGTGGCACTTGGGCCTTCATCATGTGACATTTATGCCCACTATTCAGGAAAACTGAAGACTATTGACTGTGTTGTGTGAGTGGTGGAACTTAGAGACATTGTCATTCCATCTACCTACTGGTGAGGCAACAATGACTCTAGAGGATGTATATAGGATTCTTAGGTTACCTATTAGAGGCACTAGGGTCATGTATGATACGTAGAGGGGATTCTCAAAGATGTGCAGATATTACCCCCACTAGGACATGAGACAACTGGGTATTGACCATTATGAGATTAGATGGCATGTCTTGGCCTAGAGATATAGGAGATTTGATTGTCTTTTGTGTACATTGATTGGTAGTATAGTTCTTCCTGGCTGTTGAGGTCATGGATTTCTTGTAGTATGGGGGGAGATGCTTGTTGGGATGTTAGAGAGGGGGGTGGTTTATTCTTGGGGCCCCTATTTATTAGCCATGTTGTATTTCCACTTACATAATATTGCCTACAAATACGCACAGTCCATGAGCTATGGTACCACACTCCTGATGGTATGGGCATGGGAACACAATGATTTTGTCTTCTAGTTACAACAGAGGTACAATAGGGGTCACCGCATTCCTTCCATTATGTTGGGGCTAGCACCCAACACCATGTCAGATACATTGGATATTATAGACATGCTATTGATACAATGGTGCAATTCATTTGGAGGCGATATATGGATTGCCCATAGTGGCTAGATGAGGATGGGAACTTGACATAATGTAGATAGGCACAATACTTGATTGGACAGACCATCTCACACATGCACATCATTGAGAGGCACTTACTAGATAGGGTATTGAGACAGTTTGACGAGCTGTAGGATGAGCATCAAGGTCGAGCAGAGTATGCCCAATATTTCAAAGAGGTTACATTATGGGGAGATGAGATTCTGGTGGCTACTATAAAGGTAGAAATTGATGCTCTACAACCAGTACAGTGGGCTTGGAGAGGCGGAGTAATAGATCCAAGCACCATGAAGGCATATGATCAGCGGTGGGCCATTCATAGGCCAGTACCACTAACAGATCTAGATCAGGATGTGCCTATAGAGAGGCGACATAAAGGGCCATGAGGAAGAGGTTAGAGGGGTGGAGGTGGTAGAGTGGATGGTGGAGATGGAGGAGGATGTGGTTAGAGGGGTGGAAGAAAGGGAGACATGGTCATAGAGGATGAGGCGCACCTTTGTCACCCATCCATGAGGAGGTGCAGGAGGGAGAGGATATTCCCATGCTAGATATTGGTGGAGGTGACGAGGAGATTCATGTTGAGGTTGATGGAGAGGAGCATGTGGGAGAGGAGGAAATTCCCAAGGTGCATGCAGAGGAGGAGGAAAAGATAGGTGCCCTTGATCCACTCGCGGGTTACTAGGATGATGATGACAATTATATGGATGATCAGAAGCACGAGCTCTATGATAGGATTCTAGAAGAGATGGAGGATGATGGGATGGAGAGATCATGATAGGATGATATAGGTCCTATTGATCAAGACACAACAGATCTACGTGCTCAGGTTGTATCTTTATAGGAGAGGATGAGGGTATTGATGGTAGAGCAGGATGTCCTACAAATGGAGTGAGACAGAGCATACATGGAAAAGGATCATGCCATAGCTCAGAGACAAGCAATTGAGCAATTATTTATAGAGATCAGAGCACTTTGCAATGGGACAGTTGATTTTTTTGCATGGGAGTTAGTTAGAGCTATGGAGAGGGCTTCATATTACAATGACTTATATGAGGTAGAGGTTCCTCTTGAGAGATGAGCTCCTAGTTTTTCTCAGGCACATAGCGAAATGTCTCAGAGTAGGATTTGCACTAGGATAATGAGTATAGAGGGGGTTGAGGGGCCTTGTAGATCTGGACCATATGACAGGCCTCCTTCAGGACACAGGTTATCAAGATCCTGACATCATTCACCTTTACACTCTGCTCATGGGAGCAATAGGAGTTCCGGATAGGGACATTCATTGATATGTATTGAGAGATTGTATTTTGATCATGTAGCCTATGGGCTTCATGATACATTATGACATTATGATGTGACACTTTTTTAGTGATATATATATATATATATATAAATGATTTTGGTGGTGATTCCTATGATATACAGTTCTATTTATGATTATGTAGTTTTTTATTTTTGCATGTGTTCTATATGATTTTCCTATGTTATGGATGATCATATCTACCTTATGATGTGTTTATGCAGCTTATGATGTGATTTTTATTCTATATGATGATGTATGCATTGATTTCTTATGGTATCAATGGATGTTATGTATGCAATTCATGATTATGAGATGCAATGTGATATTTATATACAATGATATATACATGTGATGCTATATGTTTGATGATGATGGATGTAGTGTGATGTGTATATTTACACTTGTCATGCACATGTAATGCTTTTGTTATGTAATCTATGAGATGAATTCCTATTATGCCATGATTTCCTAGATATGATAGATGTATATGTTTTTGTGTTTTCAAAATGCAAGATCTATGTATGATTTACAATGTACAATATTTACATGATATTTCTAACATGAATGCATATGTAGTATGTTTTATATTTTTTTGTGTCACATGATTCCATCATAATGCAAGAAAGAAGAAAGGTGAGTGCGAAAATAAGATTAATAAGAAAAGACATGGTTGTTAATTATTAGCAATCTTCGATATTTTTCCGGATCACAAAACACTTTGCACTTATCATCATTGCGTGGTAACTAATACAAATGGAGACAAACACCATGATATGACATAGATCAAGGTATGCAAGGTCATCCACTTGCTAACAACAGATAGTTGCAGATAGGGATTGTCTTAACTTATACTAAGGGCACAATTTCCCCAATATTTTTGTCAAGACAAACCATAGACAACAAACAAATAAAAGATGGGTCATGAGATGTCATCGCTCCTCTAAATCCTTCATGGGACATTGTTGAGGAAACTAGTAACATGACTCAAAAATAAAATTTAAAAGACAATCAACAAACAATAGTCAAAGAAATTAGAATACTGATGCATCATTGCTTCTCTAAATCCTTCTTGGGACATCCTTGAGAAAGCTAGTATCAGGATTCCAATCATAAAGTCAAATCAAATAATAAGATAAATAAGCCACAAAGTCAAAGCCAATAAGATATTTTCCAAAACTTGATCTATTTTTTTAATTGTTTTGATTGATAGGATGATTAATTGATAAGACCTGATTGCAGGAGACATGTATTGAACATCTATATAAGGCATGACAAAGCCTGGTTTTAGAAAGACATGTATTGTATAAGATGTTGAGTCTAATTTCGTTGATGTGATAACCTGTGTAAGGTCATGTTGATTTGTTTGACTATGTCTATATGCAGGAAGGACTCATCTTTTATAAGAAATAGATTGTTTTTGCTGATATCTGTATTCAGGAAGCACACATCCTAAATAAGATATAGGTTGATTATTTTGATGATGTCTATTTTCAGGAAGGACACATCCTGTAGTAGACATAAGTTGATTTGTTTTGATGATGTCTATTTTTAGGAAGGACACATCCTATAGTAGACCTAAGTTGTAGCTTTGGCAATTTGTTTGATTTGACTTGATGAGATTATTGACTTGTTGATCTTGTTGATTGCATGACTTGACATGATGTGCTAAAAATTGACCATTTGAGACAATGAACCCTAAAGGAATGATCTAGTATGGCCTTGGGGGCTCATCGATTGATGGCCTTGCCTACGTTATACATGTAGAGACCTCGTAGTTCAACTAGACTTTGACTAACAAGATTGACTATAAAAAGATTGAATTGTATGAAGATACTTGATGTGTGTGGTAGTGCATGTGAAAAACCCTAATGGAATAACCTAGTGTGGCCTCGGGGGCTCATCGATTAATGGCCTTGCCTACATTATACACATAGAGACCTTGTAGTTTGACACGACCAATGACCTTGTCTTGTAGACAAATGGATTGAATCATGATTTTATACAAACGAACCTAAAAGGAATGACCTAATGCCTTGGGGGAACATTGGAAGATGGCCTTGCCTACGCCCATTCATAGAGGTAATGTAGCTTGACACATGACAAAGATTGAAAAATGTGACTGACCTTGACTGTATTTTGGATTTTTGACATGTTTTTTTTTTTTCTCCTTTTGAAGTTTTATGATGTTTTTA
>VDFB02047230.1:345998966-346115447 GCA_007258455.2 Sequoia sempervirens | reverse complement strand
TTAAATTGGCAAACTATGAAAAACCTCTACTAGGAAAAATGCAGTAAATAAAACCAAGATGCTAAAGGAAATAGACAGGACAGAAAATTAGTGAAAAAATATGAATGGAAGTCATAGCCAGATGAATGCATCATAGAAATGTAGATGCATCATTTGAAGATTTAGATATGACTCATCTTGGCAAATGCGGCCTTCGGGACAGTGATTGTGGCATGTTAGAGCTTTTGCGTCATTTGAAGTCTTGGAAGTGTCACGACACATCAGATGCATCGCAATAAATGTCGAATGTGTCACACCATACCTGTACCTGTGAAAAGAAAAAAACACAAAAACCAAGGCTATATGGAATCCAAGAAAAATAATATGTTCACGTCAGGTTCACCAATGTAATCTAGGGGTTTGTTTTTCGGGGTTAGTAATCATATGAACAACAAATAAAAAATGTAAAACCCAAAGAATAATGAAGTGCAAAGGAAACAAAGATAAAAACACAAAGAGTAGAAAGATCTCACCCAATGTCTTCAATCTCCATGGCCGACCTCCATTATACCTTCTAACTTGTTGATTGTGTTTCCCTCAAATCGAGTGTGTGAGCAATCCTTGACTATGCCAATGTCCTAAACAAGCTTTGAAGGATTTTTCCTAAATGCCTATGCCTATGACAATCCTAAAATGACTATAATTCCTTTCCTATTTTCAAAAGTCCTAATAGTTCTCCAAGAACAAGATCCTAAGAAATCATAAATTGAATCCAATCATAATCCCATCATTTCCTAATGAGCAAGCTTGACATTTTATAGAAAACCCAATTCTAAATGGATAGACCAGATTGAATCTTGATAAAAACCTAAAATGAGAGGCCAAGATTAAATCTAACCATCCCTAATTAGGGTTAGGGAAAGATCCTTAAATGAAGGGTCAAGATGCCATCTGAGAAGAATCAGATCAGTGGTGGAGAAAATATGTGAGATAATTAATTTTAAAAATAAAGATTTTTTTTAAATTAAAATATGAGGTGACCCACTTTGTGAGATTTAAAAATCACATAGGTAGAAGGTGGGAACTCCACTTATGAATTACATAATGACTTAATTCATAAGTGGGGATTAATAAATAATTGTCATAATTATTTATTTTGGTGGAATGTAAAGTGGGATTAATAAATGATTAGTGAAGATAAATAAATGAGTTAGTGGAAGTAATTCACATTATTAGATTCATGGTGGAAATAATGCAAGTTTATAAATTCAAGGTGGAATGTCCACTTATGAATTAAATAATGATTTAATTCATAAATTGGATAGACAAATAAGTTTATCCAAAATGTGGATTTTAAAAACAATAAATAATCTTTTTTTAGATTATTTATCCAAAATGGACAATTAATTAAGAATGTGATGACATTTTAAATAATTTCATTTATTTAAAATGAGAGGAATATCAATTCAGAAAATTAAATAATTAAACATAATTATTCAATTTAGAAGATATGGTTTAGAATTTAAATAAATCAATGAATTTATTTAATTGTGATAATTAGTGACATATTAACTAGATAAATGAAATTCATTTATTTAGTAATGAGGAAGAATTAACAAAGGAAGACTTTAGACAATTAACGACATATTAAATAAAGAAGTAAGATTTATTTATTTAATAATCATGAAGAATAAAGTCATGAATTAATTAAACAATAATGAATTATTTAATTAATAGTTGGACGTAGATCCAGGACATAATTAAATGTCTTAATTATGCCAGGATGAAAGTGGTAAAATTAGAACTCGTAGGCCTAGGACATTTTTAAGTGTCTACATTTTTCCCCTCTTTGTCATATTGTCATATGTTGCATTGTGACAAAGAAAATAAGTCAAAGCCATGCCCTAGTGAGGGTATAGGGTATCAATGCCCCCTTGGGAGATTTTTCAATTTTTTGTCAGCAGCAAAAAAATTTGGAAAGAGTCCTGAATAGTCAATTGGGTGACCAGAAAAACAATGACGCAATCGATTTTGAATTTTGATATGTTTAATGCAACCAACGGGGTGGTCAAAGTTGATCAAATGAGCCTCCAACAATAAAAAGATGTAACCTAATTACTAGCCCAACAACAAGCATTGTTGGAACAAGAAGAAGAAGAAAACCAACAACAAGCGTTGTTGGAACAACAAAAAGACCAACAATAAGCATTGTTGGAACAACAACAAATGCAGGCCTATCAGTAAGCCTTGATCACACAACAGAGCTTGCAACAAACTCCCACCAACATACCCAACACTCCATCCATCACTTGGACTAATTCACCACTTTAAAACATGTTCACTCCACCTCCCTATCCACAAAATGACATGATGAAACAAATCAAGTTGCTCTCATAGAAAGTGCTAGATCTTCAGTCAAGGAAAAGAACAAAGACACCAAGAAATCTATGCCCTTATACATTCGATAGGAGTCTCGCAATGGTACCATTGCCAAAGGGATTTGAAATCCCTAAATTTGAAAAATATCGTGGGACGGGAAACCCTAAAGATCACATTAGGGAATTCCAAGTACCTTGCACGGAGGTTGCATATGATGATACATATCTGATGTGGCTATTCCCTTGAAGTTTGGTTGGCCTTGCCATGGAGTGGTTCTCTTGCCTCCCTCTTGGCATCAAAAATTTCCAAGAGATTATAGACGCATCATAAAAAACTACGCATTCAATATAGGTATGGATGTTAGTCTAGAGGAACTATATGCTCTTAACAAGCTGAGGGAGAATCATTTGCTTCCTTCCTACAATGATGGTGATCCAAGGCCAATAGAAGCAAATGGGCCATGCCAAAGGAACAACAAGTTTGCACCATCATTTCTAATCTTGAGAAACCTTTGCATTCCATCTCAAGGTGCAATGTATTACCACATACGACCATTTGATCCCCAAGGTGCTTAATATCAAACGATACCTTATTGCACAAGGGGGGACACCCACATATCTAGAAGATCAATATAGCTTCCCTTCCACCAGATACAATGAGAAACCTTACATGTCGGAAAAGAAAAAAAATTTCACCAATGATGGTGTGGTCAATGCCAAGGTCATAATCAGTTCTCCAAAACAAAACACCCAAACATACCAACAACCACAAAACAACAATCGTAAAAACACTCATGCCAATGTAGTATCACAACAACCACCCAACAATCAAATCAAAAATCTAAGAAATCAAGGAGGACCACCCCCATGAAACAAAAATCCCCCCAAGTGAAAGTACACAACCCTTGGGGAATTGATTGAATTGGTCATGAAGAAACTGATAAATGAAAAATCTCATCAAAATTCCCACTTATGAGAACTATCAAGAACCCTAGGTGAAACCACCTTTGTGATTTTTATGAAATCAAGGGACACACCACCACCAACTGTATGAGGTTGAAAAATATAATCGAAGACCTCATCGATGACAAAATCATAAATGTTGAGAAACTAGCTAGAAATCAGGACCTAAAAATATACACAAATTTGATGCGGGATCATAACCAAGGGACCAACCATGGAAAGACCAAATATGCCAATGTGAACCATGTGTATGATCATGTTGTCACATCCATTGATGAAATGGTCACTGTTATTAATATCAAAGGAGCTAAAGCTTATTGTGGAGTCACCACACACAACAACAAAGTTACCATTACTAGGTCATCATAGTCACCTAGAGAATCCACATCAAATCCAAAATCCATTCCAAATGGCTACAATGTCTTTGACTAGATGAAAATAACCCCTACTTAGATCTTTATCATGGAGTTGCTGAAGATATCACCCACACATAGAAAAATACTAGAGGAAGCATTGGTATCATCCATCATCTCTACGGATCTTGATGTTGACCGATTCCAAGTTATGGTTAGAAATATCACCACCCCAAGTCTCCTAACATTCTCTGATCAGGACTTCCCCACCCAACCATCTCACAATCATGCACTCCACCTTGAAGTTATAGTTCATAAAAACAAATTCAAAAGGGTCTTGGTGGATGGGGGTGCATGTCTAAACATTTGTTCCCTCAAATTAATAAAGAATTTGGGATTCTCAAAGGATGCCATTGAAAAAGGTAAGGGCATCAGAATCAGAGCATATGATGATCAGGAAAGAGTGTCTCAAGGCACTATCCAGCTCCCTATTCAAGTAGGGCTAGCCATTATGGAAACCACATGCTAGGTTCTTGACCTTGATTCACCTTATAACATTCTCCTGGGGCATCCATGGATCCATGGGATGCAAGCAGTCGCATCAAATTTCCATTAGTGTGCTAAATTCCCATATCAAAATCAAGAGGTCACAAATTCATGGTGATCCCAAGCCCTTTTCCTACTACAAGAATCTGGAAGCAAAATACTATAAAATCCCCCAAGTCTTGAAGAATGATGAAGGCCCCACATCTTTGTATGTAGACCCAACTACTTTAGCCTCCACTTATAAGACAAAGACACCTGCCATTCCTGATATCTCTTAAATCAAGGTCATTATCCAAGACAATGGGTGTGGGGATTATAAAATGAAGAAAAGTGCTTTCATCATAGGAGAGTTACCTTAATCTCCTAGGTCTCATGTAAAACCCCAACCAGCTAAAACATCATCCCAAATTTTTTGAGTAGACCCTTCTAGATTCATATGTTGGGGGGGATCTAAGTCAAGAAATAGTAGATGAAAAAGACATATCAAGCTTGTTGTACCAAGATGAAAGGCCCATGCTTGATCTTCCCATGGATGAGAGTAGAAAAGGATTACATATGATGCTTGGTATGGGCTATAATAGAAACAAGAAACTTGGGAAAAATAACAATAGGCTTCTAGTACCTCTCAATCCAGAGAAGCGCATGAGAAATATTGTCCTCGGATGTACTCCTCCAAAGGTGACCATACTTGGAAATGGTTCCTTGGTTAGAAAGGTCAAAACTCCCCCTCGGCTATCAGCATCAGCCCTTCAATTACCAATATCCACAGGTCGAATCATAGATAACTTTACCTTTGACATAACTGATGTCTATAGTAGTGATGAGGATCCCATAACAAACTTGCCCATGCTTTTCAAAGATTCCTCCTTGCTCATGATTAGTACCTTTTCTTTTGAGTCAAACCATCAAACCCATGAAATAAACCTAGTCTATCCCCAACTCATCAATTACAACCAACAAGGACCACCAAGTCTAGACACATTCAAAAATGATGAAGCACTCTCAAAATTCATGGGATTGCGGGCTACGATACCATATGGTGATCACAAGGCCAGGTTCGACATCATACTGGACACATAGGATTATTATAGGGAAACAATTGAATCCTTTAGTCAAAAAAGTGAAAATCTGAGAATAATCTCTAGGTCTTTGAGTGGAAACCACACTATGGCACTCTCTAACCCAAAAATAATAAAAATAAAGGACGCATCCTGCAGACACTAAAATTTGGTCTAAGCCTGTGACTTCAATTTCTTCATAATTTGTATTGTCATGGTCATGATTAAATAATGCTAATTATTTAATTAATTCACATTATCTTTATTCTATCCTAATTAATTAAATAAACATCCTTTATTTAATTACATCACTAATTAACTTTATCCTCCTTAAATTAAATAAATTCTTATTTAATTTATCTTTATCATATTTTTTACTATAATCAAATAAATACTTTAATTATTTAATTATTCATTTAAAACCTTTTCTTCACTCAATTAAATAAATCTTATTGATTTAATTAATCCTTAAAATGTCGAATCTTGAATTAAATAATCATATAATTCATAAAAGTCTACTTTTAACACATTCCTCTATATTTAGATAAATGTTTAAGCTGCCTAATTATTCATTTCCACTTGACTCAAGATATATTTGAATCAATTAGTTATCTCCTAATTTAATGTCTAAGTGTCTTTCATGAATAAACTCTCTATCATAACCAGTTAGTTATCTAGTTCTAACTCATATGCATGTACATGCTTATTAATTAAATATCTTTATTTAATTAATTAAATTTTGTGTGTGCATTCGAACATAACATTTCTTTTAATCTATCTTTATCTTTGTCATGCAAAAATTATTCTTTTATTTTCGAATACCAAACTTGAAGATTAAATCATTATTTAATCTTTATCTCTATTCTTAGTTTTCATCACTCATGTCAGTACTAACAGTTATCATAATGCATGTTGAATCCTTTGATCTCAATCGCTCATTTATCTTTTGATCTTGGCCTATCATTTGAATGATAAATTTTCTATAAATTGATCTATCTTTCATAATTTTACTCCCGAAATCTTGTGACTTTTGGAGAACTTACTTGTTAATCATCAATATTTTGCTATAATCGCATCTATCAAGGCTATACTTGCACACTGACTAAAAATATGAGGGAAATAATACCAACACAACGGAATGGAGAAGGACAACAGAGGTTATCCATGGAGTTACATCAATCTTTGGTGAGATTGTTTTATGTTTTTTTCTATTTCCTCTATTCATTAGTCTTTGATTGTAGATTACATTAGAGTTTAATTGCATTGTTATTGCTTTAATCTTTCCTATTTTCATGATGTTACATTGGTGAACCTGACATGAAGACATGTTCTTCGCAAACCCATAGACTTTATTTTATTTTTGCAAGTATTGTATGAAACAACACAATCAATAATTTAAGTGTATCTAATGAAAAAAATGATGCAACTGCCAAAATTAGATGCATCCATGGTTTATTGCGATGCAATTGACTGATGAAAATCTGTGACGCATCTTCCAATTTGAACAACGCATCTGACTGGTGAATTTTTTGGGGTCAATTCTTGATTTACAATTTTTCAATGTGTTTTTGTTTTAGCTAATTGTTTGGTTTGCAGTGTGTGTCTTAGGAGTTAACATAGTGCTTGCAAGAAATATTATAGAAGACAATTTTTTGAAACCATTTCTACAAGAAAACTGATGAAGATTAATCTGAAAACTACTAATGAATTTTCTGCAGGACGTGTGTCGAAGACTTTATTTTTGAAACAAATTGTCTCATAGATTAGAAAATTGTCATTTGGGTTTGAAATTTACTGTTGTCTATTATATTTGGTGTGAAATCATGCTCTGTTATTACCCACATGATTCATTAGATTGAAGTATCCTCTCCCCTTGCACATTCATGTGATCCTGGGTGCAAGAGAACCAACTACCAACTCTAGAAATTGGGCCTCTCTTGGTGGGAAAAATTACTCACCCCAAGATGACTCAGACCAGTCACACGCTAAACCTCAGTGACTTTCAGCTAGTACATAAAAGTGGGTTCTTGAGGAAAGCTCAAGAATCATTAGTATTGTTCCGATGAGAAGGGTAGCAATGGTATCTCACCGCATGGATGATACCCCACGAACGAAATGCCCAAATTAAACACCCTTGTTTTTTAGTGGCAAAAAACCTTTTATTTACTGGTGCAACAGGTTAGACCTGTGAAGCCATCTCACGTTTTTATGGTTAATTGTAGAGATGAGAAGTATGCCATGGGAGTTTCATGGGTACTGTAGCTTGGCTACTCCAAATGAATTGTTGAGCCATGGAGGGGAGCCAATGGGTTCAAGCTACTATTAATTCATATTGAATAAGCATAGCTAGGGAAACTCAAGTGAGAACTCTTAGTAAATATTGTCCTACACAGCCCAGGATTTTTCCTATCTAGATTAAATGTACTTTGTATTAAAATCAAACTAGTACAGGAGCACCCCATAGTTCACCTAGGAAAGTTGGTTAGAAGGTCATGATTTGGCAATTTGTTTAGGCCAAATGTAGAAATCTCCTCCTACCTCGTTGAGTTTGTGCCTTAGAGACATTGGGGATCAGGTATTGTATTGGTTAAGGTCATGTTGACCATTTGTTAGGTTGAGGTTTTTCTACAAGGATGGTTTAAAGACCTTGGTAGACCTTTCTAGGTGTTAGATTCTCTAAAATTTTGCAAATAAGGCTTGTTGGACTTCACAAGCGGCCAAGGATCAGTTAAGAGCAAGCTTAACTATTTTAGAAACCTTTATAAGGTGGGCCTTGACCTGAAAACAAGGTTGGAAGCATTCGAGTTTGTATTTAGTTTTGAAATCAAGAAAACAGTGATATTTTAGTGTGCATTTCCTTTTTTTTTGCTTGAATTAGTATGTTAATGGGTTGATCATGGCACTTTGTATAGAGTAGGATGTAGTGAATTTTTTTTCAAGCATTGTTTGGAACAGGAGATAGTTAGGTTATTCGTTTCAAGCTATCTTGTAATTACTTTATTCTTTCTTTAGTGGTTGTTCTAACTAGTAGACTATGAAAATTGAGGTTTTAGCTCACATTTCCACTGTACCTAGTGTATGGGCTTGTGGGGAATGTGTCTAGGCTCCATGTTTGTAAATAGGTTAGGGCTAGGATTCTATAGGAGACAAGGAATCATGGAGAAATTCTTCTCCTAGGCGAGCTTAACAGTGCCCGGCTAGGAAAGACAGGTAGTGCAAAGCACTTGGTTTGCAAGGGTGTCAAGGCACAGTGTGGAGAGGTAGATAGATGCCTTGCAAAGACTTGTCATGAAGGAGGAGGCTTCATCAGTCCATTTGGTGGTTGAATAAACTAACAGTTTGTTGTGTGGTCAGGAAATGGTTTTTAAAAGGCCTAAATTTCTAAATGGAGGGTTATGGTTGTGTACAGACATATGAGGTTTAAGACTCCAAAAATATTTGAGAGGCAGGCATAGGCTCTAAGAATATCAAGGAAAAATTTGTGGTGCTTTGGATAACTTAGAAGAATAGGCCTGATCTCTCAGAGATGGAGACCTAATTGGGGCTCATGGGCTAGTAGCCTTTTTAACCCTAGATGAGGGTTTGTTGAAAGCGATGAAAAGGTTGAGTTTGGTGAACCTTCAAGAACCCTAGGAGGATGGTTTAAAGCTATTGAAGACATCTCTACACCCCTACAAGATATATTTGAGTGTTGAGGATAGGTTAGCCTTTAGGGTAGACTAAGGGCTAAGGAAGAATTGAAGACATTGCACCAAGATTGACTTGGTAGGTTGAATTGTGTTGGTAGTGGGGTTGGTAAGGAGAACCAGGTTAACCTAACCAAGAAGAAGTTCCTATAGGTTAAGGTGGTGAAGCAAGGCACCATAGAAGTCTTCTAACAAGACTTAGAGCATGAAACTATGAAAGTTTCAACCAATCTCCCTATCAGATTGGTATCAAAGCGAGCAAAAGATTTGGGATAGACTATTGTATGTCTGAGATTGAGTCTAGTGGTTCTACTGTCATGGTGACAAATACACAATTGGCCAAGATGGTCGAAGGACAGGAGGAAGACAATAGGCTATTGAGGGAAAGAATAGAACAACTTGAGTAAGCATTGAGTAATGTGCAGTTGGAAGGAAGGGAACCAAAGAACAAAGAGGTTGCAGAGGAAGACAAGATCCTTGAACCTGACCCTGTTTTGCAAGAGGAACCTTTCTTGAAAGCATTGAAGGCTTTGAGTGGAAAAGCACTTGAAGGAATACCACTGTTTAGTGGGAAAATGGAAGCTGGTCTAGTAATGGATTGGATAGAGGAAATGGAAAACCATTTTGAATGTGATGGAGTCACTGAAGCACATAAGGTGAAGGTGGAAAAGTCAAGATTGAGAGGTTCTACCTTGACATGGTGGAAGTTCATTCAGACAGAGAGGGAAAAGGAAGGCAAGAAGCCTATTTCAACTTGGAAAGGTATGGTTGAAAAAGTGAGAGAAGTATACATGCCAAATGATTATGAAATACAGTTGCATAAGAAGAGATAGATCTTGAGGCAAAGAGACCAAGATGTGAACACTTACACTGAGGAGTTCCAAAAAATTTGTATGAGGTCTAATGTTTCAGAAGATGAAAGTCTCAAGGTGGCTAGGTATCTTAACAGTTTGAAGTGGAACATTCAAGAGGAGATGACTCTTCTAAGTCCCAAGACGGTGCACCAATTCTATCAATTGGGTATAAAGATTTAGGAAAGAAGCAAGAGGAAACAAGAACAGGCTTCAAAGATCAAAGGAAAATGCAGAGATCAGAGAGGACATAGAGGTGGATACCAAGGTAGAGGGACTGAACAAAGAAACCAAGGAGAGTCTAAAATCACAGAGCATGGAAGTGAGACACCTTCTAGAGGAGGGTATAACAGAGGTAGAGGACCTCAAGGAGGTCCAAATAGAGGGAGAGGAGCAGGAAGAATTAGCTCATATTTTTCCACTATGAAATGTTATAACTTTGGTCAAGTAGGTCATCCAACTTATAGGTGCCCGGAGAAAGAATCTTCATCAAACACTGAGAAGAGAGTAGCATATACTCAAGAGGACACCATGAGTACCAAATCACCAGAGGTTAGTCACATTGAATCAGAAGTGGGGGAGAATCTGATGTTTAGCAGAGTTTTGATCAGACAACTAGTCAAGGAAGAGCCAAAGCAAAGAAGAGCCTTATTTAGAGTGAGATGAAAAATACTTGGAAAAGTATGCAAGGTTATTGTGGATTCAGGTTCAATTGATAACATCATCTCTAAGGAGGTAGTAAGGAAGTTGAAATTAGAGAAAATACCCCACACTAATCCCTACAAGGTGACATGGTTGAACAAAGGGCAGAGTGTTCTTTACAATGAGCAAACAACAGTGGAGTTCTCCATTGGAGGGTACAAGGATAATTTGATTTGTGATGTGTTACCCATGGATGCATGCCATCTTCTATTGGGTAGACCATGGTAGTATGATAGAGGTGCCATCTATGATGGAAAAGCCAATACTATCTCATTCAAAAAGGATGGGAAGACATTAAGTTGCAGTCACTGTCAAATGAGGAAGAAGGAAAATGAAAGGCTCCTAGTGTCTTATTAAGCAGTGGAAAAGAGTTCATTAACAACCTACATCAAGGAGGTGAAGGATAGGTGGTCATGATGCAATCCAAAGAGGAAGATAAGACTAAGAAAACAGTCACACTAGAAGCAGTCCAAAAGTTACTTGAGAAGTACAAGGACATAGTGAGTGATGGAACACCAACAACCTTACCTCCAAAGAGAGCCATTAGTCATCAAATTGACTTCATACCAGGGGCTTCATTACCAAACAAAGCAGCCTACAAGCTTACCCCAGATCAAAACCTAGAGGTAGCTAAACAAGTGCAGGAGTTGTTGGATCAAGGATTAATTAGGAAGAGCATCAGCCCATGTGTAGTACTAGTGGTCTTAGCAACCAAAAAAGGAGGCAAGTGGAGGTTATGCACTGATTCAAGAGCAATAAATAGAATCACAATCAGGTATAGGTTCCCTATTCCTAGGATTGAGGACTTGATGGATTGTCTTGGAGGAGCTCAGTATTTTACCAAGTTGGATCTCAAGAATGGTTACCATCAGATCAGAATCAAGGATGGAGATGAGTGGAAAACAACCTTTAAGACAAATGATGGGTTGTATGAGTGGAGAGTTATGCCATTTGGCCTCAAAAACGCCCCTAGTACATTCATGAGGCTCATGAATGAAGTGCTCAAATATTTTACAGGGTTATTTGTGGTGGTATACCTTGATGATATACTCATCTTTAGCAAGACAGCAGAAGAACACCTAAAGCATGTGGAGTTGGTTCTTAAAGATTGCAAGAAGAGAAGTTAGCCATCGACCTAGATAAATATGAGTTCTTCAAATAGGAGCTTGTGTATTTGGGGTTTGTAGTATCCCAAGGAACATTGAAGATGGACCCAAGCAAGGTGGAATCTATCCTAAACTAGCCTACACCAACCACATGGACAGAGGTAAGAAGTTTTCATGGGTTAGCTCAGTTTTATAGGAAGTTTATAAGAAACTTTAGTGGCATATGTGCACTAGTCCTAGATACAATCAAAGGTGGTTAGAAAACTAAGTTTAAGTGGACTCAAGAAGCTAAGAAAGGTTTTGAGAAACTAAAACAAGAAGTGGCAACTCAACTTATTCTATTGGGTTAGCTCAGTTTTATAGTAAGTTTATAAGAAACTTTAGTGACATATGTGCACTAGTCCTAGATACAATCAAAGGTGGTTTGAAAACTAAGTTTAAGTGGACTCAAGAAGCTAAGAAAGGTTTTGAGAAACTAAAACAAGAAGTGGCAACTCAACCTATTCTCTTATTACCTAGCTTTGATAAGTTGTTCGCTGTGGAATGTGATGCTAGTGGAGTTGCAGTAGGAGGAGTGCTAAGTCAAGAAGGCAAGCCTATAGCTTTCTTTAGTGAAAAGCTCAATGAAGCTAAGAATAAGTATTATACCTATGACCTAGAACTTTATCCTTTGGTTCAGTTACTTAGGAAGTGGAGGCATTACCTTCTACCTAAAGAGTTTGTAGTGTTTACTGACAATCAAGCACTTAGCTACATCAAAACTCAAGAGAAATTGAGCAATAGACATTTGAAGTGGATGGAGTATCTTCAAGCTTTCACTTTCACCATCAAGCACAAGAAGGGACAGATGAACAAGATTGCAGATGCACTAAGTAGGAGGTTGTTGATAGTGCAAGAGATACAACTAAATAGCATTGGAATAGATACTTTCAAAGATCTCTATGGTGAAGATGAAGACTTCTCAGAGGCATATAAGGTATGTTCTGACTTTGAGAATCATTTTCATAGTCAATACTCAGAGTATACATTGCAAATTGGATTGTTATTCAAGGGAAATCAATTGTGTGTTCCAAGAGGATCAATGAGAGAGAATCTCATCTAGGAGAAGCACAATGGTTGTCTTAGTGGTCATTTTGGTATTAACAAGACAATGGAACTAGTGCAAAGGTTCTACTATTGGCCCAAGTTACCAAGGGATGTCAGGAGGTATGTGGAGCAGTGTGTAGTTTGTATGAAAGCCAAAGGGGGAGCTAGTAATGCAGGTTTGTATCAACCTCTACCTATTCCCAATAGACCATGGGAATGTGTTAGCATGGACTTTGTGGTAGGACTCCCTAAGACTAAGACATGGTTTGATAGTGGCTATGTGGTAGTAGATAGGTTTAGTAAAATGAGTCATTTTATTCCTTGCAAGACCACTCATGATGCTAGCCACATTGATCATCTTTTCTTCAAAGAAATTGTGAGGATCCATGGATTGCCATTGAGCATTGTCTCAGACAGGGATGTGAAGTTTACGAGTCATTTTTGGAAAACTCTATGGAGCAGATTAGGTACTAATTAGTCTTTTGGATCAGCCTACCATCCTCAGACCGATGGACAAACCGAGGTGGTTAATAGAGTGTTAGGTAACCTTCTAAGGTGCATAACCAAAGAGTATGGATAGACATGGGACATGGTTATCTCACAAGCTGAGTATGCATACAATGACAATGTGAACCAGACCACAGGCAAGAGTCCTTTTGAAATAGTGTATGGGATGCACCCAAGAGAAATATGCGAGCTCAAGGATCTTGGAGCTATGGAGCATAGGAGTGGACATGCAGAGGACTTCACTCAGACCATGAAAGTGATTCAGGAGCAGGTAAAGAAGACAATCACCGAGACTACACAAAAGTTGAAGGATAAGGTAGATTTGTCAAGAAAAGATTTGCAATTTGCAGTAGGAGACTATGTCATGGTCCACCTCAACAAATCCAGGTTGCAGAAGGGTACATCAACCAAATTGCAGATGAAAAGAGTGGTACCATGCAAGGTGTTAGCCAGGTATGGGAAAAATGCATACAAGGTGGAGTTACCTACAGGTTTAGGGATTTCACTAGTGTTCAATGTAGCCGATTTGATCAAGTATAAGGGATCAATCAATGACTTAGATCAGAACAGTAGGGAGATCTTCAAGGATGCAAACAACATAGCCTTACCTACTCCAGACAAGCTACAAGCAGAGAGGATCTAGGAGTCAAGAGTGGAGAAAACTACAAGGCATAAGGTGTACATGGAGCATCTTATCAAATGGAAGAAAAAACATGAATCTGAGGCAACATGGGTAGAGGAAGCTCAGTTTAAGAAGCAGGGCATTGATGTGTCATTGATCTCTCCTCACATTCCTTAGTGTTTGTGCAGAGAGGGGGAGAATGGTGCAAGAGCACCCCATAGTTCACCTAGGAAAGTTGATTAGAAGGTCATGATTTGGCAATTTGTTTAGGCCAAATGTAGCAATCTCCTCCTACCTCTTTGATTTTGTGCCTTAGAGACAATGGGTATCAGGTATTGTATTGGTTAAGGTCATGTTGACCATTTGTTAGGTTGAGGTTTGTCTATGAGGATGGTTTAAAGACCTTGGTAGACCTTTCTATGTGTTAGATTCTCTAAAATTTTGCAAATAAGGCCTATTGGACTTCACAAGCGGCCAAGGAGCAGTTAGAAGTGAGATTAACACTTTTAGAAACCTTTATAAGGTGGCCCTCGACCTGAAAACAAGGTTGGAAGCATTCAAGTTTGTATTTAGATTTATAATCAAGAAAATAGTGATATTTTAGTGTGCATTTGCTTTTTTTTTTATTGAATTAGTATGTTAATGGGTTGATCATGGCACTTTGTATAGAGTAGGATGTAGTGAAATTATTTTTCAAGCATTGATTGGAATAGTAGATAGTTAGGTTATTCATTTCAACCTATCTTGTAATTACTTTGTTCTTTCTTTAGTGGTTGTTCTGACTAGAAGACCGTGAAAAATGGGGTTTTAGCTCACATTTTCACTGTACCTAGTGTACGGGCTTGTGGAGAATGTGGCTAGGCTCCATGTTTGTAAATAGGTTAGGGCTAGGATTCTATAGGAGACAAGGAATCATGGAGAAATTCTTCTCCTAGGCGAGCTTAACAGTGCCCGGCTAGGAAAGATAGGTAGTGTAAAGCACTTGGTTTGCAGGGGTGACCTTTCCCTATCAAGGCACGGTGTGGAGAGGTAGATAGATTCCTTGCAAAGACTTGGCATGAAGGAGGAGGCTTCATCAGTCCATTTGGTGGTTAAATAAACTGGCAATTTGTTGTGTGGTCAGGAAATGGTTTTTAAAAGGCCTAAATTTCTAAATGGAGGGTTATGGTTGTGTACAAACGGATGAGGTTTAATACTCCAAAAATATTTGAGAGGCGGAAATAGGCTCTAAGAATCTCAAGGAAAAATTGGTGGTTCTTTGGAGAACTTAGACGAACAGGCCTGATCTCTCGGAGATGGAGACCTAATTGGGGCTCATGGGCTAGTAGCCTTTTTAACCCTAGATGAGGGTTTGGAGAAAGCAATGAAAAAGTGGAGTTTGGTGAACCTTCAAGAACCCTAGGAGGATGGTTTGAAGCTATTGAAGACATCTCTACACCCCTGGAAGATCTATTTGAGTGTTGAGGATAGGTTAGCCTTTAGGGTAGATTAAGGGCTAAGGAAGAATTGGAGACATTGCACCAAGATTGACTTTGTAGGTTGAATTGTGTTGGTAGTGGGGTTGGTAAGGAGAACCACGGGAACCTCACTAAGAAGAAGTTCCTATAGGTTAAGGTGGTGAAGCAAGGAACCATAGAAGTCTTCTAACAAGACTTAGAGCATGAAACTATGAAAGTTTAAAACAACCTCCCTATCACAAACTAAAATATTGTGTTTTCTGTGTTTCTTATTTTCCAAAACTTTGTCATGAAACAGAGTCAGTTTACATAGTTAGTCATTGGAAAACAACTATTCACCATAAACACACAACTAATACATAGTGTCGTATTTGTTACAGAGTTTGTCACATCTATTAGAAACTTAGTGTTATGTGCATGTCTTGGAATCTTAGTTGAGTCACATCTTCTAGAATAGCTTGCATCTATTTGAAAACCCACACTTGTTACACCCAATGATGCATCTGAATAGGTGAGCTACATCTACAGTATGGAATGATGCATATGCCCCTGTCAAAAAACTTTTACCATTCACACATTTTTGAAAACCACATCTGATCAGTCTAGAGTCACATCTGCTGAAAAAAAAACTACATTTGTCTTATACCTAAAACTGAATTTACCAAAAAACTACAACTGAGAAAGAAAACTGCAATAGTTAAATTTTGCAATGCATTTGCTTGAGTATCAAAAAACTAGAGTTTACTATAAAAAACCGAGAACAAATAGTCAAACCAGTATTTGACTTATTCTTTTTCACTGATTCTTGGACAGAAACCAAAAAAAATTCTCAAAATTTGAACGTTTACATCCTTTAGGAATCATTCAGTCTTATCGATAGGTATGCTAGTTATAGATCTCACTTTCATGTTAGGAGTCTTAATTTCCTTTAGAGAGATAATCATTTGTAGATTTTAGGATAGGCACCTTTCACACTTTAGATGAACCCTTGATTCAACAAATTTTGTCATTGAACCTAGTCATCATATCTTTTTTCCTACACATGAATCCTTCTAGCTCATCAGTCAAGTTTAAGATTTCACCTTATCTTATAGTCCTACTCCTACTAGGGTTCCTTGTCAAAACTAAACTGAAGCCTAGGTTACACTTGAGCTTATAGGTAACCTCTTTTAGAATATTCCAAATTGATCACTTAGACCTTTGCATATTTAGACACTGTCATCCTATAATAGTGTCATTTTAGACATACCTTATTTGCAAAAAAAATACCAAAAAAATAGCTGCATACATTCATCCTTTATATTCAAAAAATCCCAAAAACATAGATTAGACTCATAATCATCCATAGACTTAGATTTTTCATCACTTTCACTTTGAGCTTACATTACATGGTTGAAACAAGATCGAAAAGGAAATAAAGATAAAATATGGTTGATCCAAATGATTTCATCAATCTATTCTCAAACCCCTTTGTAGGGGAAACTTCATCTAGACCTCACAATACCTTGCTAGGAAAATTTGTTACTAGAGATGCACAAGGACATGTGATATTGGAAGAATTAGATGCTTTCTCACAAGACCCTGATTTTTCTTCCTTTTTAGATGACTATCTAGCAAATGATCCTCAATGACACTTAGCTAAATTGCTATCAGAAGGTGCTAAACTACCTCCTGGTTTTGATATTCATACCCTACAAACTGCAACTACTTAGGGAACAAACACCACTATCACTAGTACTAGTATTCCTCAAGTGACTTGTTATACCATCTTGAGGACCTACACAAAGTGATTCAACAATACACGCAACTCCATTTGGTATGCGTACCTTGACACAGGGGCTAAATTTTACCATAGGGGTGTCATCGTCCAATCCCTTCAGTCCTTTTGTTGGGAACAAAAAATATAGAACATCAACTCCTATACCAAGTGTTAATGCCACTAGCAGTATTCCACAGACAACAATTATACCTAGTGTTCATATCCCTAATACTATTCCACAAATTGGGGTTTCATAGATAGGAGGAAAACCCTCTTTCCAATATGGAAACTAACCCAACACTTCACAGATTTTGAATCAAAATCTATTTACACAAATTCTGAATCAAAATCCATTCTCACAGATTCTAAATCAAAACCCATTTACTAACATTCCAAATACAAACCCACTTTACATACCCACATTTAACCAAAACCCATCACACAATGCTAGATTCCAAAACATGTACATAGATCCAAATAATCCAGCTAACACATCATTAACTTAAGTTGACGTCATGTAGACACAAATGCACACACTTCAAAAAAATTGGATAAAATGGCAATGTCTAACAAGAAAACCTCTTCAGCAAAGGATTTATGTCCATTTCCCTTTGATAAATCATTGTACATGGCACCTTTCCCTCATGGGTATGTCATACCAAACTTTCCCAAATACAATGGAAAGTGAAATCCAATTGAACACATAAGGGAATTTCCCATGATGTGCATAGATGTTTCCTATGACCCCACCTATCTTATGAGACTCTTTCTGAGAATTATTGTTGGAATTGCACTAGAGTGGTTTTCAAGTCTTGACTATGGCATAAAATCATGGGGAAAACTAGCTGAGAAATTCATTGAAAACTTCTTTAACATTGACCATGAAATAAACATAGCAACCTTTGTTCATACTACACAAGATGAAGGGGGAACTTTTATCACTTTCTTCTATAGATAGAGAACTATATCCATTCGATGTCCTATCAAGATACCTAAGAAACAAAAGGTCACTATGTTCCAAGAAAACCTCAACCCAAAATTGAGAAGTAACTTAAGGGTACATTGTTGCACATCCTTTACAAAACTAGTAGAAAAGGGGGTCATACTAGAAAATGATCTCATTGAAAAAGGAGAACTTAATACATAGACACTGAATACATATCCAACTGTGCAAATACCCCCAATGATAGAAACAAGTTTTGGTCTCAGAATGAAAATGGTACCAATGATGGGGTAGTTGATGCTAAAAATTTACAAGTAGGACCGATCATCACACTTCGAGGAAGTAACTCCTCTACCAACACACTCAACACTATTAACCAAACCCCCAACACTACCCAAAACACCCAACGGCCAAAATAACAGAGACAATTTCCAAAATGTGAGTTTACTCCCCTTGGAGAACCCATCGAGTTAGTATTCAAACAACTATTGCAACACAATCTTTTACAACTTCAAGAGCTGAGAAAATACGATACAAAAAAATTCAAACCATCTTGGTGGGATGATAATGCCTTTTTTGATTTCCATCGGACCAAAGGACATACCCTACAAAATTTTCATCAACTAAAAAAATCATACAAGACTTTGTCAAGAACGGAACAATTCAAGTCAATGGACATAAACTTACATCTTCGAACACTAATCACAAAGTCTTTACAAATCCATTACATGATCATGGGAAAGGAAAAGCCCCTAGTTCGAGTAACAAGACCAATACTTCCACCAACTATGCTAGTGCCAATCATGATTATAGTGGACCCATCATAAATCACCTTTGGGCTACCAATGAGTAGGTCAATACCATTTCCACAAATAAAACTCCCGAGTGTGTTGTTAACACTCGTTGGACCAAGATCACTATCCAAGGCCCTTCATCACATCATACACCATAGACTTCCAAGCCGTAGTATGACTTACTTGATTAATTAGGGAATACCCTAATGCAAATCTCCATCTTGGAACTGGTGCGTATCTCCCCTAAACATTGATCCATTTTAGATAAGGCTTTACAAAGCACAAATGTTCCTAATGATCTTGATGTCAATTTTTTTGAGTAAATGGTGGGCTACTTGACCAATAATCATCATGCCACCTTCTCTGAACAAGACTATGAAACTAAGAGAAAAAATCATAATGACTCGTTACATCTTGAAGTCCTTGTTCACTAAACCAAAGTTAGACAAGTTCTGGTAGACGAAGGAGTAGGGTTAAACCTTTGCACTTTAAAATTGATTCAGGCTTTAGGTTTCTTGGAAGTATGTGTGGACACAACCAAAATCATTGTCATTAAGGCTTATGATGATGAGGAACAAAAATCAAAGGGGGTGGTAACACTTCCTATCAGAAATTGTCCTGCAGTTATGGAGAAAAAATTCCAAGTCTTGGATCCCACCCTTCCATACAATCTTCTACTAGGCAGACCATGGATTCATGCCATGAAGGAAGTCCCTTCCACATATCATTAATGTCTAAAATTACCTTACAATTGCACTGAAATAACAATAGATGGTGACCCAGATCCATTCCAATATTGCACCAACCTATGAGAGACACCTTAGCGCCAAGTACCTGTAAACCAAGAAGCCTCATCATCCAATTCATCTCATTATATTGATCCATCCACTCTCACTATAACGTCCACTTTTCCTTCATTACCTTCCACTCCTAGGGTTGAGATCCAAGACAAGGGTTGTGGAGAATATCACATTAAGACATCTTATTGTGTTAGCCATCTGATTTCTCCTAAATCATACAATTTACCTACAACAAATAGGAGACAATCAGTGGTCACCATACACATTCCTCCCTCAACAACCTTTACAAAATGGGGAGAATTAAGCGAATAATCCATACATGCAAAAGATGTGACCACCTGGTTGTATAGAGAAGACCCTAAAGAACCTCCCTCACTTGCTCACATTCCTACAGATCAATATGGCAAAGGTTTCACAATCATGCAAAGCAAGGGATATAATAGACATAGTAGTTTAGGCTTACATCAAGATGGGAGGATAGAACCAATTATTGTTTCTAAGTGGTTGTAAGGCTTAGGGCTTAGGTTTCAACTAATTCAAATTGGGGTTCCTAGTACCACATCACCCTTACTCAAGGAAGTAAGTGCTTTAGAAGATATCAAGACATCTAATGAACCATCTGACCAACCCTATTGTGACTCCCCCAACTCAAAAAAATATGAGTGATATTCCCTATCCTCCACCTCGACCATGGACCTTGATAAGCTATTTGGAGAACTTGACTTAATGTTGAAATCCTCACCAAATCTATTGAATTCCTTTCCACCTAAGAATATGACAAAAGAGAAATGCTTTAAACATTACTATTGGGATTCTCTTGATCCTACCTCTTGGGAACCTACTACATCCTTTTCAGATAACCAAACCTTGGCATTAGGCCCACCTCACAATCCACCTAGATCCAAGCAAAAGAGAAAAGAGGACTTGGTACAAAAATTTTGTGACTATATGAACAACTCATCTTTTACCTTGACCTTGTTGACCTTTGATAACTCTGATGATGACATTCCCTTAGTCTACCCCCATCTCATTGATTGGGACCAACAAGATACACCCATCTTAGACATTTTTTAGAACAACAAAGTGATTGTTGAGTTCCTAGGATTACGAGAAGGCATACCTAGTGGCAATCACAACGTTGGATTTACCATTGATTTGGACAAAAAAAATATTTTGGGGAATATGTTAAACCTTCTAGTCGCAAAAATAAGAAAAATAATGACAAAAATAAAAATGATGAATCTCTGGGTGAAAACCAAAAGGCTCCTTTCGACAATGAAAAAGAAAAAACTAAGGACACATCTGAAGGTGAAAACCTCTCTAAGGAACCTAAGGATGGAGGTTTGAACATTCTCCCTGTTGCATAGGAAAATTCACCCGTCTTGGTTGAAGAATTAGTGGAAGTTAACATAGGTACAAAAGAGAATCCCCAACTGGTATATTTTGCAGCATCATTGACAAAAGAAGAGCAGCCAAAATTCTACAACTTCTTTACACAAAGATAGATTAATTTTTCTTGGTCATATGCAGACATGCCCAGGATGGATCCTAAACTTGCACTTCATCATTTTCCCTTACAACTAGGTGTAAAACCAGTGAAATAAAAATTGCAGAAAATGCACCCATAGATTTATTTACTCATCAAGGTTGAGCTGAAGAAATTGTTAGATGTTGGCTTCATTCGATCGATTGAATATGCAAATTAGATTTCCAATCTTGTACCAATCACCAAACCAACAGGTGGCATTTGTATCTACATAGATTTCAGATATATAAATAAAGCCTGTCCTAAGGATGACTTCCCTCTACCCAACATTGACATGATAGTTGACATGACCACAAGGTATGAGATGTTATCCCTTATGCATGTACTTTTAGGATATAATTAGATCAGGATTGCAACTGAAGACCAACCTAAAACAACTTTCACATGTCCTTGGGGAACATAATGTTGGAATGTCATGCCCTTCGGACTCAAAAACACTGGAGCAACCTAGCAGTCAGCTATGACTACTATTTTTCATGACCTTGTACACATTCTTATGGAGGATTATGTCAATGACCTTATAGCTAAATCACTAACAAGGGAAGATCATTTATAGGTTTCAGACAAGATATTTCAAAGGCTAGAAGAGTATAAAGTGAGACTAAATCCCAAAAAATGTGTGTTTGGAGTGAAATCAGGAAATCTTTTGGGTTACATCATCTCTAGATGAGGCATTGAAGTGGATCCAACAAAGGTCAAAGCCATCATGGACATGCCTCCACCAACTAATCTCAGTCAACTAAGGACATTACAAGGGAGACTACAATCCATTAGAAGATTTATAGTGCAGTTAGTAGATAAGACACATCCCTTTCAACATTTACTTAGAAAAGGAATACATTTTGTATGGATAGGTAAATTCCAAGAATCCTTTCAACTAATTAAGGATTATCTACTCACACCACCAATCTTAATGCCACCTGTTGAAGGACAACCACTGATTCTTTATATTTCAGCAACCCATTCATCACTCAGAGCATTGCTTGCACATAATGATGATGAAGGTCATGAAAGGGAAGTATACTATATCAATCATACTTTGGTAGGTTATGAGCTTAACTACAGTACCATTGAACATGCTTGTCTTACAATAGAATTTGCTACTAAAAAACTAAGGCACTATATGCTAAACCATCAAACAATGTTGATTGTGAAGATAGATCCTTTAAAATATCTCCTAAGCAAAGTAGCATTAACAGGGTGATTGGCCAAATGGGTAATGATGCTTAGTGAGTATGACATCTTGTACATAGAGAGAAAATATATGAAGGGACAAGTCATTTTTGATCAATTATTTAATGCACCAATACAAGTAGATCAGCCTTTAGTTGTAGATTTTCCTAATGAGTTTATATTCACCATTGACACAAGCATGATATGGAAACTATACTTTGATGGGTCCCATACAAATCATGGCTCAGGGGTTGGTATATTGTTTATCACAACATGGGGTGATTCTATCCCTAAGTCATTCAGGATTTCCTTTCCATGTACCAACAACATAGAAGAATATGAGGCTCTTGTGATAGGATTACGCATGGCAGTCAAATGGAAGATCAAGAACCTACAGGTTTATGGTGATTCTCAACTAGTAATGTGATAGGTAAATGATGATTATGAGACTAAGGATGAAAATATTTCTCCCTACAAATAGATGGCAGATAGTTTCAAGGAGTACTTTGACAAGGTTGACTTTCATCAAATACCTCGTGTTCTAAATAGGGCAAAAAACAACATGGCTACTATTGATTCACTCCTCAACATACCAAGCAACGTGCCTAAGTTTGAGTTTTTGGTAGAACAAATTTTGGTCCCTACCTATGACATCCTAGATTCAAAGATGGTATGTGATATTGTTGGTCCCAATTCCCCATGGTATAAAGATATCTATGACTACCTCCATGCTGAAATCATACCCCCTAACCTTTCTAATAACCAATGAAAGACACCTTTGCAAGTCAGTCAAGTACACCATCATCAGAGACACATGTATAGAGGTGTCTTAGACAATACCCTATTGAGATGTCTCAATATTGATGAAGCGCAAGAGATCTTGTGTGGGGTACATGAGGGTATATGTGAATCCCATTCTAGCAGTCCTACCTTAGCTAAAAAGATTATGAGACTTTGTTACTATTGTCCTACCATGGAAAAGGACTCATATGTCTTTATTAAGAAATGTTGTCAATGTCAAGTACACGAAGACTTGATACATGCACCTGCATAGGAGCTCCATCCCATAACATCACCATGGCCCTTTTCCCAATGGGGACTCAACCTCATGGGTAAGATGCATCCCACATCATCCAATGGCTATAGGTTTATAATTACCGCCATTGAGTATTTTATGAAGTGGATTGAGGTTATTCCCATGACCTACATCACCGACACACAAATCTCTAAGTTTATCCTAAACTATATCATTTGTCGATATGGTTTTCCTCAATCCATTATCATAGATAATGGCCATCCATTCAAAAACCAATAATTCTATCACCTCTATGAAGAGTCCCATATACAACATCATTTTTCTACCCCAAATTACCCACAAGGTAACGTCCAAGCAGAGGCATCTAATAAAACAATCATTAGAATCCTCAAAAAGACTGCCAATGATGTTGGTTAGGATTGACATTTATAGCTTAACCCAGCCTTATGGGCTTACCACACAAGCATTTGTACTCCCACTGGTGCCACACCATATCCTCTAGTATTTAGTTCTAAGGTCATTCTTCCTATTGAGGTCAAGATTCCTTCCCTGAGGGTATCCTTGAAAGGGCATATTGATGATGAAGAGTACCGAGTTTCAAAACTACATGAGCTAGAATTCCTAGATGAACAAAGACATAAGGCATTAGATCATCTCCAAGCATATAAAAATCATCTTTGTCACAGCTGCAATAGGAAGGTCTTGAATAGAAACTTTGACATTGGTGACCTGGTCTTAATGGAGAATCCCAAGAATCAAGCTGAAAGAGAGAAACCAAGAAAGTTTGAACCTAACCGGTTAGGACCCTACATTATCACAGAAGCCTTTGGATCATGAGTGTATCAACTCTCTACTCCTAAAGGAGAACCATTGCCATCACCTATCAATAGTCTTCATCTAAAGAAGTTCCATGCATAGCTTCTGAGAGCCTTGTCTTAATTATCAAAAATAAAAAATAAAAAAAATAAAAAAAATCATTACCTAGGTGAAAACCTGGAAAACAGGCATCTTGGTAACATAAAAAAAAATAAAAAATCAAGAAAATAGTAAATAAAAATAAGTCATCCAATAGTGAAAACCACCTCGGCAACACTTTGAATAAGTACCATGGTGAAAACCTAGCAAACGGGTGCCATGTGTAGTCAACTCTTCTCTTTTTTCTACCATCATTCTAATCTGATTTCCCTGTACATATTGTCTATCCCTGTACATATCACCTATCTTTTCCATCCATCATTTGTACATACCATTCATAATAAATGGTAGTCCTTCCCATAACTTGGAATGAGTGACATCGAGTGAATTTCATATCCCCCATTCTATCCTATTCATAATCAATTGGTCTTATACTCAACTAGGGGAAAACACTTTACTTGCGTCATATTGGTTCTTACATTGACTATCCTAAAGATGTAAAACCATCGAAAAATCCAAAAAAATTAAAAAATGTCTAGAAAAAATCCAAAAACATCATAAAACTTCAAAAGGAGAAAAAAAAAAAACATGTCAAAAATCCAAAATACAGTCAAGGTCAGTCACATTTTTCAATCTTTGTCATGTGTCAAGCTACATTACCTCTATGAATGGGCGTAGGCAAGGCCATCTTCCAATGTTCCCCCAAGGCATTAGGTCATTCCTTTTAGGTTCGTTTGTATAAAATCATGATTCAATCCATTTGTCTACAAGACAAGGTCATTGGTCGTGTCAAACTACAAGGTCTCTATGTGTATAATGTAGGCAAGGCCATTAATCGATGAGCCCCCGAGGCCACACTAGGTTATTCCATTAGGGTTTTTCACATGCACTACCACACACATCAAGTATCTTCATACAATTCAATCTTTTTATAGTCAATCTTGTTAGTCAAAGTCTAGTTGAACTACGAGGTCTCTACATGTATAACGTAGGCAAGGCCATCAATCGATGAGCCCCCAAGGCCATACTAGATCATTCCTTTAGGGTTCATTGTCTCAAATGGTCAATTTTTAGCACATCATGTCAAGTCATGCAATCAACAAGATCAACAAGTCAATAATCTCATCAAGTCAAATCAAACAAATTGCCAAAGCTACAACTTAGGTCTACTATAGGATGTGTCCTTCCTAAAAATAGACATCATCAAAACAAATCAACTTATGTCTACTACAGGATGTGTCCTTCCTGAAAATAGACATCATCAAAATAATCAACCTATATCTTATTTAGGATGTGTGCTTCCTGAATACAGATATCAGCAAAAACAATCTATTTCTTATAAAAGATGAGTCCTTCCTGCATATAGACATAGTCAAACAAATCAACATGACCTTACACAGGTTATCACATCAACGAAATTAGACTCAACATCTTATACAATACATGTCTTTCTAAAACCAGGCTTTGTCATGCCTTATATAGATGTTCAATACATGTCTCCTGCAATCAGGTCTTATCAATTAATCATCCTATCAATCAAAACAATTAAAAAAATAGATCAAGTTTTGGAAAATATCTTATTGGCTTTGACTTTGTGGCTTATTTATCTTATTATTTGATTTGACTTTATGATTGGAATCCTGATACTAGCTTTCTCAAGGATGTCCCAAGAAGGATTTAGAGAAGCAATGATGCATCAGTATTCTAATTTCTTTGACTATTGTTTGTTGATTGTCTTTTAAATTTTATTTTTGAGTCATGTTACTAGTTTCCTCAACAATGTCCCATGAAGGATTTAGAGGAGCGATGACATCTCATGACCCATCTTTTATTTGTTTGTTGTCTATGGTTTGTCTTGACAAAAATATTGGGGAAATTGTGCCCTTAGTATAAGTTAAGACAATCCCTATCTGCAACTATCTGTTGTTAGCAAGTGGATGACCTTGCATACCTTGATCTATGTCATATCATGGTGTTTGTCTCCATTTGTATTAGTTACCACGCAATGATGATAAGTGCAAAGTGTTTTGTGATCCGGAAAAATATCGAAGATTGCTAATAATTAACAACCATGTCTTTTCTTATTAATCTTATTTTCGCACTCACCTTTCTTCTTTCTTGCATTATGATGGAATCATGTGACACAAAAAAATATAAAACATACTACATATGCATTCATGTTAGAAATATCATGTAAATATTGTACATTGTAAATCATACATAGATCTTGCATTTTGAAAACACAAAAACATATACATCTATCATATCTAGGAAATCATGGCATAATAGGAATTCATCTCATAGATTACATAACAAAAGCATTACATGTGCATGACAAGTGTAAATATACACATCACACTACATCCATCATCATCAAACATATAGCATCACATGTATATATCATTGTATATAAATATCACATTGCATCTCATAATCATGAATTGCATACATAACATCCATTGATACCATAAGAAATCAATGCATACATCATCATATAGAATAAAAATCACATCATAAGCTGCATAAACACATCATAAGGTAGATATGATCATCCATAACATAGGAAAATCATATAGAACACATGCAAAAATAAAAAACTACATAATCATAAATAGAACTGTATATCATAGGAATCACCACCAAAATCATTTATATATATATATATATATATCACTAAAAAAGTGTCACATCATAATGTCATAATGTATCATGAAGCCCATAGGCTACATGATCAAAATACAATCTCTCAATACATATCAATGAATGTCCCTATCCGGAACTCCTATTGCTCCCATGAGCAGAGTGTAAAGGTGAATGATGTCAGGATCTTGATAACCTGTGTCCTGAAGGAGGCCTGTCATATGGTCCAGATCTACAAGGCCCCTCAACCCCCTCTATACTCATTATCCTAGTGCAAATCCTACTCTGAGACATTTCGCTATGTGCCTGAGAAAAACTAGGAGCTCATCTCTCAAGAGGAACCTCTACCTCATATAAGTCATTGTAATATGAAGCCCTCTCCATAGCTCTAACTAACTCCCATGCAAAAAAATCAACTGTCCCATTGCAAAGTGCTCTGATCTCTATAAATAATTGCTCAATTGCTTGTCTCTGAGCTATGGCATGATCCTTTTCCATGTATGCTCTGTCTCACTCCATTTGTAGGACATCCTGCTCTACCATCAATACCCTCATCCTCTCCTATAAAGATACAACCTGAGCACGTAGATCTGTTGTGTCTTGATCAATAGGACCTATATCATCCTATCATGATCTCTCCATCCCATCATCCTCCATCTCTTCTAGAATCCTATCATAGAGCTCGTGCTTCTGATCATCCATATAATTGTCATCATCATCCTAGTAACCCGCGAGTGGATCAAGGGCACCTATCTTTTCCTCCTCCTCTGCATGCACCTTGGGAATTTCCTCCTCTCCCACATGCTCCTCTCCATCAACCTCAACATGAATCTCCTCGTCACCTCCACCAATATCTAGCATGGGAATATCCTCTCCCTCCTGCACCTCCTCATGGATGGGTGACAAAGGTGCGCCTCATCCTCTATGACCATGTCTCCCTTTCTTCCACCCCTCTAACCACATCCTCCTCCATCTCCACCATCCACTCTACCACCTCCACCCCTCTAACCTCTTCCTCATGGCCCTTTATGTCGCCTCTCTATAGGCACATCCTGATCTAGATCTGTTAGTGGTACTGGCCTATGAATGGCCCACCGCTGATCATATGCCTTCATGGTGCTTGGATCTATTACTCCGCCTCTCCAAGCCCACTGTACTGGTTGTAGAGCATCAATTTCTACCTTTATAGTAGCCACCAGAATCTCATCTCCCCATAATGTAACCTCTTTGAAATATTGGGCATACTCTGCTCGACCTTGATGCTCATCCTACAGCTCGTCAAACTGTCTCAATACCCTATCTAGTAAGTGCCTCTCAATGATGTGCATGTGTGAGATGGTCTGTCCAATCAAGTATTGTGCCTATCTACATTATGTCAAGTTCCCATCCTCATCTAGCCACTATGGGCAATCCATATATCGCCTCCAAATGAATTGCACCATTGTATCAATAGCATGTCTATAATATCCAATGTATCTGACATGGTGTTGGGTGCTAGCCCCAACATAATGGAAGGAATGCGGTGACCCCTATTGTACCTCTGTTGTAACTAGAAGACAAAATCATTGTGTTCCCATGCCCATACCATCAGGAGTGTGGTACCATAGCTCATGGACTATGTGTATTTGTAGGCAATATTATGTAAGTGGAAATACAACATGGCTAATAAATAGGGGCCCCAAGAATAAACCACCCCCCTCTCTAACATCCCAACAAGCATCTCCCCCCATACTACAAGAAATCCATGACCTCAACAGCTAGGAAGAACTATACTACCAATCAATGTACACAAAAGACAATCAAATCTCCTATATCTCTAGGCCAAGACATGCCATCTAATCTCATAATGGTCAATACCCAGTTGTCTAATGTCCTAGTGGGGGTAATATCTGCACATCTCTGAGAATCCCCTCTACGTATCATACATGACCCTAGTGCCTCTAATAGGTAACCTAAGAATCCTATATACATCCTCTAGAGTCATTGTTTCCTCACCAGTAGGTAGATGGAATGACAATGTCTCTAAGTTCCACCACTCACACAACACAGTCAATAGTCTTCGGTTTTCCTGAATAGTGGGCATGAATGACACATGATGAAGGCCCAAGTGCCACAAAAACCATTTCTCCCCGCTTCACAAACTATCACGGAAGTGGAAAGTCAATGGTCTCGACAGTCAGGTATAGATAGGGTCCAATACAACCTACAATGGCATTATGCATGCCTCATGTCAAAATGAATAACCTATCCTAGTCCAAAATTTCAAAATTCCATGCTAGTCAAATGCATCATTCTATTTGCAAATGTATTACAAAATATCACATGCGTCATTTAAATTTGCACATGCATTAAAAATTTTCATATGCGTCGATCTAAAATGAAAATGCATTCTACCATGAAAATATGCAACAATGCAAGCACACACAATCAACAGACTATCAAAAATCTCAAATGCGGCTTAAATGGAAAATGTGTAGCATTAATCTATAAGCGCTATTTTTATATGAAAATGCAATGAAATTTTAAAAATGTGTTGAAAATTAAAACAAATGCATAGCTATTTTGAAAACCCTATGCTAAACTATGACGTAAAAATACAAATGTGTAATTTTGCACACAGATGCATCATTTACACATGCATATGCAGTAATCTAAAAACGTGACGCCTAAAAAAAAAGAAATAAATGCATAAAAACACGTGTAAATAAAAAAATCAAGAGTTAGTTTCGGACAACATACTAGGGGGGCCATGTCTGTAGGTCACCTGAATGTTTGGATGCAATAGGCGTGATGATGTGAGTAGGGAACTGGAGAAATTGTCGCTAGCAATCCATAGCAAAAATCTCAATTTTCAAAGCTTGCAAGGTGAAAATGAATTAGATTTTCACCCCTTTGCTATTTATACCTAGGGTTTTGGGTGGCATTTCTTACAACCTTGTCTATTGGCCATGTAAAATTCTAACTTCAATTGACCCATACACATCCCTAACACCTTGAAATTCATTTATGTCAACTCCACTGCATTTATGCCTATCAAATTAACTAATCGAGACTATTTCCAATTTTTTTGAAACTTTTCAAAACATTGTCAATTTTCTCGAGGGGGCATACCTTCACCTATTTCACACTAGGGCATGACTGGGGCATGTTTTTGATTGATTTTCTTTGACACAATGCTGAAATGACATTGTATTAAAGAGGGGGGAAATGTAGACATTAAAATTTGGTCTAAGCCTGCGACTTCAATTTCTTCATAATTTGTATTGTCATGGTCGTGATTAAATAATGTCAATTATTTAATTACTTTCTAAAGTCCCTTTCTCATCTATTAATTAAATAAATTTTAATTATTTAATTAATTCACTTTAATATTTATTCATCTATTAATTAAATAAACTTAATTATTTAATTAATTCACATTGACTTTATTCTATCCTAATTAATTAAATAAACATTCTTTATTTAATTACGTCACTAATTAACTTTATCCTCCTTAAATTAAATAAATTCTTATTTAATTTATCTTTATCATATTTTTTACTATATTTAAATAAATACTTTAATTATTTAATTATTCATTTAAAACCTTTTCTTCACTCAATTAAATAAATATTATTTATTTAATTAATCCTTAAAATGTCGAATCTTGAATTAAATAATCATTTAATTCATAAAAGTCTATTTTTAACACATTCCTCTATATTTAGATAAATGTTTAAGTTATCTAATTATTCATTTCCACTTGAATTGAGATCTATTTGAATCAATCAGTTATCTCTTGATTTAATGTCTGAGTGTCTCTCATGAATAAATTCTCTATCATAACCAATCAATTATCTAGTTCTAACTCTTATGCATGTACATGCTTATCAATTAAATATCTTCATTTAATTAATTAAATTTTGTGTGTGCATTCGAACAAAACATTGCTTTTAATCTATCTTTATCTTTGTCATGCAAACATTATTCTTCTATTTTCAAATACCAAACTTGAAATTTAAATCATTATTTAATCTTTATCTCTATTCTTAGTTTTTATCACTCATGTTAGTACTAACAGTTATCATAATGCATGTCAAAATCCTTTGATCTCAATCATCTGTTTACCTTTCAATCTTGGCCTATCATTTGAATGATCAATTTTCTATAAATTGATCTTTCTTTGATGATATTACTCCTAAAATCTTGTGACTTTTGGAGCACTTGTTAATCTTTGATATTTTTCTCTAATCACATCTATCAAGGCTATACTTTTACACTTACAAAAAATTTGAGGGCAAGAATACCAACACGTCAGAATGGAGAACGAAAACAAAGGTTATCCATGGAGTTACATCAATCTTTGGTGAGATTATTTTATGTTTTTTAGCTATTTCCTTTGTTCTTTGTTGCTTGAATTTAGATTACATTAGAGTTTAATTGCATTGTTATTTCTTTAATCTTTCTTGTTTTCATGATGCTACATTGGTGAACCTGACATGAAGACATATTCTTTGCAAATTCGTAGACTTTATTTGATTTTTGTAAGTATCATACAGAACGATGTATCTAATAGATGAAACGACACAATTGATATTTTGAACCGTATCTGATGAAGAAAATGATGCAATTGAAAAAATTAGACACATCTATGGTTCATCGCAACACAATTTACTGATGAAAATCTGTGACGCATCTGCCGCTCTGAACAACGCATCTTACTGGTGAATTTTTTTGGTTCAATTTTTGATATATAGTTTTTCAGTGTGTTTTTGTTTTAGCTAATTGTTTGGTTTGCAGCATGTTTTTTAGGAGTTAAAATAGTGTTTGTAGGATGTATTATAGAAGACAAGTTTTTGAAACCCTTTATGCAGGACAACCAACGAAGATTAATCTAAAAACTACCAATGATTTTTTTGCAAGACATGTGTCGAAGACTTTATTTTTGAAAAAAACTATCTAGTAGATTAGAAAATTGTCATTTGGGTTTGAAATTTACTATTGTCTACTATGTTTGGTGCAAAAGAATGCTCTGTTATTACCCTCATGATTCAGTATATCAAATTATCCTCTCCCCTTGCACATTTGTGTGATCCTGGGTGCAAGATAACTAATTACTGACTCTAGAAATTGGGCCTCTCTTGGTGGGAAAGAGTACTCACCCCAAGATGACTCAGATCAGTCACATGTTGAACCTAAGTGACTTCCAACCAATATATAAAAGTGGGTTCTTGAGGAAAGCTCAAAAATCATGAGTATTGTTCTAACGAGAAGGGAAAAAATGGTCTCTCACCGCATGGATGATACCCCATGAACGGAATGACTGAATTAAACACCCTTTTTTTTAGTGGCAAAAATCCCTTTATTTACTAGTGTAGCAAGTCAAACCTATGAAGTCGTCTCACATTTTTACAGTTCATTGTAGAGATAAGAAGTATGTCGTGGGATTTTCATGGGTACTATAGCTTGGCTACCCTGAATGAAGTGTTGAGCCATGGAGGGGAGCCAGTGGGGTCAAGCTACTAGTTATCTACCTTCAATAAATGTAGCTAGGGAAACTCAAGTGAAAACTCAATAAATACTATACTACACAACCTAGGATTGTGCTTGTCTAGATTAAACATTCTTTGTGTCGAAATCAAACTAAAATATTATGTTTTATGTGTTTGTTATTTTTCAAAACTTGATCATGAAACAAAGTCATTTTACATAGTCAGTCACTAGAAAATCGTAACTAATCACCAGAAACACGCAACTAATACATAGTATTGCATTTGTTACAATGTTTGTCACATCTATCATAAACTTAGTGCTATGTGCATGTCCTGGAATTTGAGTTGAGTCACATCTATTTAAATTTGAGTCACATCTACCAAAATATCTCGCATTTGCTTACCAAAAAATTGCATCTATTTGAAAACCCAGACTTGTTACATTCTGTGACACATCTAAATAGGTGAACTGCTTCTATAGTCTGGAATGATGCATATTCCCCTATCACAAAACTTTTACCATGTACAGAGTTTGGAAAACCCCATCTAATCAGTCTAGATTCACAATTGATATCCTAAGTCGCATCTACTAAAAACAAAACCACTTATGTCTGATACCTAAAACTAAATTTACTAGAAAACAACTATTAAATTCTACAATGCATTTTCTTGAGTAATAGAAAATAAGAGTTTACTGTCATAAATTGAGAATAAATAGTCAGACTAGTATCTAACTTATCCTTTTTGACTGATTCTTGGATAGAAACCAAAAAATTTGCTCAAAATTTGCACGTTTACATCCTTTAGGAAGCATTCAGTCTTAGCGATAGGTACGCTAGTTATAGATCTTACTTTCATCTTAGAAGTCTTAATTTCCTTTAGAGAGATCATCATTTGAAAATTTTAGGATAGGAACCTTTCACACTTTGGATAAACCCTTGATTTAACAAATTTTATCATTGAACCTAGTCATCATATCTTTTGTCATACACGTGAATCCTTCCAGCTCATCAGTCAAGTTTGGGAGCTCGCCTTATCTTTTAGTCCTACTCCTATGAGGGTTCCTTTTCAAAAATAAATTGAAACCTAGGTTACACTATAGCTGATAGATAACCTCTTTTAGAATCCTCCAAATTGATCACTTAGACCTTTGCATATGATATCAGGACATGAGATGTTATCATTGATGGATGAATTCTCAGGCTACAACCAGATCATGATACCAAAGGATGACCAACACAAAACAACTTTCACTCGTCCATGGGAGACATACTGTTGGATCATGATGTCGTTCAAATTGAAGAATGCAAGAGCTACCTATCAGATTATGTGGATAATATATTGGTTGATTCAAAGAAATAACGAGATCACATAGTGGCATTGAGCTCCATATTTGACAGGCTAGAAAAGTACAAAGTTAGAATCAATTGAAAGAAATGTGTCTTCGGAGTACAATAAGGAAAACTCCTAGGGTATATTGTATCCATGAGAGGAATCAATTTAGATCTAGCCAAATTCAAAGCAATCCTCGAGATGGAGGCATTGAAAACATTAAAACAACTAAGGGGCCTACAAGGAAGAATCCAGTCCATCTGTCGATTCATAGCACAACTAGTAGACAAGTCCATCCCATACTCTCATCTACTCCACAAGGGGGTAGCATACAAGTGGGATGAAAAGTGTGATTAGGCCTTCAACAAGATCAAGGAGTATTTACTCATGCCATCGGTCCTCATGCCACCAATTCAAGGAAAACCCTTGATCTTGTATATATCAGCAACAACGGCAACTCTTGGCACTCTCTTAGCACAACATGAAGAAAATAGGAAAGAAATATCTATCTATTATATCAGCAAAACTATGGTGGGACATGAGCTGAACTATACATCCATTGAGAAAGCTTGCTTAGCAGTTGTGTTTTCAGCACAAAATTTTAGACATTACATGCTAGCCCATCAAATAAAGCTCATCGCAAAGATAGAACCCCTGAAGTACTTGCTTTCTAAAGAAATGCTTAGCAATTGTGTTTGCAGCACAATTTCAGACATTACATGCTAGCCCATCAAATAAAGCTCATCTCAAAGATAGACCCCCTTAAGTACTTGCTTTCCAAAGCAATGCTTACAGGTGGACAACAAAGTGGGTTATGATCCTTACAGAGCATGACATTGATTATGTGGAACATAAGGCCATCAAAGGAAAAGAAATTTTAGATCAGCTGGCAGAGGCACCAATATACTCAGAGAGTTCACTTGTTTCAGAATTCCATGATGAATAAATCTTCAACCTAAGTGTAGAAAATCACTGGAAAATGTACTTTGATGGATCCTACATGCAACATGGGTCGGGAATAGGGATCTTCTTCATCACTCCCCCCTTGCACATAAAACATCACAGAATATGAGGCTCTTTTCATCGGGTTGAGAATTGTGGTGCAATGGAAAATCATGGTGCTTAAGGTCTACAGAGATTCATAGCTCATAACCAATCAGGTAAACAATGAGTATCAAACAAAGGGTGACAAGCTAACTCCATACAAGAAATTGGTGGAAAGCATCGAGTAGTCCTTCATTGATATCACATTTGAGCAGCTACCAAGAGCAAATAACAGAGTGATAGATGCAATGGCTACAATTAGATCACTATTGGAAATCCCACGCAATGTCCCAAAGCAAGAATTCCTCATAGAGAAACTTCTTGTGCCTACATTCGAGGTACTAGAGTTTGAATTTTTGTGTGAAATAATTGGTCCTGATGATCCTTGGTACCATGATATATACACTTACCTAAGAATAGGAGTTCTCCCCACCGACATAACCTCAAACCTCAAAAGAGACTTTGTCAAGAAGTCGTCTCATTTTTTCATTCTAAGAGATACCTTATACTATAGAAGCATTGAAGGAACCCTTTTACATTGCCTAAATGTTGAGGAGGCATTGATTTCCTTAACTGAGGTACATAACAACATTTGTGGTTCACATTCGAGTAATATGACCTTGGCCAAGAAATTGTTGAGGACTGGGTACTATTGGCCTACAAAGGAAAGGGAAACTCATGATCATTTCAAAAGGTGTTTGTAGTGTCAATAGCATGGGGATCTTGTCCATGCACCAACTTAGGAGATCCACCCAATTGTCACCCATTGGCCCTTTTCGTAGTGGGGACTCAATCTCATTGTCAAAATTACCCCCACCTCATCCAACAGACATAAGTTCATTATCACTACCACCGAATACTTCACCAAGTGGGTGGAAGCCATCCCCATGACATATATCATAGGAAAGTAGATATCAAAGTTCATCCTGAGTTACCTAATTTTCTACTATGGTGTCCCTCAAGCCATTATCTCAAATAACGTGACACCTTTCAAAAACTAGGATGTTCGTGACCTATGCAAAAATTTTAAAATTGAACATCACTTCTCCACTCCATACTATCCCTAAGGAAACAACTAAGTTGAGGCTACAAATAAGACCATCCTAAAAATCCTCAGGAAAACAGTCAATGACATAGGTCATGATTGGAATTTGTAGCTAAATCCCACCCTATGGGCCTACCGAACAAGCATACGCACACCAATAGGTGCCACCCCATTCTCCTCGGTCTACAGATCAGAATCCATATTACCCATTGAGATCGAGCTCCCGTCACTGAGAATATCATTGCAAAATATCATCATAGACGAAGAATATTGGGTGTCAAGATTAAACAAGCTAGAATTACTAGATGAGTGGCATATGGATGCCTTAAACCATTTGCAAGTCTACCAAAACTAACTCAAGCGGAGTTACAACAAGAATATCAAGAGTTGGACCTTCCACGTCAGAGAACTAGTACTGAAGGAGAATCAGAAGAACGTTCCAAATCTAGACAATAAGGTAAAATTTGAACCCAATTGGTTGCGACCCTTCATCATCACAAGTTATAAGTCAGAGGCATATCAGCTGTCAACGCCCGAAGGGGAACCTCTGCAAGAGCCCATGAACAATTCTCATCTCAAAATTTTTTATGCCTAATCTTTCAAGGTATAAAATTAAAAATACAAAAAAATAGAAAAACATAAAAAATCCAAAAAAATCCAAACAAGGATTAAAAACAGTAAAGAGAAAAAAATTATCCTCTAGTGAAAACCACTTTGGTGGCACTTTAGACAAGTACCTTGGTGAAAACCTGGCAAACAGATGCCTTGAGTAAATAAGCACTTTCCATCCACTAGGATCTCCATGGCTTGTTCTGCATCATCCATCCATCACACTTCCATCATTCATCCATGTTTGCATCATAGCTTGGTCATGCGTTCATGTCATGATCCCTCCTAGTACTACTCAGCCCATTCTTAAGGTCATTTTGTCCTGCCTCTATCGAAGTAGTCTATTGTATCTTGCTAGGGGAATGTTCTCATCAGATTATATCGTGTATATTCTTGAAGTCTTCCCTAAAATAAAAAAATCCAAAAACATTAGAAAACCAAAAAATTCAAAAATAAGTCAAAAAGTCAAAAAATTCAAAACAGAGTTGTCTTGTCAAACTACAGGTCTCTAAGCTCTAAATATAGGCAAGGTTCATCTTTGATCATCCCCCGAGACACTTAGGTCAATCCTTTAGGAGTTCATCACAATAAACTGGCAATCCATTTGTTCATATCTCATCAATAATTGAGTTTGTGTCAGTTGAATTATGTGGTCTCTGTGTGTATAATGTTGGTAAGGCTAATCTATTGATCAACCCTCGAGGCCCCTAGGATAGGTCTAAACGCTAGTCTCTTGGTCAAAATCTTAGAAAACCCTAAAAACATTTGAAATTTTGAAAATTAAAACATTTGTAAAATCTAGAAAATACTAAAAACAGCCTCAAAACATTTCAAAATGTCAAAAAAATCCAAATATTTGAAAAAAAAATCCATCCATCCCATCTCAATTTCACCCACAATAAAATTTCACTCATAATAAATCAATCAACACCCTCAACCTTTCGTGAAATAGTTGGAAATAAGTCTAGCAGGTTAAAAATGAAAACTCAATTGTCAAAGTCTTAAGTCTAGGTCAATAGGTAAACAATTTGGTCAACTCTTGGTATCAATAGCCTATGATCCAGTCAATCCCAAATCATCTGATAACATCATGTCCTACGATGCATCCTTCCTACAATGGACATCAACATCATGCATCGTTGTAGTTTAGTCTTGGCTAGAGGTATGAAGAACATTAGCTTGTTTGTTTTCTTGATCTTTCTCTTTTTGAATTATCTTATTGTGCTCATTCTAATGACCTATCGATGATGTCCAAATGAAGGGATTTAGAGAGAAAGGAATGGGGCAACAATCATTATCTTTTATCTACTGTGCTTGGTGGATATTCTTGTAATATAACCTTCATCATGTGTGCTTTGTTTGGATGTAGGGAGGTGTTTTAAGTGTCTTGTTGACCACATAGGAAGGCTTTCCTTTCTATGTTTTTGTCTAAGATATTTGAAATATCTAAATTGAATTTTAAATGAGGTTTCATATGTCAGGTGTGAACACAAGTACTTCTATCTGATTGTCAAGTCAAAGTACATCACACTAGGTGCAATGACATCCTAGTTCTTTATACCTTGATACATTGTGCCTATGTGTGTTATCAAACATAAGGTAAATGGCCCTTTTAAAATCTCAATTCTTGGCAAGAAAATCATCATCATCATCATCATCTCAAATAAAGTTGGCTTGTTTGATTCTCTTATTTCTTTTGTCTTCTTTTCGCGCTAACATGGTACCATGACAATTAATCAAAAAACATCACCAATGCATCCATCAAACATCCACAAACCATTAGCATAATGCATATCATATCATATCATTAATCATCTTGCATGCATGGAATTTCATCATTTCATAATATAGATTGGTTATTTTAAGCATCTCATAAACCATACATTTTCATCCATTGCATAAACATAAAAGTAACATCACATAGGAATTATTAAATCATAGCATATAACATGGGCATCATCATATCATCCATAAGCATCATCATATCATTCAATTACATCATCACATAGGTATCATAATGAAAACATCATCACATCATATCATGTGCATCATTGTGTCATCCATACATGCATTATCATATCATACATAAAAAAGTATTGAAAAAGAAAAAGAGTGTGTCATTACATTTCATACATTTTATCATCATCATCCATTAGGTGCATAATATAGATCTATTATTCTAATAATTTTAAATCATTTGCATATCATAACATTTGCATCATCCATACATCATCATAAAAAATGCACGAAAAATATATTGAAAAAGAAATGCATCCATGCATAAACATCTATATAATCATTGCATCACATCACATAAAATAGAATCATCATATTGCATCGCATAAAATAAATTCATAACATGTCATATCATTGCATATAGGAAAATAAATACATCCATCCATCATGCATAAATAGAATAGACTCATCATCATATCTCAAATCGGCCATATCATATCATTTATCATCAAAATAATAAACTATCATGGTACAAAGAATCAAGATCAAATGTGTGTGTATCAATCAATATAAATACAAACACCCATAGGGCAATCAAAAAATAGAGACTGTGGACCTCAAAAATAATGTTGTCTCTGATAAAAAAATATGAGGCTAGCCCTGATGGTTGCTACCCTCATGTGGTGGATCCTGCCTCTGCTTTGTCTACTATGAAAATTCTAGTGCCTGGGCTGCTCAGGGTACTGCCTGATGATAGTGAACTCTATAGTACTCTGCCTCTCTGACTACATCACGATACAGCCTCACGGGGATTTTCCTACCCTATGTAGCCTCTAGCTACTGGCATCTACCAGTCTCATGTGCCAACTAAAGCTCGGTGGCCTGTCTCTGTTGTATGGATTGGTCTCAGTGTGGGTCTGATCTCGCTCGATTGTCAATGTGGCAAACTATTCTTGCAGCTATTGAATGAGAGCATCTCTCTAGTCTAGCTAAGGTGGTGGTGGTGATGGGGGTTGTTGCTGATGGTCCCTTGGCGCATCTCTCTGTAGATCCTCATCTCTCGGAGGTTTCCTGTCCCCATCTCTTTACTGGTCTCTATCTCCATCCCTCTAACCATGCACCTGATCCCTCTAGCCCCGCTAGTAGGGAGGTGGTCCACCTCCTCTACCTCCACAACCATCTTCGTCTCCACTACCTACTCACCCCTGCCCTCGCCTTATTGACTGGCCTCGGGGTCTCCATCATGGTAATAGTGTGCTAGGAACTATCAATGTAATCGATGGATGAAACCAATATTGATATTCCTGTGTGGTCCCTGGGTCCGTTGGCCCTTGATCATATGTCCATGGTCTGGCCAACAACTACTTAAAACTATCAACTGCCTCATCTGTGGGGATCCTCTAACCCCATATAGTCTCCCTTGTAGTATGCACAAATATGGCCACATTTTGTTCATCGGGTCTATTTTTTGCCTCAATGAACTACCTTGCCACCTATTCTTGTAGATAACACTCTATCATGGTGTGATCTCTACCCTGCATAAGCCAATCCTACCTCATGAAGAAGAGTTGTTGAACATCATCGTACCAAGTAGGCATACCAAGCCAAGGCCTCTAGGTAAATAATGTCATCTCATCAATCACCCTCCTCTAGTGAGGGATACCAGCTACCCCTATATGAGTAAAGGTCAAGCCACCTTAGTACTACTAGACCGTTAGTTTATCTAGCTCCATATCAACTAGTGTGACTCATGGGTAGAGCATTGCAATGTGCTCCCAGGCCCAAATGTGTAAAAGCGTAAATCTTTCCCTAATAGCCCTACTATCATTGCATACAAACTCATGCAAGACATGGTACAGGGAGGCCATTATCACTAGCCCCCATGCAAAGCACTCTCTCTATCAAAGTATCCACTCCTAGGCAAGACCCCATCCTAGACTAAAGTATTGACTACATCAATCTGGTGCCACAAGTCCTGAGATAATAACAACTACAATCAAACAGAATGGTGACACCGAGATCCTATATCACTCTAGCTCAATCTATCCCTTCGCAAAAATGATCTCATCTAGGCCCATAACCTCATAGCAGGCATTTGTCTTGGCATCTACATCATAGATAACCTAGTCTTTGTGGATCGACAATCGAAGAATGCAACACACATTCTTCAAAGTAATTGTAGCCTCACCTATAGGGAAGTGAAATGAGGATGTCTCACTGTGCCATCGCTCGGCTAGTGTTGTCATCATCCCTAGGTGTGTCCTGATGGTTGGGGCATATGTGACATACCAAAGTCCTATCACTCCCAAGTGCTCCTGGAGTAACTCATGCAAACCGGTTAGTCTGCTTAGTATTGAACACCTGTGCTCTCGTGAGTGTACTAGCTCAGCATCCTCCTGCACCAGTAAAATCACAACCTCAAGTTTCATAAAAAAACTAGGATCATGTTTGAGGTTTTTGTGACCAAAACAACAAATGTGTCGCTATTCACAATTGTGTCATTGTTTGAAAGTTCCAAACTGTGTCACTGGAACCCTTTAAATTACAAACTCTGTTGCCACGATGTAGTTTGACCACGTGCGCATTTGACTCAAAAACCTAAATTCTTAACTAGATCATTGCATCGCTATTTGCACATGTGGCACATTTTGAAGCCTAAACCCTAATTGCTAAACTACAACATCACATTGTCAAAATTAATAGCGGAGCACTTTAAGGATACGCAGTGCTGATTTAACACTTTTAGCGGCACCAAACAACACCACTTGACTTGGTTTGACTTCTAACCCTAATTAATGCAAAAAAATGAAAAACACAAGTCAAGTGAGGGTCACATACCATTGATCATGCACCTAGGAGTCGCTAGTACACTCGTACTCACTCTAAAATGTGTCATGGAAGCACACTTGCGTCATCTTGAATAGTGGTCAGAGCTCAAAAGGAAAGAATCTTTAAAGGTTGAATGTACAAATGAATTGGAAGTGGACCCTCGAGGCCTATTTAAGCTTGAAAGTTAGGGTTTTTTGGCCCTACTTAGTTGTCCAACTAGGGTTTTAGACCCCCAATCCCATTTTTTCCCAATCGAGGGTCATTTTGCATTTTTTTTCATGGTTTTGCACATTTTTGGCATCCTGGAGCCTTTCTGGACCCGTCGAGTAGCTTGTCCTCTTTTTTCACAAGATCACCCAAAAATCCAAATTTTCATTCTATCTCTCAAGGGGGTAGTATACCAATGTAGTTCGTTCATTGGGGTAATAGTGGGGCATCTGAAAAAAAAAATTAAATTTTGATCATGACAAGGTTATTCTATGAACCAATGCAATGGTTACATTGCTTCAAAGAGGGGCAAAATATAGACACAAAAAATATACTGATTGATCTTATACACCTAATCCTGATTTACTAACACCAGTTCATCCTGAATCATCTCCTTTGTTAATCATTTAATAAAATAATCTATATTTGATTAAATTAATCACAATTCATATCTTAATTAAATAAATCAATCTTATATGATTAATTCATCATCTTCCTTTAATTAAATAAATCAATTTATTTGATTAGCTTCTATAGTCCATCTTTTAATTAAATAAGTCATTTTATTTAATTAATCTCTAAAGTCATCTCCCTTTAAATTAAATAAATTAATCCTTATTTGATTTAAATCTAACACCATCTCCTTTAATTAAATAAATCAAATCTTATTTAATTAAGTCTAATAATCATTTTCCTCTCATTTTGATTTAAATTAATCCAAAAGTCTAAGTCAATTTGTCAAATCAGCTAATCTCCCTCTTAATTAATCAAATCATGTTTAATGCTAATTGTAATCCATCAAATCCTCTAGCTTTTGCAACTTTCTCATGAAAATTATTTGAATTGAATTATTAAATCTCTATTTGCATTCAAAAAGGCATCAAAGAGGGAATATTCTTCAAATTTAAAAAATCCCTCCAAAAGGGTTTGTACATCCAACAAGGCATTGAAAGCCTCTTACATGTCCTTTTCCTTGAGCCAAGTGGCATTAACTTCATTTTCTTCTCCCTCCAACTTATCATTTCATCAATTTTGAATTTCCACCTAATTGCATTTAATTGCACAATGACCAAAATGTGCTCCACCTTTGTCCACTCACATGTTGATAAGTGGATTTATGCCATTGGTTGGTGTTTGATCCCACATTCATCTATTTTTCCTCATCTTCCATCATTCTCTTCTATAAATAAGAGGCTCTCACTTGGATTTTGGATCCACAACTTCATGCAACATTATTATCTTCAAGTTTTTGAGCAATTTTCATCCATCTTTATCCATTTTCATCCATTTTCATGATTTCATAGCTAGGTTATGGAGGTATTTCATCAAGGAGTATGAAATATTCACCATTGATCATCAAGCTTGCAAGGAAATGGGAAAGGGAAATTTTCCACATCAAAATGGCAACAATTCCCCCATGGGATTGAGAGTTTGTCTATTTTGAGCAAGATTAGATAGTTTTTATTCATGTTCTTCATTTATTTCTTGTTTTGGATATCTCAAATGAATTTCATGGGGAATGATGATTTAACTTGCATAATGAACTAATTTTGTGTTTGTTCTTTGTGTTTGTGTAGGTCTAGGATCACCATTCTTAGCATTCATCACACAAGCATATAGACAAAACATATAGATCAATAAGTATCTGTTGCATCTCATATAATCTCAAAATAAATGTCAAGTGTATAATGATATCAAAATATGGAGAGATACATCAACAAAATGTAGAAAAATATCACAAATTCCCCAACCGAACAAGTGTATACATCATCAAGTGCTAATACATCAAATGTGCACACAAGATCTATGTGTTGCTCCCCCCAAACACTGTCGGCCTCATTGAGCCTCTCGCTGCACCACTAGATGGACCCACACCTAGATCTCGGCTTGATGGATGTCTAGGAGGTGGCCTAGTCACACCCCTGCTCATTGTTTGAGAATGACTTTGACCTAATCTATCACTCACAAACTGTGCATAACTCAGGGCACACCACTCTACAAGAACTACCTCATAGTATCGTAACTTGTAGTACTCAACCTCCCTAGTTGAATGTCATACCTCTCTAAGCATATCTCTTATGGCGGTCCCCTCTGAAACTCTATGTAATCTCTCTGCCAAGGCCTCTACATGCTTGCATCTTTATCTGGCCTCATCTCTCTCTACTGTCAAAGAGGCAATTTGTGCCTATGTGTGTGCATGCGCCTATGCATGTGCCTATGCCACCTATCCCTGTAAGCTCTGCACCTGTGCCTATAAGGTGTCTATCTACATCTACTGCTAATGGGAGGGCACACAAATATGAATCTGTGATAGCCCTATCTACTACTATCCTGAGGGCATTGCAAATCTCCTCCTTTGAGATACTCTGACATCCAGTATCGGTCCACCTCCACCTACATCTCCCCCATCCCCACCATCACCTCCATCTCCATCTCCTCCATCCTCGCCATCTCCCTTCTCCTCATCTCCATCTCCCCCATCCCTTCTTCATCTTAGTATGGGTGGTGGTGCCCTCTCATCATCATCTAGTTTTAGTACTGGCTCATCTAGCCTAGATATCCTTGGGAAGGGATGTGTAAAGAAGTACTACACATAATCATCTGTCATCAAGGCATCTTAAATCTCTACACAATAATCCCATATCTATGGCTATAACCCAAAATACTCTTGAAAAGTTGCGTCATAGGATAGGGTGGGTCCCCACTCTAGAATATCCTATTGTCTTCGCACATACAATGCCACTCCCTAGGGAATAACCTAAACTATACCATACTGGTGAAGCACTCTCATAAGTAGGAACCTCTCGATCACAAACAGTGTTTTCCCAATCAAATATCTATAAGTGAAAACATATGGCATCTCAATGTCATCCTCTAGCCACTACTCACAATCCAAGTATGGCCTCCATTTGACAGTCTCTAGATCATCAAGAACTCACCACCAATACTCCAATTTACCCAGCTTTTGTTGGACAACTAGACTTGTATATCCAAAGGTATATGGTCTACCAACTAGATGATCCCTATCTGCTACCAACCAAGTACAACTACGTGATCCCAAGCCCAAATCTCCAACAACGTCGCCCTAGCTGATAAACTCGCCACTAGTACTCCAATTTTCCCAACTTGTGTTGGATAACTAGACTTGTATATCCAAAGACATATGGTCTACCAACTAGATGATCCCTATTCGTCACTGGTCGAGTGACAGCTACGTGATCCCAAGCCAAAATCTGTAGCAACATCACCCCAACTGGTAAACTCGACGTTCCAAGGTAGACCACCTAATGCAAATTGTGATATAAGTGTTCCAACAAGCAAGAACCCCATACATATCTAATCCCCTGCGTGATCATGCTCTCCAATATTCGGCCCCAACCAACAGATAGTCCCTTCGACCTATGGTCAGGACATAGAAAACCTCCAATGAAACCAACTAGAACACAAGGTAATGGCTAATATGATGCAACCATCTCCTACCATGGGATCTCATACCTGCTAATCTCGTCATCATGAAAAATACTCCTCAATGCATCAGTACCGCTCTACTCCATGTGATTATAAACAACTAGCTCATCAACAAGAAGAATCCCCAATATCTTATGTACATCCTCTAGCATAACTGTCATCTCACTAGTGGCCAAATGGAATGTGTAGTGGTCACTATGCCACCCCTCAACTAAAGTAGTCAAAAGTCCTCTATTGATCATATACTGGGGAATATCAATTAGAGATGTCAAACCACATCATCCAATCAAATCCAAATCGACCTACACCAGCCACACAATCATGTACTAGGTCTTTTGGATGTGTTCTTGAGACTGGAGAATTCTAAAATCCTCCTATGATAATAACATATTGCAAATCAACATTTTATCAAGTAACCTATCAATCAATCTAATCAACTCTAATGATATTTAAATCAAATCTCATTGATTTTCTATCATTGACCTTCACCTATCATGAGGTCAATCATCATCTATCTTATCATTGACTCTCACCTATCATGAGATCAATCAATCAAACATCATCAACACTATGGCTAATGTGATCATCAAACATCAAAAACAAGAAGAAAACTCAACAATTCCTAAATTTTGGTGTAAATGTCCTAGAATAGTCTCTCTATGTGCTAAAACATTGGATGTGCCACTAAAATCCATCAATGCACTACTTTCAGCACAAATGCGCCAAAAGTCTAAATGTGCCATAACAAATACCAAATGCACGATTTCACAGCATCAACATGCTAAAAGAACAAATGTGCTAAAGTATATCATGGATGTGTTAAAAAATTACATAAATGTGCTAAATCACTAGTTGTTCTAAAACATTCAACAAATGCGCTACTCTATGCTGTCAATGCGCTACAAATCCTAATGTGCTAAATCATTCTATCAATGCACTACAAAATGACATATATACGTTAAACCACTTTATGTGCTAAAACAGACACTCAATGCGCTATATCGAATCATATATGTGCTAAAAGAAATACTCAATGCACTATATCAGATCATAAATGTGCTAAAACACAAATATTAGATTTCAAAGCATCAAAAACGCAGGAAAAAAGAAATTCAAATTTCAAAGTGAGGTTTCTCGGGGTATGTACTAGAGGTGCATACGCGATCAGACAGTTGTGTCATCGAACTCGCTCAAATCAGTGGGTTTGGTAGGGGATCACCATCTTGCTCCAATTTCTCTATCAACTCAATCTCAAATGCAAGTGAAATCAAATGAGCTTCTTTTTTCACCTTTTTACCTTTTAAAGTGGTAATTGAAGGATAATTAAGTGGGATTTTTTCTATTTTTTAAACCAAGGCATCAATTAATCAATTAATCACTTGGAAAACTCAAACTACTTTATCAAGAGATAAATTGTCAAAATATCATAAAATTATTTTTGAAAATCATTAGAAAATCTTAAAATTTTCAAAAATTCTTAAAAATCCTAAAATATTTGAAAAAAAATTTGATTTATCTCCTGAGGGGGCATACTCGCATCATCACTCGAAAATCAGTGTCTGGGGCATATCAAAAAAAATTATCAACAATATCAACAAAAATTTTGTTTGAAGCAATGAGTCGCAAACACATCACTTTAAAGAGGGGAAAAATGTATACACTTAAAATTAGTCTGGAGAATTTAATTTAATACAAGTTATTTAATTAATAATCTTTAATTCGACTACTTATAAATAAATTGCAAAATTTTTTTATATAGTTCACTTTCTTTAATTCTTCTTATTCTAAATCATTTTCTTCATGTTTTAATTAAATAAACAACTTTAATTAGTTTGTTTTATTTAATTAACTTTCTCTTATTAAATTCAAATTTTATATTTGAATTTGAGTACATTTCTACTAACTTCTCATCTTCCACCTCATCATGTGTCTCATGAAATTAAATATTCTTAATATTTAATTGGCATTTATCTTCAACAAATTCTAACCAATTTTGAGACACTTGGCCTTCACCTCCCTTTGATTCCCCTACATACTTGGAAATTTGTTCTACTAAAGGGAACACACTCCTTGATTCTCTCTAACCTCTTCATCCTCAACCGTCCATCTCTCTAAATCAAATCCAAACCGTTGAATCCTGCCACATAGGTTGATGCCTTGGAGAAATCTATAAATAGAGTCTCATTTACAACAATTCATATAGAGAGTTGAGCATAATTAAACTCTATATAATTTTAGAGAGCATTGTCATCTTAGTATCAGCATCATCTTAGCATTAACCTTTCAACATTAGCATTAGCATTTTAGAATAAAGTAGATTAATCATGGCTTTACCATTAGTTGCATCTTAAATCATAGTATTTTATCATATCATTTTCATTATCAATATCGTTGCAACATCTTAATCTTAGCATATCATTTACTACATTTTAGCAATCATGTAATGTAGGAAAGATTTCCTGCATTTTCAGCATCTTGTTCTTCAAGTTGTCATTTGGAAAGTCATGTGCATACACAATCTGAGAGCCATAATGACTTGAAAAATCCTTGGAGATAGAGAATAATGAGATGCCATTAGAGAGTTTGTTGTTTTGATTTGATTTCATTATCATTTGAATTCTCTAATATAATGTTTCATTGAGGTGTTGTATTACTTGCTTATGCACTCACATTATTCATACACACTATATATTATGTAAAATTTTATATACATATTATCATGATAATTTCATATATTGTAAAAATTATGTCATGAACACAATGAATGTATAAATAAAACCATATAAGCACTAGCTCGAGGGCCTACTTAAGTATGACTATATTCTTAAATGTTTTAGTGATAGAGTGGTTAATCTCATCTACTTTTAATGGTTTTAGTATGAATTTTAATTATGCTTTAAGCACTATCTAGATTACTCTTAATGGCTTGTGGCCTCTTGCTAGTATAGTTGTGACTAATGTTTTTGGTGATGATAGGAGGCATATGTACCCTGATGGTAAAACTACTTTTGGCCTACGTGTCTATACTTGATGATCTTTATGGGTTGATTTTGTTGGTTTTGTTTGGATCTTGTGTTGTTTTTCCAGTCTATCTCTTTGGGCTATTTTTTACTTTTTTGTGTGATTTTGTAATGGGATCAGGGCCCTTTCCTTCTTATCTAATCAAAAACACTATACATCAATTAAATAAATATGTATGCACTATGAAACCATATAGGCATACAAAAAACTCATATTGGAATAGACAAAAGTGTCATAATATGTCATTCCTATGGAATAAGATGGAAGATTCAATGACTCTTTGTCTATTAGGAATATGGAGAGATGAATTATGTATATTTCTTTCTAACCCACTAACTGGACCTCCTCTCTAAATTTTATAGATGTCCACCTATTAGTACAATCAAATAATACACGTGCACACACACACACACACACACACACACACACACACACACACACACACACACACACATATAATGAAATAAGTGAATATTCACTTGAAACAAGTTAATAATCCACCTCAATAATTATTTTCCTCTCTCCATCCATCTAAGGGGTAGGTGTATGCATTGGAGTTGTGACCACTTGACAAGAATGAATAAACATATTAGAGTAAATATGAATATCATTTAAAATTACACTGGATAATGTGGGATAAAATAACAAATACAAAATCAAATCTACATCACTAGCTCATACCTCTATCAAAGGCATTGAATTAAAAACTACTAAAATAATACCCACCTTCATTATTCCATGAATATAAAAAAGGATTTTGAACTAATTTCATCAACTAAAAATATAACAAAATTATTTGACTAAAATATACCTAAAATCATTTACCAACATAGTGATTAATAATAGTAAAACTTACCTCAATGAAACTTGACATACAACCACTACCACCAATAGGTGTTGATGATAAAGCTCCAATATCCACATGTTCATCATTGAATGCTAATTTTAAGATTACCATTGATATATTACAAAATAATTTACATGTAGAATATTTACTATTTTGTTAAAAGTTATATACTTGTGAACTCAACATGGTTGTATAATTAGGAATTGAAGGGCCAATAGATGTAGGATGAATGCTTTAACCTTGAAATTTTATTACATACAGTTCTTTACATTAATTTTCATTCATAATATATTAATATAGTTAATCTTACATTTCAAAATAAAATGTAATAAACTACATAAAATTATTGGAAATTACATGTCGATCAATGTAGAAGGTGTTATCGAGTAACTGATCCATCAACACAATTTTTTCTAATACTGATGTATCCTCCTTGTCACCCTATCTACCATAATCCTAAGTAAATTTAGCATTATTTGTAGTGTGTGTGTCCTCGACATCCTCCAACTCATAGACATAAATAAATCCATAGTCTCTATAAAGGGAAGGTGAGAATTGATTGCCTAAAGGTCCCACCCTCAACCCCTGTTACAATAGCCTACTCTTCTATATTAAGGTTTGTGTCAGGGATGTAATTGACTATAAACTCTCCACCTCAACACTCTCCTTCACAAAAAAAGGGATTGTAAAATGCTAAAACTTTGGTCTACCTAGGGGTCTTAGTACATGGTCATGTACATGGTGTTCTCCCTCCCTGTCCTAGCCAAATCCTTTTCCTTTACCTTGGAAAGATCACATTTCAAAATAATTTGTGATCTCATTAAGGAAAAAATCACAAAAGAGTTTCCTTTAGGATATATTGTGGGACCTCATTGTTGTTGCATGGGGGATGGTCAAAAACATCCACCACCTTTCCCAAAATAAAATTCTTTACTCCTTAGTGTTTACACCAATGCAGAAGGAATTTACAAAAAAATTGTGTAAGGGTGCATTGGTTCTTAAATCAATAAAAATACATATAAATTTTATTTAAATTTTTTCCTCTTTTACTTATTTATATGATTTTTTTTTTTTTATAATTATTCTATTTTATTCCTATGATTGGATAATATGTTTATTTTTCCACTAATGGAATTGATAAGATGAATGATACATTCCAATGATGATGTGAGGACTCTCCAAGTAATTGCATTAGGATTTTCTGATATATCTATCAATATTTGGAGTTCATTTTTTATGGTTTTCTATTTGACCTAATAAATTTTCTTGTTGTCACAATGGATTCTAGGGATAGATAGAGGAGTTTCATGAGGGTTAGACTCTTCTTTATATTTTTTAGGAATTCCCTCCACATGGTTTTGGGAATTAGTGTTTGGGGGTATTGAGGGATTTCAATTCTTTCAATTAAAAATGAATCAAAATAAACATAGACAATTTTTATTCTACATTAAACTAATAAAAGCCTAAAAATCTTACCCCCTCAACCTTAGGCATGTTATGGGGCTAAATTGAAAGATTTAACTCCAATTAAATATTTCACAAATACACTCACACTTTTCCTCACTCACATTAGGGCTTCCAAGAAATGGAGTTAAGATCAATTGCTCTTGGCCTCCTCTATTTTTAATTTTAATAGTAAAAAATGTGAGCCTATTATAATGTGTTCACATTATAACACTTAAATTATGGCTTGGTAGTGACCAACCTAGGCTCAATCACTATCGATACATAATGCAAGTGGATTATATTTCACTCATGTTTGTGTTCCCTAGACGAAAATGTGGTTGTGGCCAATTTTTGATCCCCCATCTTTGTGAATACACCCTTGTTAGGTTGCTACTAAAATAACATATAGAATGTCCTAAGTGGGAATAGAGGTAATATTTGATATTACCATTCAATGAGAATCAATTCCACAAATTATTGATTGATCCTATTCTAATTTTTGATAATCTAATAATAATTATTATGTTTGGACCCTTTTTAGGAATTCAATTTTCTTTAATTTCGGTATGTTTTGGTTTAGGTGGGATTTTCTTAGTTTTAATAGATATCACTTGATGAATATAGATGAATCACATGTCTTTGTCTTGTTATATTTCAATCCTTCTCTTTCATCTTAGTAAGCATGTAATAGATTATTGTCTCCCTTTACAACATGGATTCATCTTAGGTGAAGAAAACATGTCTCTTGGAATAAAATGAAAGGAATAAAATTAGTTCTATATATATTTGGTCATGTTAATATTATTTTATCACTAATATCCCTTTCTATGAAAATAAAATATGTGGGTAAGGTCTTGAGGATTTTAGATTCCTAAAATTGCATGGGTCAACATGGTCATCTAATGGTGATTTTCCATTCTAGCTCATGGCCCATGTGGCTTGAATTACACATCATCTTAAAATTTCATTTGATGATTGTATCCTTGTCCTTCTTAGCCCCTCATAAATATTATTTATCTTTTGAACTAAGTTTTGGAAACTCATACAACACCAAATTGTTTTTACAAACCTTCAATTAAAGGGTTTCTTAGGAGATTTTATGGTCACCCAAGTGAGCTATATTGTGAAAATGGGAAACCTTGACCCAAAATGGGGTGACCCTATTATGTTTTGTAGACATCTACTTCAATTTTTGCTATTTTTCAACCATTTTTTTTGTGATTGCGAGTTCTTTCTAGTCTTATTTGAGCCATCTCTTCCATTGACTAATTATCCTCTCCCCTTGAATCTCAATAAAATATTTAATAATCTATATATCATCTCTTTTGTATTCTCCCAATTAGCTCCCCATGAATGAGAAGCTTGAAGCATATAAATGTGTACCTTATCTTTGGAATCTTAAGAGGTTAATTTTATTTTTTCTAAAATTCTTGCTAATATCTATACATTCCATATTCCCTTGATTACAACAAAATTATAGTGAGTCACGTATAAACAATTAATTATTTTTTAGTATAGCTTCCACCCACAATAATATTATGCTTGATGTTGGACTCTATGATCCTTTTTCCTTATACACTGAAGCTTTAAATCTTCATATATAGTACAATTAATATTCAATTCCCAACTTTAGAGCTTCCATATCCCCATTTTCATTAACAAGAGGTTTCCATTATTGTAGAGGAGGACTAAAAAGTTGTGTTCTTTAATGACAATAACCACCACTAACAATACCAAAATTTTCTATTAATATTCTTGATATTGAATTACTTTACATGTTTTTAGAAGCTTTTAATTAATAATTAAAAATATCAAGCTTTCCTAAGAATAGTAACTTTGCGTTGTCATTTCTTGGTTAGAGTAGGAATCTATGTTTATCATTATAATATATTAAACTATATTTTTCTTGAAATAAGTATATTTTATTTCTTTCTCACATAATCTCTTTCTCACAACACAAGGCATGTGAAATTAATCCCTTGATTCAAATATTAGGTACTTTGAGAAATTTTCTTTCAAATAAAAAATGAGAGATCCCAAAAATTTTACGAAAAATTAAAAACTCTTAAAAATTTGTATTAACTAATTTAGTTAATTCAAAATTTGTAAACATAATAGTTTATTTAAAATATATATAATAGGTTTTTTCTACCTACAGTTAGGCTCATTAAAGCTTTAAAAAATAAATATAAAAAGAGGAAAAATACCTCAATTTTCTTGCAAGGCTCTAAATAGACTTAATAATAATGAAAATATGCATGCCTCTCTCTTCCTCCCCATAGAGGTCTTATGACCAATGTTTCCTAGAGTAAAAGAAGATTGGATAGAAGAAATACTAAATAAAATTAGGGTTAGTTCATCTATTTAGGTAACTCCAACTAAAGAACAAGACCAAGAAAAAACTAAAATATTGAGTTTGATTCAATAAGAAAATGAGAAAACATAATTTTAAAGAACATAACTAGGATCTTTGAAGTGCAAGGCCAACTCATAAAATATTTCATATAGAAGTTATACATGAAATAAACATCATCTAAGAAACCAAAAATTCTAATCTCGACTTGTTATAAGAGTTTATTCAATTGCATCAAATAAACATCAAAAACAATAACCAAACCATCCATAATTATCCCATTCAAACCCATCAATAAAATATAATAGGCTAGAAAAATAAATTTACTACTATCCATGATATTCTACTTTCACATGAAGTGAAAAACCCCCCAATACATACATAATTGATTAGTTTTTTTCATTAGAGTAGAAGTAACTCAATGGGTGCCTCTTAGCCAAGGATCCAATGTGTGTGTTTATATTTTAACTCATCTCTGTGTTGTTTGAATTAATTTTTAGCATCACAAGACAAAAAGGATAGGAAGCATGATCTTTCCAAGTGTGGTAGTTTCCAAGTTTTCCTATGTAATTATTATTTTCTTACTTTAATTATCAATTTTAGTGAGTGATACGCATGTTCTAATTGTTTGGGTAAGGTTTATTAATATTACAACCCTAACGTTCAAGTCTTGATATTTTGTGTGTATTGGTATCATGTTTTATGCCTTTTGTCTCCACTTAGGAAAGTTGGAATCCCATTTTGGAGTGGCGTGAATTTTGGATTTTAGTGTATTTTTCCTCACATGAGGATGTAAGAATCCAACTTGAGTTTTTCTTATTCAAATGTGTGTCAATATCTTTGGAGGTGTGTAAGATAATCTTGACTAGTCTTCATAGTAGTTACATATAATATATAGTTATGATTTATTAGAAGCAAGTAAGAGGGAGGTTATAATGGAATCTTCACCAACCTTGTGACATCATTGGACATTTTTCATGAAGTATCCATATTACATGGAAGAATAAAGATAAGTTGGAACCAAATTATAATTAGTAAAATATTCTATGTTCTGACACTATGGAAACATTTAAGGAATGTGTTGTAAATGATTATGTAAATATTAGACCAAGGGAGGTGTTGAATTTTGATTCCAACCAATTTGTTGATGTAAAAGCATCCAGGTCTATAGGTGATCCTGCATCATCAAAAATATTTATTTACTTTTCATGTTTAATTTTTGCATTTTGGTGTGGGTTGGAGCTTCAAGAGCATCTTGTGGAGTTTTTTAAGGATAAAATCTTTATTTACCAATACTTGGATTTTCATTTCAAAAACCAGAGGCAAACATTGTGTTTAATGTGATTTTAAAATTATTGTATTTTCAAGGCTTGAAGGGTTTAAGAGGTCCATTGGAATGTTAGAGGGAACTTGAAAACAAGAATTAATATTCATTTTATCAAATTTTTTTCCTATAAAAGTTTTCATAAGGCAAGTGACCTTTGACATTCTATTCTTGTCTTATTTGGTGCTTAAAATGGAGGGAAAAGATAGTGATTTTTGAAAAAATAATAAATGACTCTTCAATTACCAAAGGAGAATGAATTGGTTTTGTATTGTATTCAATTTATAAAGGAATTTACAGTAAAAATGAATTTGATATGGTGAAGGAACATTAACAAAACATTTTGGAAGCAAAACTATGTCTTTATTTCATTCTTTGTGAAGGAATTTTAGAGGTCAAGTTGAGGGAAATGAAAGGGAATATTTGGGTGCAACTTTTTGGTTATTGAAAGGGGTGTAATAATATGTAAAATATATCATTTAATGGTGTAAAAATTCAACAATCAATAGTAAAAATGTTGGAGAAAGAACTTGTAGGTTGCTCATTAGAGTTGCATAAAAAAGAGTGCACAACATCAGCATGTGAAGAGAAGAGGAATAGAAGAAGAGGAAAGGGATTTTGATGGTGTTTTGTAGGTGTTAAATGTAGCCATGAGAGATAATTAATTAAGAGAAGAAGCAGGTTTCATAAGATAAGTGAAGCCAAGAAAGTTAAAAAGACACGAGGATTTAAAGACTCGTAGACAAGATGTGTCTAGAAAAGCTTGTAAATTTTTTTTGAATTTTATTCAATGTTGAATCCTCCATATATGTAATTAATATTTTGGAATTTTAATGTATTAATGTGTATGAATGTTGAAATAAAGATATTTTTTAGGTTTATTTTCCATTTATATGTTAATTTAGATTGGATGACATGTTAAGGCTGCAATATTAGGTAGTTTGATAAGACCCTCCAATCTTGACTACATCAATTGGTATCATAGCCAAGGATCATGAGAGTGAAGAGAATCCACTAGGATTTGTGGGTTGGGTAGAAGAAGTGCAGTAAAAAAGAGCTCATGTGAGGATTGTTGTAGGTAGAGAGAATCCCTAAGCAATTGAGATCTAAGGAGTCATGAAAAGAAGTGTGATTATAGATTACAGAGCATGAGGTAAGAGTTGTGAATGATTGCAATAGATGAGATAAGGATACTATTGAGGAATAATACCATGATATGGGATGGATGGATGAAATATGAAAAGAGGAATATTTTGGAAATGATGGTTGATATAAATGCAAGATTGAGTAGATTGGAAGCATGACAATGTGGAAAGGATATTATGAGTGAAGAGGTTGCAACGAAGACATGCCATGAGGAAGGAATGGAGAAAGAAGAAGAAAAGAGTGAACAAGAGGATGCAAGTGTAGTAGTGATGATGGTAGAATAGAATGAAGATACAACTATAGAGGATGTGATTCCACTGATGGAATGCAAAGAGATTGCAAATGGTGAGGACAAGGATGACTTAATGTTGTAGATTTTTGTGGTAGAAGAAGAGTGGTTTGGAAAGCTTGCTAATGGAGGTAAGAAGAAGAATATTGGAGTGAAGGAAAAATAAGTTATCTACACAAATTTTAATTTCATTTGTGATTATTCTTCCATAGTGAGAGTAGAAGAGGATATTATTGTATAGGATAAAGTTTCAGTAACAGAGTTATGTTTAGATGTTGCATGTTTGTGTGTAGAAATTGTAGAGGATTTTGTAGGTAGAACTTGGTGGAGGTGGTTGGTTTGTGGTGGGTTGGATCCCGTGAAGGAGGAGAAGAGGAGAGGAGAAGTAATTTGGAGTAGGATGGTACATGGTGGATACAAATCCATGAGAGGAGAGAAGAGTGGTGAGCAGAGTTGTTGGAAGAGAATGGTGAATGTTCCAACAAGATGTTGGAAAAGAAGATAGAAGAGAAAAATAGCAAGGTACCTATCTCAACATTGGAGTATTCTATGAGTTTTTTACAACTCGAAAGGGTAGTTCTACTAATTAGCTCCATCTTGTGAGCCCATTCTCACAAACTTCTTACCCTGTGTGTCTGACATGGGAGCATTTAGGTCTACAAGCGATCCTGCATCATTCAAAAATATTTATTTTATTTTCACATTTAATTTTTCCATTTTAGTGTGGTTTGGAGCTTCAAGAGAATCTTGTGGAGTGTTTGAAGGATGGAATCTTCATTTACCAATACTTAGATTTTAATTTCAAAAATTAGAGGCAAACATTGTGTTTAATGTGATTTTAAAATTATTGTATTTTCAAGTATTGAAGGGTTTAGGGGGTCCATTGGAATGTTAGATGGAACTTGAAAATAAAGATTAATATTCAGTTTATCAAATTTTCTACCTATAAAAATTTTCATAATGCAAGTGACCTTTGACATTCTATTCTTGTCTTATTGGGTGTTTAAAATGGAGGGAAAAGATAGTGATTTTTGAAAAAATAATAAAGGGCTCTTCAATTACCAAAGGAGCATGAATTAGTTATTAATTTTACTCATTTTCCAAAGTAATTTACAAAAACAAGGCATTTTATATGGTGAAGGAACATTAACAACACATTTTGGAAGAAAAACTACGTCTTTATTTCATTCTTTGTGAAGGAATTTTAGAAGTCAAGTTCAAGGAAATGAAAGGGAAGAATTGGTTGCCAATTTTTGGTGCTTGAAAGGGGTGTAAGAATATAAAATACAGCCTTTTATGGTGTAAAAAATTAGAAACCAATAGTAACAATGTTGGAGAAAGAACTTGCAGGTTGCTCGTGAGAGTTGTATAAGAAAGAGTGTAGGATATCATCTTGTGAAGAGAAGAGGAATAGAAGAAGAGAAAAGGTATTTTTAAGTTGTGTTGTAGGTGTTCAAGGCAGAAATGAGAGATTCTTAATGAAGAGAAAAATAATGTTTTAGAAGATAAGTGAAGTCGAGAAGGTTTGAATACATGAGGATTTGAAGACTCGTAGACAAGATGTGTCTAGAAAAGCCTATAAAAAATTCTAAATTTTATTCAATGTTGAATCCACCATATAGGTAATTAATATAAGAGATAATTAAGATAATTTAAATTTCTGAAAATTAAACTAAATAGCTCACAAAAATCATTCAACAACACCCAAAAAAAATTACAATACAATTTCCAATCCAAAGATTGCAATGTGCAACTGGCAATTTCTTGATTCAACAAATGGGAAAATGAATTATTACAATCCAATGATGGAAAATTATACATCAAGCCTTACAATACTCAAAACAAAATATTTGCAGCAACAAATAAAAGCTTGCAACAAAGCTTCTCTAGGACCTGCACAACAAATCACTTCCACCATTCAAACCCTTCAATCTACAACACCTGGTAGTCTTTGTGCCCTTCAAAAACACTCTCAAATCTGAAAACACACCATCAAATCCCCTCTTGGAGGTAAGACACAACCTCCTCCTCTCTTCTTGTGTTTTTATGTGAAAAACTACTCCAGAAATGAGTAAAATTCAATTTTATCAACACTTGCTTTCCCAAAATAAAATTTCAATGCATTTAATTGTGACTTGCTTTCATTCCAAAGGAATCTCAAGAAAATCAACACCCTTCCCAAAAATGGAAAATAAAATTTAATATTTAATATTTAAAAATAAATAAAATGTCATTCCCCAACTCTAGACTTAGCAAATATGAAAGATGGGATTTAAATGGCTTTGATGCTTTCACAAATAAAGCAAAAAGTAGATTTTTCAAACCTAGGCACCCACCTCCTAGGTCCCTATTTTTTTAGGAGTTGTAAGCATTTAAAATTGGAGTTACAAATGAATTTAATGGCTCCCAAAACCCATGCCATGTTCTACTTTCTTTTTCTTTTTTTTCAATTTTAAATCATATTCTCCACGATCTCCATTCAACTAATTTGACCCAAATTGAATCCAAATTCAAATTCCAATTTCCCACATTACAAGACATTCCAATTCACACCAAAATATGAATTTCACACATCAAAATGAAATTCAACAACATCAAAAATTGCAAAATGAAATTGACACCAATTGGTTGATACAGGATTGCATTGAGCCATGGATGCTCCTACATTAGTAATTAATCTTTAAGAATTTTCCTATATAAATCTGTACAAATGTTGAAATAAAGATATGTTTCAAATTTGTTTTCCATTTATATGTTAATGTGGATTGTATGACATTTTAAGGTTGCAAGATTAGGTAGTTTGATAAGACCCCCCAAATCTTGACTACATCATTTGTCAACCATATGTAACGACCGTCATACAAACCCCAAAGGAAAAACATTGCAAACATTTTTTTTTTAAATAATACAAAGTAAACATGCAACTAAACATTAAAACATATTTGCATTTCACATTAACATCATAACGCCAATTCCTCTAGGGCACGTGAGGTCACATCGCATAACAAACTCATAATGAAAAGATAAAAGATAACGCTAAATAACTTATCTAAATTTACATACATCAACATTACAAAATCCATTTACAGAAGTACATCCATGTAACCATAAGTACAATAATAATACATCATGTGATACAACTATATCAAATCTCATAAAATGAATGGTTACAAATGTTCATATACAATACATCATCATTTAATACATGACATGATCAATAATGAATACAATGAAATATCCCATACATGTGGGATAAATACATAGTATAAATAATGTATGAATTACAAAATGAACAACTAGTACAAACTCCAACTAAAGAATGTTGAGAAGAACGAATGTTGATGGGGAACCCAATGGGTGCAGAGCACGTTCCACCCAACCACGTGTGTTATAAATAACCCACCCCTCATGCTTAGAGGTGACAAGGAAGTAACCACGACCATGAAATCCATAAGACAACTCCAATAATGGACAACATAGTAGAATATGCCAATAACAACAACAAGAATACATAGATCATAAATGACAACAACAAAGACTCAATCACAATAACTTAAACCATAAAACACATCATAAATAAACCAAGGCAATAACCATTAACCATATGCCAAGTAAACCAAAGAAACAATCATAATACACTTCCAAATGAATCTGAAACAACAATCATAACACAATTCCAGAGGCAACCAAGAAACAGGGCATAAGAGAATCTAGTGGAGAGTGTCATCACATAGCCTACATGGGTTATCCTGGCCCTTCCTCCAACATAAGGCACCGGCCCCCATCTATGGTTATCCTAGCCCTTCCTCCTACTTGAGGCACTGGCTCCATAGGGTAGCTCATGCGGAGCCGTTAACCTCTCATGAGGATGAGGTTACGACTTTTTCGACCCTAGCCTTCTCAGTCTACCATTAGTTTGTGATAGCCCTAATGCATAGACAAGGTATCCAAGATTATCTTATGTGTTTTTACTACCCATCCCCTTAAGTTCTATTATTAGGTTTTCACTTGTTAATCTACTCTTGCGTGGGTTATCCTGAGCTCTTCCTCCTTTTCAGGCGCCGACCCCACAAAGAGCCACTCTCCCAGAAGACCCTGGAACATAATCCAAAACAAAGAAAGAGTTGTACCATGGAAAACAATATATATCTCAACCAAAGACATGTGAGGCATTACCCATCTCGCTAAAGCACATAATCAAAATCTCAACAAACTCGTACAACCCTTCCCAAAATAATAATACTAATATCTTGCAACATCAAGAGAACATTAAATGAGGGTAAACATCTAATGACAAATTCACGCCTTTGGAAGCTTAAGGTTTACAATGACCATAAACAATTTCACAAATTACATCAAGGTTCCCACATTGAAAGAAATAAACCAAAACCATAATCCAAAGAAACTCACAATACTTTAAACTCAAAATCCATAACAATATTATGCCACATTAAACAATTCGTTTATTCCATTTACTAACCTTCATTTCCTTTAGAATAATTTTAAATTACAAATAAAAAATTACTCTAACAAATATAAATAATCTTACCCTTTTAATTAACCAATACCATTAAAATTTCTAATTTTCACATTCATAGAAAAGAATTTAGTATATCTTTTACAAGTATATATATATATAAATTAAAACTTAAAAAAAAAAAAACTTTTAAAAGAAAAGAACCGGTGGTATAAAGAGTCATGTAGCCAGCACAGTCTGTAGTCGTCAGCTGCAAGGACTACTCAGAGTAGTCTCCAAGACTATTGTGGATAGTCATTAAGACTGTAGTCAGGGTACGGCCAGGGGGTACAGCCATCATCGCCCCTCCCCAACACATTCAAACTAAATTTTTTTAATTTAATTTAATTTTTTTATAATAAAAGGCCCTTCACAGTACTCAAGGGCATCAATAGAAGTACGGCTCAGCTCAAAATTTTGATTTCAAAAACACAGTTTCATAATAAATATAAATGCAATAAAAAATATATATATATGTCTGTACGACAATATATATACATTTAATCATATAAAATTATCCAGGGGAAATAATTTCTTACAAGTATCAGCACAGTATATACTTATATATATACATATATAGATATATAAATATAGATAGATAAATATGACAAATCCATTTTAATAAAAAGATTGATCTTTTCCACAGCAGAATGGTAAAGAAATTGGACATTTTCAAACAAAATTTGACAACATTTTCTTATGTTTGTTTGCAACCCAAAAAATTTCTAAAACTCCAAAAGAATTTTCTTTCACAGAAAGCCTCATTATTTATTTATTTCAATTTTAATTTTAAAGGTGAAAGCTAGAGAAATGAGAAAATGGAACCTGGAGTCATGCACTATTGGAAATCTAATGAAGCTTTGCTTGATCCAGATAGTCTTTCGAATAACTCTCGTCCCTTCCTTCAGAACTTCTTCTCCCAATTTCTTTGCTCAAATTTCTAATCTAATATTCAATTCAGAAGAACCTCCCCAGTACAATGAAAGAAAGTGAAACAATTCCCCATAAAACTCCATGGGATCCAATATTTCAGAACTATTATTTTTGTGCAACTTTTGTCAAAAATTTCCCGTGAATGAAAAACTCTCCAATTTGTAATTAAATAAAAAATATATATCTCTTCTTTTTCAAAATCTTTAAAAATCCAAATTAAAAGAAGTTTTCTAATTTTAATTCCAACTTTTTAGCCAAACTCAACACTCATCAGTCCTTTTTATCTTTTCTTTTCTTTTATTGATTTTTTTTCCATTTAACAATACTTTATGTTTTCATTCTAATTTTGTAAGCTTTACTTGCAATTGAAACAATTTAATTTATTTAATTAATTAATTTCATAATTATCCTCACCATGCTAATTTAATTAAATTATCAAAATACTAAATTTTAAATAATTTAATTTACACTTTTAAATAAATTACATGACTTTTGAAATAAAACTTTTATATTTTAATACAAATTATTCCAACCATTAATTAACATCATTAAATTATTTAAATTACATCATAGAAAACAACAATGTAAAATAGATACCAAAGGTACACTCACACCAACTACTAAAATAAAATTTAACAATGACAAAAGTCAAAGACACACAATACCACAAAACAAGACAGTTTGACAAACATGGGACGGGGTGACTTCCTTGTCATCTCTATTTCAACATCATGCTCGTTGGGTAATTTGATGCTTGCCCTGTCCTATCGAAGCAGGTGGAATTGAGACTCTATACCTACAATCCCTATATCCAAACAAGATCGTGTACATGTATATATATATATAATCAAAATATCACATTGTGAGAAGGAATTGCAACATAACAGGGCACTTGTGAATGAGTGGTGCTACACTATCCCCTCACCAAAACTATTCTAACAATTACAACAATATATATAAAGCAACAATTCTAACTAACTGATCACATCATAGAATGATTGCTAATCCACTACATCATAATATACTACTAAAATCAAATTAACATCACCAAACCATAATGTCATATCAAATATCCATGTCCTCAAATGAAGTAGCATAATCATCAGTCAATCTAAACTAACCAATCCACCAAACCAACCAAAAAATAGTACTATCACAGTCTCAAAGTGTTAAACAAAAGCATAGAAAAATAACAAGTCCACCCAACAACATGAGGGGTATTACATCCTTCCCCCCATGAATTTGGTTTACTCCTAGAAGCCAGTAAACAAGGGTAGGATTCCCTGATACAGGAGGCATCCTCCCATGTCACTGAAGTCTCATCATTTGGATCCCACTGGACCCACACCTACTCAATATCCCTGCCTCTGAGAGCGATTCTCCTATGCTACAACACAACCACAAGCTCTAGAGCTAGTTACACGTCCTCAACCTATAGAGCATTCTAATCAAGTATGTGAGTAACATTAGGAAAATATGGTCTAAGGACTAAAACATGAAAAGAATCATGAATCCATGACAGACTGGGTGGCAAAGCCAGGTGGTAGGCAACAGGACCAATTCTTTCTAACACTTCAAACGGTCCCACAAAATGGGGCGCAAGCTTAGAACCCTTTCCATAATGAATAGGGCTCTTTTGAGGATGAACTTGAAGGAACACTCAATCACCAACTGCAAACTACCAATCAATTCTATGTGCATCAACATACTTCTTCTACCTGTCTTGAGCCACTACAAGATGCTCTTGGATGCAAGCTACCTGCTGCTCCATATCTCAAAGCATTTCAGGTCCAAGAAGAACTTTGTCCTCTAATCAATCCTAGCTCAAAGGGGTATGACAAGGATGACCATATAAAGCCTAAAATGGAGCCATGCCAATCGAACTATGATAACCATTGTTATAGGAAAACTAGACCAAATGCAGATAATCTTCCCAATGAGATTATTGGTCCATGACATACATGCAGAGCATATCCTCAAGCACTTGATTGACTCTCTCAGTCTGACCATCTGTCTCAGGATGGTAGGCAGAACTAAAATTCAACTTAGTCCCTAAGGACCACTGCAAAGATGTCCATAACATAGAGGTGAATATTGGATCTCTTTCAGAAATAATTTTGCACAGTATCCCATGCAATCAAACAATGTCTTCTTCCATGAACACCATGTCCACCACAGAAGCAGTATAGGAAGATCAGATAGGATAGAAATGGGATACCTTGCTCAACCTGTCAATGATGACCATGATAGCATTGTGCCACCTAGAAGACATAGGCAAGCCAACAGTAAAATCCATAGAGATAATGTCCCACTTCCACTCAGGAACAAGATGAGGCTGTAATAATCCTGTTGAATGATGATGATCAGCCTTAAACCTCTAACATTCTAGAAACCTAGCCACAAAATCAGTGATGTTATGCTTCAATCCTACCCAAAAATATAGTGAGCGTAGATCAACATACATTTTCTTAACTCTAGGATGTGCCAAATAAGGAGCCCAATGAGCTTCAGTCAAGATTAGGGTGTGAAGACCCTCTGCAAGAGGTACACACATTCAACCTACATAACCCAAAACACCATCCGAGTCCAAAGAGTAACCAGCAAATTTACTTTCTAACGCTCTGCCTGACTCAATCTCTGATTTCACCACTTGATACCAATTATCTGAAGAAAGAGCTGCGAGGATTTGACTCCTCAAATCAACCTCAAGAGCCACAGTAGAAATCTCATGCTTGCATCAGCTCAATGCATCTGCCACCATATTCTCTTTTCCCTAAATATATTTTACTTAAAAATCATATTCGCACAAGAATTCCATCCACCTTCTCTATCTTGCATTTAGGTTCGGCTACGTAAAGATGTATTGTAGGCTACAATGATCTATATGCAACTCGAATTGATGCCTTAGAAGAAAGTGTCACCACCTTACCAAGGCATGTACAATTACGACCAACTCCAAATCTTGTGTGGGGTAATTAAGTTCATGATCCTTAAGTTTCCATGATTCATAAGCAATCACTCTCCCTTCTTGTATCAACACAGCCCATAAGCCTTCCAACAAAGCATCTGTACAAAAAACAAAGTCACTTGTCGGATCCGGTACTGCTAGGATTGGAGCACTAGTCATCTTTTCCTTAATATTTTGGAAAGGTAACTGACATTGATCGGACCAAAGAAATTTATTTTCCTTCCTCTGTAGAGAGGTGATAAGATGTGCAATCCTTGAAAAGCCTTGGATGAATCACCGATAATAGCCTGCTAGTCCCATGAAATTGCAAATTTCTGAGACATTGGTGGGTGTGAGCCAATCCACAATAGCCTAAATCTTTGTTGGATCAACTAAAATTCCTTCACCAGAAATTACATGGCCCAAATATTGAACTTCAATCTTATAAAATTCACACTTTGCTAGATTGGCAAACAACTGATTGTCCCTTAAGCACTGCAACACCTGCTTTAGATGTTCCTCATGTTCTTTCATAGACCTAGAATAAATTATAATGTCATCAATAAACACCAAGATGAATCTATCCAAGTACATTCGGAACACTCCATTCATTAAGCTCATGAAGACTAAAGGTGCATTCATTAACCCGAACGACATCACAGTGAACTCGTAATGTTTGTATTGAGTGTGAAATATTGTTTTATGAATATCTGCATCTGCAATCTGCAACTAATGATATCCCAATTTGAGATCAATCTTAGAAAATACCTTTTCCCCTTTTATTTGATCGAAAAGATCATCAATTATGGGTAAAGGATATCGGTTCTTCATCGTTACTTTGTTCAGCTTCCTGTAATCAATACACAAGCGAAGAGAACCATCCTTCTTCTTTACAAATATCACAGGTGCTCCCCAAGGAGAAACACTTAGGTGGATAAATCCCTTAGCCAACAACTCTTCCAACTATAGACAGAGTTCCTGAAGTTCCCACGTTGTCATCTAATATGCAGCTCGAGATATCAGCTTAGCTCCAGGTACCTATTATGCCTTACATAACTACCCCATTTTGATTTGGAACAAAATGGGTCCCCCCTTCTCTTTTTGGTTTCTTTGCTTTTTTTATTCACTTTTCTTTTGGGAGTTCTTCTATTTCTTAATGTTTTATCTTTTGTTTTGTCTTATCTGATTTTAGTCCTTTCTTGGCTTGAGTTGATTCTCTTCTTGCTAAGAATTCAGTGAAATAATCATAGACAATAGTGGATTTGTCATAATATGTCTTATATTCTTTTGAGAACTAATGCAGACCTTTTGTTTTGCAGGATTAGATCATGCACATGGTGATATTTGTTAAGGGAACTTAGTTGAAAAGCATTCCTCAAGTCAAGTGGTCATAAAATCTTCTAAGGCAAGAGTCGGCAAGACTTTCTTCATGTCTCACCAACTGGTGGCTTGGCTCTGTCCATTTGAAATCCAAAGGGGGGTGTTAGAACTACAAGTTTCTGATGGTTTTACATGTTGTTCATACTCACTAACTTGTCAAATAAGTCCCACCATGAGAATATTTTCCCATATTTAACCATATTGCACTAAAATCCCATCAAGTATGAATGCTTCACATTATGGATCCTATCGGCATGAGATTATCTAGGTCTCCCCAACCATAATGCATTTTGTTAAATATGTGTCTATGTTCCCTATCGGCAAGACCCCAAGGATGTCATAGCAAGTGGAATTCAAATTTCGATTCCTATCGGCAAGACATCAATCATTGTCCCGACGACTAGGAGTTTCCCATCGGCGTTAAGGTTTCCTTCGGAGAAAGGTCTCAGCGAGATCTTTGAGTCTCACTGACTAATCGCATTGGGTAAACACTTCAGCGGGAGTTATTTTCTTTGATGTGTTGTCTTTCTGAGTGCCTTAAGTCTTTCTGACCACCGATGAGGGTATGCATTTCATTGAGAAACTTTTGCATTGAGGAAATGTCTGGGCGAGTGCATTTGGTCTCACCGATAAAGCATAAAAGGGGTCTATCGGTATGAGGTCCCGCAGTCTTTCCAACCCATTTTCTCACACTGACATGTTACTTCATCGGGGAGAGAATGGGATCGTTACGGTGATAGAAGTGAACTTGTGGAGGTTTTTTGGTGAAGACATACGATATCTATGAGAAGTCTCCCCGACTCGAGAATGTTACACCGATGCATATGAAACAAAAGAATGCATATCGCTATGACTGTGAAGAGGTCTCCCCGAAATGGAAAGATCGGAAAAAGGTTATGGTTTTAGCATAATTTCTAGCCAAATGAAGGAATTCATGTCGAAGAGGGTTTGTCTTCAGGGAGAGTGGTTCACCTTTGACATGAATTCTAGCCGACGTGCTAGAAGTCTTAGTGACACAGGATATCCCCGTAAGTCTCCCCGACAAGAAGAAGGCCCCATTGAAGGTTTGAGTTCGATGATATATTTTTTCCTTCGGTAGGAGTTCTGGGCGATTAACATGTGTCTCACCAAGGGGTCAGCCTTCGGTGTAGCATAGTGTAGCTCAGGGAGAATCAAAAGGGCTTGCAGAGATGTCCTAGCAAAGGGACTTGGTCACACTGAAACAAAAGGAACTGAGTTTGATGAGAATAGGAGGAAATCGGGGAGACTCCAAACGAATGAAGGGGCTTTGCTATTAGGTCACATCGACAAGCGAGGGTCTCCCCAACACCATTTCTCCCTTCGGTATAATGAAGTGAGGTTGGGATAAGACCTTCTCAAAACAAAGAAGTCTCCCTGACATAGAGGGATGAGCTCGCCAAAGGGACACATGGTCTCGCCATGACATCCCACCGAATTGAAGAAGTCTCTCCAAAGTGGAAGAAGCCTGAGCTTGGGGAGAAGGATTTTTCATCACCATGAGGTCCTGCCGAGAGAATAAAGTCCCACCGATAGGTATGTGGCTGCGGTGGGACTCCTGACTAAAGAGTTTGCATTCGACATGACTCGTTGCTGACATGTTGAAGTCTTGCCCATAGTGGTGGATTCACAAATGAAGAAGGATATCGATATGACCGATAGGAACCCACCATAACCTCTGGCCAAACAAGTAGATTCTTGCCAAAGTAGAAGGAGCTTGAGCTCGAGGGGATAAGAATGAGCTCAGGAAGAAAGATAAGGTGTTTCCATAAGGTCTAACCGACCTAGTAGGGTCTTACCGATGCAAAACAGGCTCGCCAAGAGAAGGACTTCACCATGTGGTCTTTACCATGTGGTCTTTCCAAAGGAATGTGGTCTTTCTGATAGGTCTTGTGGTATCGATATCACTTACAGAACTCGCCAAGATATCTTGCCGACTATCTAATACTATGTCGATGGATGTCGAAAGAGATGCGATCGCATTGGGGAGACACGATGAGTGTCTCACCAACATGCAATGCCATTTGAACCACCTTTGACCACTTGAGAAGCTTGTGTGGCATATGCCTGACTGATCAGGAGAAGCTAGGAGGACTTATCGATGGCATTTTGAGCAATTGACCACCGCTGTGGAGGAGATTAACAAGATGCAAATGACATGGATCTGCTTTGTGAACAAACTGATGGAGTAGCTTGAGGAACAACAATTTGGGGATCTAAATGTGAAATCTTATGCTGCTTCTAGAGATGATCAAAGTGTAGTAGAATCCAAAGCATGAAGAATTTTGGAGGAAAGAAGCAGCCACAAGTCATAGGGGACAGCTATAGTGACCACTGGCGGTAGGCAAATAAGTATTAATGGCGATCTTTTTGAGCATTCAAGGTGGCCCCGATGGAGTTCAAAGATGGAAATGAAGGCATGAAGTTAGTGTTGTATCTATAAAAGATCTGAAGGTTTCTCCTGAGTTCAAGTCATCATCAACATGGATAGCAGGGCTTCACATTGAATGAAACATTGACTCTCTTTAGAAAAGATCTAAGGGCCGACCCACCTGTAGTCGGTAGATATTTTGTAAACCCTAATACAAGGGATAGTGCATTCCTTTCTGGTAAATTCTATATATAAGGCATTTTGGCTTCTTTTTTTTTAAAGAGAGAGAACCAAGGGAGAAATATAGAAGATATAGTGTTAGAACAGATAGTTGGAATAAAATCTAGGAGTTAGTTAGTTAACAGAAGGAGATAGCGTTGCATCCTGATTCTTAGTAATGGGAGCTTCTTTTGTCTTCTTGTTTAGGAGTTAGATTTAGTATTGGATGTGATGTACTTCAAAGTTCTCTTAGTGTAGTTGGAAACAATCTGGAGTCACAAATTCTCTATACACTGGTGATTGTGCCAACTTTGTAAATATTGCTTATCTGTTTCACTAACAGTAGAAGCAATAAGAGTTTAATCTACTTCGCATTGTGTTCCTGAATGGTATTTTTCTTAAGTTGATGATTTGATTTGTGAAGTCTTCAAGGAATGAAATGTTATTTTTTGTTTTATTTAAAATGGTAACTAGTATTTTGTTGTGGAAATCAGCACTGTGAACGGATGCAATTGTGTGTTAATCACAAGTTGACTTTGTTCTTCAGTTTTAGTTTACAATTCCTTGAAGCTAACAAGTCAAGTTAAGTTAGAAGAATTGTCATTCTTTTCTATTTCAAAGCTCTAATCTATCTTTTTTTGTTTCTTTAAAACCCTAGTTAGATTAGGTTTTAGTTTATGTCTAATCCCAAAACAATCCACAAGCTCAACACCAGCAGGCCCCTTGAATATTACTGTTACATTGACCAACTAAGCAACATCAGTACAGTTGAGAACCAACTACAAAGACCTTGGGAGCTAAGATATCCATGTGATCATCTTTCTCTTTCAAGAGAAACAAAATAGCAATATTCTATTTACATGTTGCTATGTTATTTGTACCAACAACAGTACCAGATCAATCCTAAAATCTATATCTCGCTTTGGCGGCATACCAGGTATTTCTTCTAGAAACACATCAGAAAACTCCTTGGAGAGGGTAATCATCCAATGACACCCCTCGACTATCCTCTAACTCCAAATCACTCATGGATACTACAAAAAGCTGACAACCCTGTTGGAAGTACCTTTTAAGCTACATGGCGGAGATCATTCGCAAAGAAATGGGCCTTTGAATGCCCACGATCTCCACCTCCTTTCTGGAATCATCAATGTACTACACTGCTTTATGGTGATAGTCTATCATAGCACGGTGTGCAATCAACCAATCCATTCCCAAGACAACATCATAAGAGTCGAGTGGTAGGATTTTGAGATCCACTTTAGTTGTCAATGCCCCAATACTCAAACTACAACCTTGCACAAGCTTCTCTACAACAACCTTTGACCCTGAGGCCAGTTCAACTTGCCATTTTACGCCTTGACTAGTTGCCACTAGTCCACATCGCTCAACTACTAAAGGAGATATAAAAGAATCAGATTCACCAGAATCAAAGAGTATAGAAATGCTAGTGTTTTGTAACACACCTGATGTCTCAACGACGGTGCTTTGGTGGTCTACCTGTCGATTATCCACTGTAAAAAAGACATGATGAGATCTCCCTACATCGCCTACTATCGGCTCTGATCTGACTGGCCTTTCATTAAATCCTGAGGTGTTCTTCTTAGGACACAATCTAGTGATATGTCCTTGCTTCCCACATGAATAGCATCCAATACCTCTGCCAAATCCTCTACCCCCTAATGGAGCATTTGACTATTGAAAGATCCCTCGACTTGGTGCTGACTAAAAACTAGGTGCCAGTTGCAAAAAATGCTACTGATGAAGTTGGTTCTTGTTCTAATCCCTATGAAATTGAGAATTGCCACCCTGTTGAGATTGAGAGTTCTTCTACATTGACTGTTGCTGCTACTATTGACACCCTTTAGAGGGTGGATACCTATTCCTAGAAGATCCTGCACCTTGTGACTGACCTCCATGAGTGTTAAACCCAGGTGTAGGCACACTGTCGATCTGTACTCCAATGTGACCATCCAATGCCATGGCCAAATTTTCCTCTACCAAGCAAGCCTTTTCAACCACCATTTCCATTATCTTCGGTTTGAAGACTCGCATGCCTCCACTTATGTGGGCATTTAAGCCCCGAATAAAATGTTGCACCAACATCCCTTCATCATGGTTGATCCTGGCATACTACTTCAATTCATAGAAGTGTCACTTATATTGTTCCATGGACATCGACAACTACTTGAGGTCATGAAACTCATCATCCCTGCATTGCCTCTAATGATCTAAAAGGAAGTGAGCCCTAAACCTGTCTAGAAATAATTCCCATGTGACCATGCTAATATCCAAATGTAACTTTTGTTCTTCTAATCACCACCAAGTAGATGTGAAACCTCGCAGATGCATAACTGGGCACCAAGCTTTGGTATTGCTACCATAGGGGTGCATCGCGAAGCAATGGTCGAAATCAACTAACCACATTTCCACTTCCAAACCTCCTCCAAAACCATCAAACGTAGGTGGGTGAGCTCTCATCAAATCTCTCATGTGGCCTGCTATCACTACATCCTGATCCATAGTTATTTCTCTCTGCCTTAGTAGCTTTTCCCTTTCTCTCTTGACCTGCTACTCCTCCTCTGGCCTGGGTCCCAACCGATCAAGAATCTCTCTAAGAATGTGCTGCAACTAACCATCTAATCTACGTTGTCCTAGGTTCTGACCACCTGAAGGATTGTTGTGAAAAATCTATTGTTCCTCATGCTTAGAACCATGGGAACTAGGAGCTGAAGGACATTCCTCGGCCATGTCCTCTACCTCGAGGCATATTTCTGCACAACAAGATAAAGGTACAAGTGAGCTCAAGAGTAAAATGCAAGGTTTCCTAATGGACTTAACTACCTAGAGATCCCAACGTTTAAAAAGCCTGGCTCTGATAGCAAGTTGTAATGCCTATTGTGCAAACCCCAAAGGACAAACATTGCAAACATTTTTTTTTTAATAATACAAAGTAAACATGCAGCTAAACATTAAAACATATTTACATTGGACATTAACATCATAACGTCAAGTTCTTTAGGGCAAGCAAGGTCACATTGCATAACAAACTCATAATGAAATGATAAAAGATAACGCTAAATAACTTATCTAAATTTACATACATCAACATTACAAAATCCATTTACAGAAGTACATCCATGTAACCATAATTAAAAGAATAATACATCATGTGATATAACTATATAAAATCTCATAAAATGAATGGTTACAAATTTTCATATACAATACATCATTGTTTAATACATTACATGATCAATAATGAATACAATGAAATCTCCCATACATGTGGGATAAATACATAGTAGAAAATAATCTTTGAATTACAAAATGAATAATTGGTACAAGCTCCAACTAAAGAATGCTGAGAAGAACGAACGTTGATGGGGAACCCAATGGGTGCAGAGCATGTTCCACCCAACCACGTGGGTTATAAATAATCCACCCCCCATGCTCAGAGGTGACAAGGAAGTAACCACGACCATGAAAGCCATAAGAAAACACCAATAATGGACAACATAGTAGAATATGCCAATAACAACATCAAGAATACATAGATCATAAATGACAACAACAAAGACTCAATCATAATAACTTAAACCATAAAACACATCATAAATAAACCAAGGCAATAACCATTAACCACATGCCAAGTAAACCAAAGAGACAATCATAATATACTTCCAAATGAATCTGAAACAACAATCAGAACACAATTCTAGAGGCAACCAAGAAATAAGGCATAAGGGCATCTAGTGGAGAGTGTCATCGCATAGCCTACATGGGTTATCCTGGCCCTTCCTCCAACATGAGGTACCGGCCCCCATCTATGGTTATCCTGGCCTTTCCTCCTACTTGAGGTACCGGCCCCATAGGGTAGATCATGTGGAGCCGTTAACCTCTCATGAGGATGAGGTTACGACTTTGCCAACCATGGCCTTCTCAATCTACCATTAGTCTGCTATAGCCCTAATGCATAGACGAGTTATCCAAGATTATCTTTTTTTTTTACTACCCATCCCCCTAAGTTCTATTATTAGGTTTTCACTTGTTAATCTACTCTTGTGTGGGTTATCTTGAGCTCTTCCTCCTTTTGAGGAGTCGGCCCCTATGAAGAGCCACTCTCCTAGAAGACCCCAGAACATAATCCAAAACAAAGCAAGGGTTGTACCATGGGAATAAAGCATATATCTCAACCAAAGACATGTGAGACATTACCCATCTCGCTAAAGCACATAATCAAAATCTCAACAAACTCGTACAACCCTTCCCAAAATAATAATACTAATATCTTGCAACATCAAGAGCACATTAAACAAGGGTAAACATCCAATGACAAATTCACGCCTCTGGAAGCTTAAGGTTTACAATGACCATAAAAGGTTTCACAAATTACAACAGGGTTCCCACATTGAAAGAAATAAACCAAAACCATATAATCCAAAGAAACTCATAGTACTTTAAACTCAGAATCCATAACAATATTATGCCACATTAAACAATTTGTTTATTCCATTTACTAACCTTCATTTCCCTTAGAATAATTTTAAATTACAAATCAAAAATTACTCTAACAAATATAAATAATCTTTCCCTTTTAATTAACCAATACCATTAAAATTCCTAATTTTCACATTCATAGAAAAGAATTCAATATATCTTTTACAAATATATATATATATATATTTACACATATTATATATATATATAAATTAAATCTTTAAAAAAATGAAAATAAAATAAACTTTTAAAAGAAAAGAACTGGCAGTATAAAGAGTTGTGCGGCTAGCACAGTCCGCAGCCATTAGCTACAAGGACTGCGCACAACAATCTTTATGGCTGTCATGCACAGCAGTCTCCAAGACTGTTGTGGGCAGTCATTAAGACTGTGACGGAGGTATGGGGGGTACGGCCATTGCCATCCCTCCCCAACACATTCCAACGAAATTTTTTTTAATTTAATTTATTTTTTTATAATAAAAGGCCCTTCATAGTACTCAAGGGCGCCAACAAAAGTACAGCTCGGCCTGAAATTTTGATTTCAAAAAAATAGTTTCATAATAAATATAAATGCAATAAAATATATATATATGTCTGTATGACAATATATATATATATAGATACATTTAATCATATAAAATTATCCAAGGGAAATAATTTCTTACAAATATCAGCACAGTATATACTTATATATATATATACATATATATATATATAAATATTACAAATCCATTTTAATAAAAAGATTGATCTTTTCCACAACAAAATGATAAAGAAATTGGACATTTTCAAACAAAATTCAACAACATTTTCTTCTATTTGTTTGCAACCCAGAACATTCCTAAAACTCCAAAAGAATTTTCTTTCACAGAAAGCCTATTTATTTATTTATTTCAATTTTACTTTTAAAGGTGAAAGCTAGAGAAATGAGAAAATGGAACTTGGAGTCCTGCACTGTTGGAAATCTGATGAAGCTTTGCTTGATCCAGATAACCTTTCGAATAACTCTCGTCCCTTCCTTTAGAACTTCTTCTCTTGATTTCCTTGCTCCGATTTCTAATGTAATATTCAATTTAGAAGAACCTCCCCAGTACAATGAAAGAAAGTGAAACAATTCCCCAGAAAACTCCAAAAGATCCAATATTTTAGAACTATTATTTTTGTGCAACTTCTGTCAAAATTTTCTCGTGAATGAAAAACACTCCAATTTGTAATTAAACAAAAATATATATTTCTTGTTTTTCAAAATCTCTAAAAATCCAAATTAAAAGAAGTTTTCTAATTTTAATTCTAGATTTTTAGCCAAACTCAACACTCATTGGTCCTTTTTATCTTTTCTTTTCTTTTATTGATTTTTTTCCATTTAACAATAATTTCTGTTTTCATTCTAATTTTGCAAGCTTTACTTGCAATTCAAACAATTTAATTTATTTAATTAATTTATTTCATAATTATCTTCAACATGCTAATTTAATTAAAGTATCAAAATACTAAATTTTAAATAATTTAATTTACACTTTTAAATAAATCATGACTTTTGAAATAAAACATTTATATTTTAATACAAATTATTCCAACCATTAATTAACATCATTAAATTATTTAAATTACATCATAGAAAACAACAATGTAAAATAAATACCAAAGGTACACTCACACCAACTACTAAAATAAAATTCAACAATGACAAAAGTCAAAGATGCACAATATCACAAAACAAGACAGTTTGAAAAACATGGGATGAGGTGACTTCCTTGTCATCTCTATTTCAACATCATGCCCATTGGGTAATTTGATGCTCACCCTGTCCTGTTGAAGGAGGTGGAATCAAGACTCTATACATGCAATCCTTGCACCCAAACAAGATCGTGTACATGTATATATATAATCAAAACATCACATTGTGAGAAGGAATTGCATCATAGCAGGGCACTCGCAAACGAGTGGTGCTACACTGTCCCCTCACCAAAACTATTCTAACAATTAAAACAATATATATAAAGTAACAATTCTAACTAACTGATCACATCATAGAATGATTGCTAATCCATTGCATCATAATATACTATTGAAATCAAATTAACATCACCAAACCATAATGTCATATCAAATATCCATGTCCTCAAATGAAGTAGCATAATCATCAGTCAATCTAAACTAACCAATCCACCAAACCAACCAAAAAATAGTACTATTACAATCTCAAAGTGTCAAACAAAAGCATAGAAAAATAACAAGTCCAACCAGCAACATGAGGGGTATTACACCATACCTCTCTTTGAATTTTAAATGGTTTCCAAAACCATTCTATATTTTTATCTATTAATTCTTCTATAAATTGGAGCTTTATCTAGGAGGTTAGACAAGTTATCTTACAAGTTGTAGTAGTAATGAACTTATATGGAAATTCGATGGAAGAATTTGTATTGGAGTAACTCTTTTGAAGGATTAATATAATATTTGGATCTCTATGGGTGTACATTTTTATTCCACGATTTTCTTAAAATATATCTTGTTTTATGGTTTGTATTATCTTTGTGGTTATTTCTATATCCATTTGATTTATCATGTTTTATTTATTTTGATGATTTAAATTTACAACATACTTTCAATTGTTAGTTATACCCTATTCCTACACTAATGGAACACATATGGTCCTTTTTCTAGGACCTATTTTTTTTTAATTTTTGATTGAATTCATGGTACATTGTTATTAGTTAATTAGTGCTATATATTCAATTTAGATTTCTTGTAATAGTAAAATATGTACATAAGGAACTAATATCTGTATCATTTCATGCAACATAAAATGTAAATGTAATTTTATATTATTATGATTATTGTAGATATCATACAAGTTACAAAAATAGTATTAGACATTAGAATAAAAGTGTAAAAAATAGATTTTCTAAATATATAATGGTCTTACATGTTTAGTGATTTAAAATCACGGTTATGAGTAGCATGATATTCTATCATAGTGCTTTGGCTATATGTACGTTGGATGTATTGATATGTGCCTTATATGTGTAGATGTTTCTCATGGGTTGGTCAACAAATGATGAGAGACTAGAATATAATTCTAGCCACCCTAGGAACCCCTCTTCACCTTGTGAAGAAAAGAGTAGACAAATTATGTTTTATTGGTTTGTCAATTGTCTTATTTTAAGAAAGGATGTGACCTCCTAGTGTTGAGCCAACTTATCTAATTCCATATGCATCTTGATTGGTTTAATATAGCACATTTAATTGTAATGGCCTCCATTTAATTAAAATACCACCCTTTAATTTTTAGACACAAGTTTGAAAATAATTTTTAAAAATTAAGTTAGTTTAGATGTATATTCTTAGGGGATATATGAAAAAATGGCCCCCAGGATGAGTCCCTAGGGGTTGGGTACCTCTAGGTCCCCGTTAGGAGCTACAAAAATATTGAAGTGTCAAAAGGAGAGGATTATATGTTAAACCCCCCTTCTTATCTCTCTGAACTACTTATTGCCAAATGTTAAATTTTTTGCATCAAGATTGCTCTCCTAGAATGAAAAAAGAAAGTGAAATATTTTTTTTTTTGTTGCTCCATACTTGAGCAATTATTTTGCTATGGTTTATTTTTAGATAAATTTTATTTGTATTGGTTACTTGGGGGAGAGCCACACTTTGGATTGTGTAAAACCTTTTAAAGGAATTGATGTAAGTTCATTCTTCACAAAAAAATGGAAGGATGGATTGAGGTAGGTGCTCTTTCATATGGATATTATATTATTTTAAACAAAAATTCTACAATTGAGACTAGTTGTGAATTTGCGAAAAATAATTTGTTGGTGTTGTTTCTTTCTTTTGTAAGTATTAAGCCTACTTTTTGGTCTAGTTAAACTTTGTTTGAGAGGATAATGACCAATTATTTTCAACCTATTCTAGTTCTCTATTATTCTTAGCTTAAAAATTAATTGTGAAACATGTATTATCATCACTCATTCGAAGTGTGGGCTCGTAGGTTCTAGGATTTGCTAGATTGAAGAGGGATTGATGATGTCATATAGTTGGGATGTGAGTACCTTTATTTAGTTTCATCTAGATCCATTTTTTTATAAATTTGTGTATATAAAAATTCCATGAACTCGTTTTCAAAGACCCTCAACTTGTAAATTATTATATTTGTAATTATAGATATTTATATTCTCATACTTTTGTAAATTTTCTATTGTATTGAGTACATGTTAATATGATTAACAAGATAAAGTAAATATTTTGAATAAAATTATATAATTAAAAAACCTCATTGTTGAAGAGAAATATTCATTTTTTGTGCGTTAAAGTTTAGACTTATTTAAACTAAGTTATATGCATTCTTCGAATTGTGAAGCTTAAATTTAAGAAACATATCTAAAAGTAATTTATATGGTGATTTTGAATTATAAATATCAAATCTTAAACTACTAAGCTATAACTTTGTCTCTATTGTAATAAGAGGAGAAAATTAAAGTCTTAATATTATTGTAAACATGGGGTAAAATAACTCTTTATTTACTTGCATTTGTTAGAGTAAAGTTTGTATTATGGATTTCTAGAGATTGTTGAGTTATATGATTTGATAGAAATATTAAAATAAATATTTTTTTGAAATTTAGAAACTATATGTAAATTTATTAAAGAGATATATGTACAAGTTTTAAAAGATGAAAATACCAACTAAATATTTTTTAAAAAATTATTATATTTTCAAAGTAGAAATTTTTAAATTCCTCTAAGTAGTATTATACGCTCTTATAAATATGAAATGTGTGTACAAAAGAAGAAATCATAAATTGATGCAGAGGAAGGACAAGTTTCCACAAAATTTGATTGTACTAATTCACTTCCTTTAAGGTTTTCATTGAACCCAAGGCTTAAGCCCTCTTCACATTCTTTACCACTATTGACCATTAAGCTTATTGGATCACCAGAGATGGGAAACACATATTGAAGGGATGGAACAACATAAAATGGTGGGACAACAAGATTTCAATAACTTTTGACTCATTAATTAACTTATGCAACTTATCACACTGACAATGCCTTAACAAGACTTATACTTTGACAAAAGAAATAACCAGCACCACAACAAGGAGAAATAGAGGAAAAATTGAGGATAGACTTGGTTTGAGATAAAAAAATATCATGAAACACCCCTTTGTGAAGTCCAACAATGTGACCATTCATGGTTTGCAACATTTAAACTTAAACTGCCAAAATTTGTCCTTTTGGGACAATCACAAAAACTTACATCAAACTCACAAATTTGAGCAAGATCTTTGAGAAAAAAATCTAAGGGACCTTTCTTCACAATCGTACATCACTTTTTGGGTGATTTCAATCCTTCTTTTACATCCTTCATGACTTTTTCTCTACCTTTTGTCAACTTTTATGTCTGATACATTTACAATATCAGACTACTGGTGAACTTTTGCACATGCAAACTTTAACTCCAGCCCCTAAAACTTAGGAATATGGTAAACTACATAAAAACAAGCCTCTCCACCCATTTTTCTGATTTTTCACCACTGGAGAGGAGAGTTACATGTTATTTTATGCTCACTGTTACCCTAGGTAGGGTTTCTACCTGCCTAGAGTAAAATTCCTCTAACTTTTGATCTACTTAATGAAAAACGAGGAAACAAAAAGTTAAATTTACTAGATTAACATTCACAAAAGATAAAATTGGTTATAAAATAATTGGTTCTCCATACAGACCATACCAACAATCAGAAAATGACTGAAATAATAGGAAAAACATGAAAAATCAGCCTTCTTTCTTCACTAAATTGCAAAATCAGTTTTCCAATCCACTTTTTTTACTTGGAGGAGTCTTTTTCCTTTCATTACAACTAATTCCAATCATTAGAAAAAAATTTCTTGAATGCACGTAATAGTTACTTGTTTTTTTGACACTTTCTAAAAGTTGCATGACATCTTTTTGTGCATATTTGGAAACTTTTTGCAACTTGACACCAATGACCCTCTAAGAACTCCAAGGTGGATTACATGATAAAAAATGTTCATATGTGACCTTAGGGAACTCTAAAACACACCAAACAACCCAAAACCAAAATTACATAAAATATGCAAAATAAGGTCCTGGTGACCCTGCACCATACACCCAAGGGAAAGAAACTCAAGTCCCACTTGAGTGTAGCTCTGCAATTGTATAACCATTTTTTCTGATATTAGACTCAAACATCCAAGTATCATCCTCCATAGGAAGAGCCTAATGGAACCCTCAATTTTTTTTTGTTGCATCTCAAACCATTGTTACATTTGGATGTAGGCTTGATATCTGAGGGTTTAAGGTTTTATAATTCGTTATAAATGATGGAAACATTCTATTTGGTCATTAAATTATTATTACCTATTCCTGGTCACTTAAAAACATCTTATGTCATTCACTATCATTAGGTAACTGGTCCCTCAAGCCTAGGTCTGAGTCTCATAATTTTTGTAAGGTTAGGAAGAGGTCCCTTTTGGCCTTTGGCCTTTACATCCTTTGCATTTCGTGACTTCAACATTCTTGAGCCTCTTCTCTCACATCATCATAGAGGATCCCCTCCTCAAAATAACTTAAAACATGTGCCTAAAGGTTTTCACTTAAGTTTCATTGGCCTATCATCCTTATCACTCATCGTTCATTACTTCAAAAGTGCATGTTTTGAATTAGCGATGAGTGATGAGAAATATTTCTTATTTTTCACTCATCGTGAATAGTTGTAGGGCTATTGTTATGATTAGTGATGTGTGATGATCCTTGTATTGTTGAGGGATCACTTATCACTAATAGATTTTGAGCCTTGAGTATTGTACGAGCAATAAGCAATGTCCTCCGACTTGATGTTCTTATCACTCATCACAAATGGTAGTGAAATGATAGATTTAAATTAGCAATGAGCAATATGATAGAATTCCCTTGCATCATGTATCGCAGATATTTTTTAAGTGCTAAGTTCTATATTAGTGATATGCAATATACATTGTCACTATGTAAATCCTCTCATCGCTAATTTGTTGTAAACTGTATGAGGAGAATTAGCAATGAGCAATGGCCTGATGTTTCTATATCTTATTGCTCATTGCAGATTCATTCTTGAGCCTTAGTTTTAAAACCACGATGAGAAATGAGATTCTCTGAAATGTTTATTTACTAATGTAATAAGATCTTATGTGCAATGTCTTTTGTACCATTGATTTTCATGTAGGTGTACCTGTCTAAATCTAATTTCTTCACTAGATCTCTCATCGCTAATAGGAGCAAAGGTGTAAGGTTTGAATTAGCGATGCGTGATGGAAGGATGAACATGATCAAATATGGGCCATAGATCCAAAGGTTGAGATTTGATCATAGGGATGTTGACATTGTTGATGGGGTTGATGAAGGATGAGATGCATCTGTGATAGGTGATGACTATTGCTAGAATGGGAAATGTGGCAGAATCCTGAGGACATCATATAAAGGAAATTAGCAAGATGATTGGAGAACCATTGATGTGGTTTTAAAACAGGATAATCCAATGGACTAAACTTCATCGCTGCAATACTTTCATCATTTATTGCACTCTAAAATTTGGGGAAGATTAGTGATGAGCGATGAAGTGTATAAGGAAATATTCTCTCTAAAAAAACATTGGTCTTATGTACTCCATTAATATTAATGAAAGAGCACGTATTAGGTTGGAGATACATGCTAATTGTTAGATTGTGCATGATTAATCAAGATTAAAGGAAAATGTGGCAGCATTTGAGATGGCATCATTGTTTTCTAGGAACAAGTTGCCAATGAGCGAAAATGATGCTCATGGTCACCATATATGAATTTTTAATTATTTTAAGATCAATGACCCAGATTCAAATCCAAGCTATTAAGTTATCAACTCACTCACGCGAGGAGTTCTTGAATCATTAATTTTGCATTCTCCAAATTGTTTATTTAATGCAAGTTGATCGATGTTAATTTTCACCATCTTTCCATTTTGCAATGAATGTAAGGTGTAGTGTGCAAAAGAGTGAGAGGTTGTTTGTTTTTCCTAAGTTGAATATTGAATGTTCTTGTCTTGAGTAAGTTGGTTTTAAATTGGGTTCTCTATTCTAGTTAGGAATTTCTATGTTGGGTTGGTTATAATTTTTTGGGCTTGTAGGTGTGTCTCCTTGTAGCTTTGTCTTAAATTGTTAAATTTTGTTTGTTTTAGAGATGGGGAAAACCAGTGTGACAATTCAGCTTGTTAGAAGGTCTAGTTGACTCAATTTATTTGTGTGCCATGAGGATATAACTAAGCAAGAAGCCTAGGATTCTCTTGAGGTTTCAAAGGGTAAAAGGAGGGATAGAGGTGATAAGAAGAAATCAATTGTGTAGAGTACATACAGCTTGAGAAACAGGACCATTCTTGGAGAAATGATCCAGTTCAAAGGCAAGGAACTAGCTCACCCAGTGAAGAGGTCAAGGAAAAAGGATAAAAGTCATAGGGCCTTCCTAGGCAAACATAATTCTCCTATTGTGCTCTTTGGAAATCCTTTGAATATTGAAGGTGACACTGACTCAGGATATGGCTAGTACCTTCTGTCTCTGGTGCCATATGGGATCTCTAATGATGACATGGTGATGATCCCTCTAATTTCATCGAGGAAAAGGAGTAGTTGGGAATTCTCATATGTCGACGACTCTTAATAGGGTCACCTCCTTATTTGTTTTTTATGACACCATGGTCTTTGCATAGGAGGTATTTGTTTTAATATGTCTGTGGTTTGTCTTTTGCTCTTCCATGTTGATGTGGAGATCCTCTGACTGATATGATATGGAATCTTTTTTGTTCAACATGGACATGGTGACAGCAACTAATGGTATCTTGCACATGCATTTTGTTTTTTGTCCTCCCCTATTTCCAAATGATTGCATAAAAACCACCTGGGGAGTTCTTCAAGGAATCAGTTGAAATTAGGTTTTTGAAATGAAATTAAATTAAATTGTAACTCAATTGATTGCTTTTTGCTCCCCTGTTTATAAAGGGTATTTCATGGCTGATGAAAGTGAGAGTTTAGAAATTTTGAGTCTAGAATAGGTCAAGGTGAATGCTATGCTCTCAGAGAAAATAGAATGTAAATAGATACATTAGTAAATATATCAGAAGTTAGTCTAGGGTGAAAGTTATACTGTATGAAGATCTTAAATATAGTTTTACAAAGTAATATCAGTAATGAAGGAGAATATTAGCTCTAAAATGTTGCTCTCTTGTGTATTTTTCTTCCAAATTATGAATGAAGTTGTTAATTATAATTTCATTTTTCTTCTATCATTTGCACCAAATGAATGAGCTTGTTTTATGCTTCAGTTTAATGAGTTGATTAAATGCTAAAATGAGGCCATTAGTTTATGGGAAAGGGATATAGGATTTGGTAAGGAAGCAATATTTTAAAACACAATGAGTTAGATGCTACAAAGTGGCATGCTAATAGTCCATTAATTTCTAATTGTTCAATTATATAATTGTATTACTAATTGATTGCAAGTTATGACTTTGTTATTCCCTCAAATAGGGCACTGGTTGTTTTATTAGTTTATCTCATGACCAACTGACCTAGTAATGAACTTGGCCTAAGATTCAAGATGAAGATGAATTCATAACATACTCTAAACTACATTTCCCAACCTTTCAATATATAAATGCATTCCCTGAAACAAATAGCGCTTTCACCCGAGGTCTGCCAAGCCTTTGATGAATTGGGTTTCTTGAGGAAAGCATCTATGTGAGAAAACTCTCTTGATTGAATTTGAGATATTATGAGCATGCATAGGATTACCCTCTTGGGTCTCACAGAGCCCAAAGAGAAGAAGTGAGGTACTAAGTACTTTACTTAAGTGTTGGTCAATCCTCAACCTTGATGATAATTGAGTTGTGGAAAATTCATAGGTAAGGACTGAGATTATGTTTGGTTCTAGAAAAATAACCAACATAAATGGCAACTTCATTGGGGACCTACTTGGGAAAATATTTGCAGTCCAATAACTTTCCTTGATAGAGTCACAAAGGTTATAAATACAAAGTTCTCACTAGTAGTGAGTGGCAACTTCAAAGAACTTTGTATCAGTAAGAAAAAGAGAGGGTGAAAGATGAATTTCAAAGTGGAATCAACTGATGGAAGTTCTTTCATATGATTGAAGTTTCATCCTCTACAAAGGAAAAAGTGACTCTATGCAAAGAACCTGATAAAGTATGATATTTGCAAATATATCTAGGTATTTTCCCTTTTGTTTTTACTTGAAAGAAGAAATAATTGTGTATAAGAGCCATTTTAGAGATATAGAAGAAATACTTTATTCCTAATTTTGTGAGTTAAAGTACCAAGGAATGGAATAGTTACAGTCACATTGCATACATTTGAGTTTAATTTTGGGAAAATTTGAATGAAATGTAAGAAGTATGCTTACTTTTATAATATGCCTATCAAAGATTGTAAAGGCATAAAATACACTTAAGTTGTGCATTTACCATAGGGTTAGTATTTGAAAAATGAATAGACATACAAAAGAGATGTATTGTTCCCCTATCTTCTCTTGTAAAATTTCAAATACAAATATGTCAGTCATGTAGCTCCTACAATACCTACAAAGGAAGTTCTCTATTGAGAGATATAAGTCTTTAAGCTTTGGAGACTGTATCATAGGTTTCCCTAACAAGATTCTTGATGATATTAGGAAACATTTACCAAAGTTTACAAGGAAAAAATTTGAGTCAGCTTCTAAGCATTTAAATGCATTCATAGATGTAATGGGAGATTTTGAAATAAACCAGGAGGATGTTGTCATGAAGTTTTTTACTCAATCACTAAAAGAGGATGCCTGAGATTGGTACTCATATTTACCTGAACGTTCTATAGCTTCATGGGGTGCTTTTATGATAGCATTTATAGAACATTTTCGTGGAAGGATAAGTCCTAATGAGATAAGAAGAAGATTTAGGGAAATCCAACAAGAGGAAGAAGATTTAGCCCCTTCTTTTAATCTCAGATTCATGAGAGTAGCAAATGATATTCTTGAGTATTTAAGACCTAGTGATGCAGAATGTTTAATTATATATCTAGGTGCTTTTAAAAATAAAATGAGTTATTTGATAAGGGATAAAGAGCCTAAAAAATTGTAACAATCATATCATATTGCTATGGACATAGAAAATACTATTAAGCACTCAATGATGAAAGGGTATATGGTTGCAAGTGTTTGTTCTCTTGATATACATTATAAAGATGAAATAAATAGGAAAGAAAAGGATGATCAATATAAGGATAATATTGATGTCTCATTTTGTTCATTCTCACAACACATGGATCTTGAGAAAATTCAGGACAACTTTCAGCAGTGTTCAGATAATAATGATCACGAATTGATAATTCAAAAATTATCTAGTATGAAAAAGAGTAAAGAGGAATCACAATACGAATTACTAGCAAGGTTTTTGCATTCCTTGCTAGAAATCCCTAAGAGGCTAAGACCTGATAATTCAATCTACATTGATTTGTTCTGTGAAATTTATGAACCAGGGCTTAGTACCTTGAATTAGGAATTAAAACCTCAAGATTTTGGTCAAATAATTGATTGGATCAAAATTGTTGAGGAAGCAAAGCATGATTATGAACAAACTGTGAGGTTTCAAAATGGAAAGAATGATACCGTTAGTAACAAAAATCAAGAATTCACTCAATGCATGAATAAAGATATGTCTAAAGGTGAATGTATGCATATCAGTACAAATGATGATATTGTCATATTTGCAGACACTATTGGTATATTACCAAAGGATGGAAACCAGAGCAATGGAAATGAAGATTTTTCTCACAAGGAATACAAATCTCTATGTGAGGAAAAGTTGAAAGCACCTTTGTTGTTCAAGGAATTTGACTATGTTAATATTCATGAAACTCTTCCTTTACCAATAGAAAAATATATTGCATATGATAGATTATTGCAGAATACTCTAACTATTTTAGAATCAAAATATCTCAATAATATGATTGATGTTTTGATTATGGAACAAATAGGTTTTAAAGGGATACAAAAACTCTTAATAGACAAATAGCATAAGATAGAACATTAACAGAGCAAAAACAAAAACAAAAATCTTCCCACAAAGATGAAAACAGTGGAAACCAGGGCAACACAACAAAAAACCAACAAAAAACCACAAAACAACTAGCCCCTAGGCCAGGTTCCTAAGGATTTCCACCGCCTCCTGCTCCAACTTGTTCATATTAAGAGAAAACTTCTTAATCTCCTAGATGTTCAGTAAAGCTTGGTCTACCTTACTTTTCATATTTGCTCTAGTCCTATTACTCGGTCCCCTACTATTCGGCTGCCCTTCCTCTTTGTCCAAATCAAGAAACACAATAGTTTTAACATGATGGGTATTTTCCAAGTTCTCCACCATGGTATTGATGGTTTGTGCATTGGATTTCAAAATCTTATGGCTCATAACCAACACTTTATGGAGATAGTTTTTGATGTTCCTTAGCTGCTCCTCCATATCTGCCTGCTTGCCTTCATGGTTGCTTTTGAAATCTTGTAACTCATCCACCATTTTCTTGAGGCACTCAACCATATACTTCTTCTCTTCCTCGGTCCATAAATCAATGGTCCAACCACTACCACTACCTCTGTTATTATCCTCATTAGCTTTCTCCATTTTACTATGCATGCATCTCTGGTTCAACTTAATCTCCTTGATTTCAAAGAACACCCATCTCATTAGCCTAAAATTATCCACGACCCCATTGCGGGAAATAGCAAGAATATTAGTGGGAAATTCATGTTCCCCATTGAAATAGTGATCCCCCGCCTTGAGATCCATAGGGAAATGGGGCCTCTCATCTTTTTCAGTTGTAGGGTGGCTGGAGTACTCAAACAATGAAACCGACTACGATCCCTCTTCATTCTCATCATAGGAGGGGTCCTTTGACACCTTTTTCTTACCCTTCTTTTGAGGAGAAGCCCTCGATTTTCCTTTCCCCTTATCAAAAGATGAAGGTTTCTGGTAAGGCAAAGCTAGATGGCTTTAAAGTGATCATGAATAAGGACCTTCATGAAGAATAGAATACCTGGTAGGGTTCTGTTTATGGCTTTTCAGACTAGCATTTAGGGAAGAAGTGAGATAAAAAGGAAAAGAAATCCTAACCTGATGTCTGAAGTGATTAAGGAGGACAAAATGATACCCAAAGACTCTAGTATAACAGTCATCTAGAGTGACATATTCCATCAACACATTCAATACCATCCTCCAGTGCAAAACAATCTTGTCTTTATCATAATAACTTCAAGAAGTCCTTTGTAACTCCTCCCTCTCAGTGTCTGACTTAGGAAATTTTTTGACCACTTCGTCAAATTGCTTCATGTCCCTATAGAACTTGATACCCTCCATCGAGAGGCTCATAACCTCAACAACTAACTATTCATTGATGACCACTTGTCTACCAAAAAAATTTATCTCACCATCCTTCCAATCTTTAGCAAAAACCCTAGTCACCTTCAAGTCTCAGCCATGGAGTTTCTCAATGAAGACAATAATGTGTTAAATATGAAGACAAGAGTGTTTATACTCAGACTCAGGAATCTAATTTTAAGAAAAGGATGTGTACTGACAATCAGCAAGGTTGGGTTTCTAAATTTTTATATAAAATAGAAGTAGGATATGTAGATCTTGATACAAAGATAGACATGGTTGTTCTTGATCAAATTTCTATGAAGGAAGGAGAATAAACAATATACATAGAAGAATAGGAGCTATGTTCAAATTTCCATCATGAGTCAATAGACATGTCAGTTGAAAACATAGTTCAAAACCTTAGTTTTGACCATCTCAATTCTAAGTTAATTGATCTATCTTTTGAAACATTTTTTTTTCAATTGAAAGATGATGATTGGGAAGAAGAATCAAATTATGGTACGAGCCCTAAAACATGAATTATTTTTTATCTCTAGAATCGTGTGAGTGATGCCCTTCATAAGAAGGATTGTGCTTTAAATGACAATGAAACTGCCTTGGATTACGAGAAATTGGTTTTTCAAGAAAATAAATCATGGGGCAATAGAATTAATTTATATTGTTCTAATGCATATGAATATCAACTCGAAGAGGAGCCTATGTATTAGTGCTTCTTGTTTATTACACAAAATGGGTATGATGTTGATCACAATAAATATGATATCAATCAAATAGACTATGAATGTTTCACTTTCCCAAACTGATTAAGTGAGCATTTGATGAAATATAATGATAATTTGAGTCAGGGGGAGTGCTATACTAATCATATATTCTAGTTAACCCTTGGTTACAATGCACAAAGGGACATAAATGAGAGAGATAAGTGCAAGATCAGGCACATGTCTATGATGGTTGAGCATAGTAGTTGTAGCATGATCAACTAGTGGACTCTTCATGGTAATTTTTTTAGCTTGGGCATGGTGAAAACAGTGGAAAATAGGGCTTTTGATAGAGGTCAACACCAACTTTATGATTGGTTTGGCCCTGTATCTTATGTAAATATTGCACCTATGTTGTTTGGTTTTGGTTCTCTTGCTTTGTTCTTGGTTTTTGGTATTTATTTTGGGTCTGCTTCACCTAAGTAATTGGATTCTCACTCTATTCACTAAGGAATAGACATCCCCAACAGGAGCCACTAATGGAACCCTCAAAAAAAAAATTGTTCCATCTCAAACCTTTGTTACATTTGGATGTAGGGTTGATATCTAAGGGTTTAGGGTTTTATTCATTATAAATGATTGTAACATTCTATTTGGTTGTTAACTTCTTATTGCCTATTTTCGGTCACTTAAAAACATATTATGTCATTCACTATCATCAGGTAATCGGTCCCTCAAGCCTAGGTCCAAGTCTCATAATTTTTATAAGGTTAGGAAGAGGACCTTTTTGACCTTTACATCTTTTGAATTCTATGACTTAGATGATTTTGAGCCTCTTCTCTCACATCATCCTAGAGGATCCCCTCCTCATAACAACTTAAAGCATGTGCCCAATTTTTTTCAATTAATTATCATCGGCCTATCATCCTTATCACTCATCACTGATTACTTTAGAAGTCCATGTTTTGAATTGGCGACGAGCAATGTGCAATTTTTTTGTTTTCACTCATCTTGAATAGTTGTAGGAGCTCTTGTTACAATTAGCAATGTGCAATGATCCTTGTATTATTGAGGGATCACTTATCGCTAATGGATTTTGAGCCTTGAGTATTGTAATAGCGATAAGTGATGTCCTCTAGCCTAATGTTCTTATCACTCATCATGGATGGTAGTGAAATGATAGATTTAAATTATCGATGAGCGATATGATAGAATTCACTTGCATCCTATATCACAAATATGTTTTAAGTGCTAAGTTCTATATTTGTGATACATGATACATGTTATCACTATGTAAATCCTCTCATCGATAATTTCTTGCAAACGGTATGAGGAGAATTAGTGATGAGCAATGGCCTGATGTTTCTATATTTAATCAATCATTACAAATTCATTCTTGAGCCTCAATTTCAAAACAATGATGAGCAATGCGATTCTCTGAAAGGTTTCTTTTGCTAATTTAATAAGATCTTATGTGCAATGTCTTTTGTACCATTGATTTTCATGTAGGTGTACGTGTCTAAATCTGATTTCTTCATTGCATCTCCTATCATTGATAGGATCCAAGATGCAAAGTTTGAATTAGCGATGCACGATGGAAGGATGAACGTGGTCAAAGATGGGCCACAAATCCAAGGGAAAATATTTCATCACGTGGATGTTGACATCATTGATGAGGTCGATGAAGGACAAGATGCATCCATGATAGGTGATGGATATTACTGGAATCGGCAACGTGGAAGAATCCTAAGGACATTGTATAAAGGAAAGTAGTGAGATGACTGGAGAACCATTGATGTGGTTTTAAAATAGGATGATCCAACAAAATAAACTTCATCACGGCAATACTTTCATCGTTGATTACACCCTAAAATTTGGGAAAGATTAGCGATGAGCAATGAAGTGTATAAGGAAATATTCTCTCTAAAAAAACATTGGTCTTATGTACTTCACCGATATTAATGACGGAGCACATATTAGGTTGGTGATACATGCTAATTGTCAAATTGTGTATGATTAATCAAGATTAAAGGAAAACGTGGCAGCATTTGAGATGGCATCACTATTTTCTAGGAACAAGTTGCTAATGATTTAAAAATGATGCTCATGGTCACCATAGATGAACTTTTAATTGTTTTAAGATCAATGGCCCAAATTCAAAGTTGAGCTATTAAGTTATCAACTCGCTCGCATGAGGAGTTCTTGAATCATTAATTTTGCATGCTCCAAATTGTCTATTTAATGTAGGTTGATAGTTCATTTTCACCATCTTTCTAGTTTGTAGTGAATGTAAGGCATAGTGTGTAGAAGAGTGAGAGGTTGTTTGTTTTTCCTAAGTTGAATATTGAGTGTTCTTGTCCTAAATAAGTTAGTTTTAAGTTAGGTTCTCTAGTCTGGTTAGGAATTTTTGTGTTGGGTTGGTTACAATTGTTTGGGCTTGTAGGTGTCTTTGCCTATAGCTTTGTCTTAAATTGTTAAATTTTGCTTGTTTTGGAGATGGGGAAAACTAGTGTGACAATTCAGCCTATTAGAAGGTCTAGCCAACTCAATGTATGTGAGTGTCATGAGGATATAACTAAGCAAGAAGCCTAGGCTTCTCCTAAGGTTTCAAAGGGTAAAAGGAGGGCTAGAGGTAATAAGAAGAAATCAATTGTGCAAAGTACGTATAGCTTGAGAAACAGGACCATTTCAGGAGAAATGGTAAAGTTCAAAGGCAAGGAACTAGCTCAGCCAGTGAAGAGGGCTAGGAAAAAGGATAAAAGTCATAGGGAATGCCTAGGAAAACATAATTCTCCTATTGTGCTCTCTAAAAGTCCTTCAGACACTGAAGGTGACACTGACTCAAGATATGGCCAGTACCTTCTTTCTCTAGTACCATATGAGAACTCTAATGATGACATGGTGATGGTCCCTCCAATTTCATCAAGGATAAGGAGTGATTGGACATTCTCATATGCCAATGACTCTGAATAGGGTCACCTCCTTGTTTTTTTTTTATGACACCATGATCTTTGCATAGGAGGTATTTGTTTTAATATGTCTATGGTTTGTCTTTTGCTCTTCCATGCTGATGTGGCGGTCCTTTGGTTGATATGATATGAAATATTTTTTGTTCAACATGGATGTGGTGACAACGACTAATGGTATCTTGCACATGTGTTTTTTTTTTTATCCTCCCTTTTTTCCAAATCATTGCATAAAATCTGCCTAGGGAGTTCTTCAAGGAATCAATTGAAATTGGGTTTTTTGAAATGAAATTAAATTAAATTGTAACTTAGTCATATGCTTTTTGCTCCCCTATTTATAAAGGCGATTTCATGGCTGATGAAAGTGAGATTTTAGAAATTTTGAGTCTAGAATAGGTCAAGGTGAATGCTATGCTCTCAAAGAAAATAGAATGTAAATATATACATTAGTAAATATATCAAAAGCCAATCTAGGGTGAAAGTTATATTGTATGAAGATCTTAAATATAGTTTTACAAAGTAATATCAGTAATGAAGGAGAATATGAGTTCTAAAATGTTTCTCTCTTGTGTATTTTTCTTCCAAATTATGAATGAAGTTGTTAATTATAATTTCATTTGTCTTTTGTCATTTGCACTAAATGAATGAGCTTGTTTTGTGCTTCAATTTAATGATTTGATTAAATGCTAAAATGAGGCCATTAGTTTGTGGGAAAGGGATATAGAATTTAGTAAGGAAGCAATATTTTAAAACACAGTGAGTTGGATGCTACAAAGTGGCATGCTAATAGTCCATTCATTTTTTATGTTCAATCATAATTTTATTACTATTTGATTGCAAGTTATGACTTTGTTATTCCCTCAAATAGGGCACTGGTTGTTTTATTAGTTTATCTCATGGACGACTAAGCTAGTAATGAACTTGGCTTAAGATTCAAGATGAAGGTGAATTCATAGCATACTCTAAACTACATTTCCCTAACTTTCAGTATATAAATGCATTCCCTAAAACAAATAGCACTTTCACCTGAGGTCTACCAAGCCTTTGATGAAGTAGGTTTCTTGAGGAATGCATCTATGTGAGGAAATGCTCTTGACTGAATTTGAGATATTATTAGCATGTATAGGATTACCCTCCTAGGTCTAACAGAGCCCAAAGAGAAGAAATGAAGTACTAAGTACTTTACTTAAGTGTTGGCCAATTCTCAACCTTGTTGATAATTGAGTTGTGGTAAATTCATTGGTAAGGACTGAGATTAAGTTTGGTTCTAAAAGAATAACCAACAGACCCTGCCATTTGCCCAAGTACTGCAAATAGGTGGTGTTTCTTGTCTTCTTGAGCTCCTTTGTATCTAATATGCACTCCAATTCTAAAGGTTGGATAGGAGGAAGGTCTTGGATCCATTCTTCATCTTCAAATCCTTGAGAACCTACTTCATTACCTTCAACAAAATCCCCTTTAAAAGGGTATAGGTCAGATACATTAAAAATAGGTGAGATTCCAATTCCACTTGGCAGTTCAATCTCATAAGCATTGGGACCAAACTTGTGAACAACTCTACAAGGACCAATTTTCTTCATTTGTAGCTTGGAATACTATCCCTTAGGAAATATCTTCTTCCATAGATGAGCTAGAAATAAATTTCCAACTTTGAAAGTAAGTTCTCTCCTCTTTATATCAGCTTGTTGTTTGTATTTTTCCCCACTTCTTTGCAAATGATCCTTGACCTATCAGTGAATCTCCTTCATAGCCACAGAAAATTGCTCACCCTTAGCACTCATTATCTCCATTCCTTTGATATCCCTTAACTCAAAGACTCGTCTAGGATGCAAACCATAAACAACTTCAAAAGGACTCTTACCCACACTCCTATTCACTGAATCATTATAGGAAAATTCTGCCTGAGGCAAGATCAGATCCAACGAGTAGAATGATATTTTGTAAGGCATATTAAGAGCTTTCTAAGGATCCTATTTACCACTTCAGTTTTCCCATCAATTTGAGGGTGATGGGCAGTGTTGAAACTAAGATTAGTACCAGGTTTCTTCCATAAAGTTCTCCAAAAATGCCCAACAAACCTACTATCTCTATCTAAAACAATACTCTAAGGTGACCCATTAATTCTTACCACTTCCTTGAAGAAAAAAAAGCAATGTATGATGCATTATTAGTTCTCTTGCATGGGATGAAATGTGCCATCTTGGAGAACCTTTCCACTACAACATAAATAGAATCAAAACCTCTAGGTGTTTTTGGTAAACCCATTAGAAAATCCATGCTTATAGATTCCTGAGGCCTATTTGGAATAGGAAGAGGCTGATATAAGCCTACATTTGTACTGCTACCCTTGGCCTTTTGATAAAATACACATTTCTCAGCAACCCTTCTTACATCACTTTTCATTTTAGGCCTAAAATAGTTCCTTCTCTGCTGCTTCCAGGTCTTATCAAGACCAAAATGACTTGCAAGGCTGCCACTATGCTTTTCTTTGATCAAATTATTCCTCATAGAACATTTAGGAACACAAAGTTGAGAACCCTTGAACAAAAAACCCTCTTGAATCGGAAAATTAGAAGTTTATCTCAAGAGAAACACCATTAGATTAGTTGCAAGATACATAAATCTCCTTAAAATCAACATCATCTATATACATATCTTTTAGTGCTTCAACACCTACACTTTTCAATTGGACTTCTTGCACCATGAGTGTCCTACTCAATGCATTGACTACCTTGTTTGACTACCCCTTTTATGTTTAATGGTGAAGGTGTAACCTTGCAAATATTCTACCCATTTGACATGCCTATGATTGAGTTTGTCTTGATTGTTCAAAAATTAGAGAGTATGATTATCAGTAAAGACTATGAACTCCTTTGGAAGTAGGTAGTGTCTCCACTTTTTCAAGGACTGAACTAAGGCATACATTTCTAGGTTATAGGAAGAGTATTTCTTCTTGGCTTCATTGAGTTTTTCACTAAATAAAGCTATGGGCCTACCCTCTTGACTTAATACTGCCCCTATGGCATAACCACTTGCATCACATTCAATAGTAAAAATCTTATTGAAATTAGGTAAAGCTAATATGGGTTGCTCTGCTACCCTCTTTTTCAAGTATTCAAAACTCTTTACAGCTTCACTAGTCCAAACAAACTTCTTTCTCTTTTCTCCCTTTATAGTATCAAGCATTGGAGCACAAATATGACTGAAACCTTCGATAAATTTTATATAAAAAGTGGCCAAACCATGGAAACTCCTTACCTCAGCAATTGATTTGGGTGTAGGCCAACTTAGGATAGCATCAACCTTGGTGTTATCCATCTTCAAGGTGTCATTTGTAACCACAAAACCAAGATACACCAACTATGTTTTCATAAACTTTCATTTCTTCAAATTGATCATTAGTTTCTCTTCATGTAATCTTCTCAAAACCAAATCCAAATGGTACAAATGCCCTTCCTTAGTTTTACTAAAAACAAGAATGTCATCAAGGTAAACCACAAGAAACTTACCAATGAAAGGTTTAAGGACTTCATTCATCAACCTCATGAAGGTGTTGGGTGCATTTGAGAGACCAAACAACATTACAAGCCACTCATAAAGCCCTTCATTTTTCTTAAATTTTGTCTTCCATTCATCCCCTAGTCTGATTCTAATTTGGTGATACCCACTCTTGAGGTCTATTTTGGAAAATTAGCATGCTCCACCTAGAAAGTCCATCAAATCTTCCATGCATGGAATGGGGAACCTATATATAATTGTAATCTTCTTGATGGGCCTGGAATTAGTGCACATCCTCCATTCACCTCCCTTCTTTGGTGCTAAGATAGTAGGAACCGAACATGGACTAAGGCTTTCTTTGATTAGCCCCTTATCAAGAAAATCTTGAACTTGTCTCTTAATCTCTTTAGTTTATTATGGTGTCACTTTATATGTTTCCTTTTTAGGTAAACTAGCCCCTAGTATGAAATAAATGTGGTGGCTAATATCCCTCATAGGAGGAAAAGTGCTTGGAAGTTCATCCGCTACTATATCATCATACCTCTTCAGCAAGTTTTGAATTTCCAAATATAACTCTTCTTTCTTTTTTGTTGTCCCAACAGACCTAGGTTTGACTATGATGGAAAAACCCATTTTCTCCTCTTCTATAGTCTATGAATTCCTTTTCTCCTACTAACATCACATTGGACTCTACTTGTGGTTTTTTTTCTTCATCTTTCAATGGTGTTAGAGTGTATGAGACTCCATCTTTCTCTATCACATATGTATTATTTCTTCAATCATGATTGGCCTTTCTATCATAATGCCATGGCCTTCCAAGAAGCAAATGACAAACATCCATAGGGATGATGTCACACAAAACCTTACCCTTATAACCCCCTATATGGAATTCTACCCAAGTTTTTTCATTCACTAATACTTGTTTCCCTTTGTTTAACCAAGAGTCCTTGTATGGAGTGGCATGAGGCAACCTTTGTAGCTTTGACTTCTCTACCATTTCAACAGAAACCAAATTATCAGTACTTCTAGAATCAACAACTCTACAACATTTACCCTGGCTCTTGCATGTAGTCCTAAAAATTAATTTTCTTTGTGGTGGTTCTTTGTAGCTTTGACTTCTCTACCTTTGTATCTTTGACTTCTCTACCATTTCAACAAAAAACAAATTATCAATACTTCCAGAATCAACAACTCTACAACATTTATCCTGGCTCTTGCATGTAGTCCTAAAAATTGATTTTATTTGTGGTGTTTCTTTCTCCATGGGAACCTTAACCAAGGTTCTTCTCATCAATAGGGACTCTTCCACTTCTGGTTCTACACTTTGTGATGGTGAATTGACACTTTCAACATCATCTCCACCTTGTGCAATCTAATTTCTTCGCTCACTTTTATAAGAAGTAGATGGTTGTTCCTTAGTGTACTACCATGCTTGGTAGCTTGCAAATTTATTGCATTTGTAACAATTCCTAGTGAATCCACTTGAGCCTCCTCTATTGCTAAATCTACCTCTAGAACTTGGTCTTCTTCCTTTAAATCTGCCCCTTGAATCTAATGTTTGTTCTTTTGAGTTACTTGTCTCTCCTTGAGACCTTTGGGACACTCGTCTACCAGTAAAATTCCCTCTTCCTCTGAAATTTGTCCTTCCCCTAACTCTACTTTACTTTTCTTGTCTCCTTTTCAACTTGTCTTCATCCTTTATGGTCAACTGATAGCACTCTTCTATTTTGCTTGGATTTGTGAGACTAATTTCATCTTGTAGGCTATACTTTAGCCCATTCAAGTACCTTGCAACTTTGTCAGCATCTTCTTCCATGTGGCATAATCTTAGGCTCAGTTTGTAGAACTCTTCTGTGTAGGACTTCACATCCATGTCCTTTTGCTTCAAATTTTGCAACCTCCTTTTTAAATGGATAGCATAATCATTGGGTAGAAATTTACCCTTCAGTTTTGCAACCATTCTATCCCAAGATGTGATCATTTCTTTACCTTTCTTTTTCCTCTCTTCTTGTGCATAGTCCCACTAAAGAATTGCATGCCCTTTTAGATTTTTTCTAGATATTTTTTCTTGCTTCCCCTCAGGTATCTCCTCAAGCTCAAAATACTTGTCTATTTCTCCTATCCAATCTAGTTCTTCTCCATTCAGACTCCCTAAATATACTAGAAGCTCTATTTTCATCTTGGAACCATCTTTCTTAATTGCCTTTAGAAATCTCTCCAACCTCTTCTCTTCAACATCTACTTCCTCTTCTTCTTCTTCACCCACTTTCTTCTCTTCTTCTTGGTCACTCAAATCTCCTATGACCACTCCTCTTTTTTGGTTGGTCTCAATTGATGTGAGTCTTGCATCAAGGCTTTCCTTTATGGCTCTCACTTCTAGGGCAAGAGAGTCTCTCACCTCTCTAATTATTCTTTCCATATTCAGTCTTGAATTCAAATCAAATTACTTACACTCCCTTACTGACCTTCCTTGCTCTAATACCAATTTGATGCAGAGGAAGGAAATGTTTCAACAAAAATTGATTGCCCTAATTCACTTCCTTTAAGGTTTTCATTGAACCCAAGGCTTAAGCCCTCTTCACATTCTTTACCACTATTGACCATTGAGCTTATTGGATCACCAGAGATGGGAAACACATATTTAAGGGATGGAACAACATAAAATGGTGGGACAACAAGATTTCAAGAACTTTTGACTCATTAATTAACTTCATGCAACTTATCACATTGGCAATATTGTAACAAGACTTATACTTTGAAAAAAACAATAACCAACACCACAATAAGGAGAAATAGAGGAAACCTCGAGGGAAGACTTGTTTTGAGATACAAAATATCATGAAACACCCCTATGTGAAGCCCAATAATGTGACCATTCATGGTTTGCAACATTTAACCTTAAACTACCAAAATCTGTCCTTTTGGGATAGTCACAAAAACTTGCATCAAACTAACAAATTTGAGCAAGATCTTTCATACACAAGTCTAAGAGACCTTACTTCACAACCCTACATCACTATTTGGGTGAGTTCAATCCTTCTTTTACATCCTTCATGACTTTTTCTCTGCCTTTTGTCAACTTTTTTATCTAATACATTTACAATATTAGACTACTGGTGAACTTTTGTGCATGCAAACTTTAACTCCAGCCCCTGAAACTTAGGAATATGGTAAACTACATAAAAAAATCCTCCCCACCCATTTTTGTGATTTTTCACCCATGGAGAGGAGAGTTACATGTTATTTTATGCTCATTGTTACCCTAGGTAGGGTTTCTACTCGCCTGGAGTAAAATTGCTCTAACTTTTGATCTACTTGATAAAAAATGATGAAACAAAAAGTGAAATTTACTATATTAACATGCACACAAGATACAATAGGTTATAAAAGAATTGGTGGTCCGTATAGACTATACCAACAATCAGAAAATGACTAAAACAATAGGAAAAACACTTTAAATCAACCTTCTTTCTTCATTAAATTGCAAAATCATTTTTCCAATCTACTTTTTTTACTTGGAGTCTTTTCCTTTCATTACAACTACTTACAATCATTAGAAAACATTTTCTTGAATGCATGTAACAGTTACTTGTTTTTTTGACACTTTCTAAAAGTTGCATGACATCTTTTTGTGCACATTTGGAAACTTTTTGCAGCTTGACACCAACAACCCTCTAAGCACTTCAAGGTGGATTGCATGATAAAAAATGGTCATACATGACCTTAGGGAACTCTAAAACACACCACACAACTTAAAACCAAATTTACATAAAATATGCAAAATAAAGTCCTAGTGACCCTACACCATAAATATATAATATTATAGAATGAAATTTAGCTCAAATAAATTGTGGTCCTAATCACTTGATATGTATGTATCTATGTATCTATGTATATGCAAAATGTGTATATTGATTGAATCCCATAAAATATATATACTAATAGTATATAATTATTCTCAATTCCATATAATTGTGCAATCCTCATGTTAAAACCCATATTCTATACTAGGTTGAAAGCCATAGAGGAGTTGTTGGAAAATAAAATAATAATATATACTCAAACTTATGTGGTAATAGAAACTAACTTTATTTTAAAAAATAAAAGAAAAACCAAAATCTACATTATAGGCTAGAATACATTATTGTTAGCAACTTCCTACAATGAAAAAGGACAATAGTTAATAATATACAAGTATAAGAAATAGTCAAAAGGGTTGTGGTCAATCGGCAGGACCACTTGGTTCTCATGATGGACACCAAATTTTATTTCTTTCCAATGACGTCTTAATGTTATCATATGTGTTGATGTGATATTTCTACTCCAATGGTAGTGTGTAATAGGCCTGATGAAGAAGGAATGAAATAAGGAAAATGAATAGTTTACTTGTAGGATGAGAGGGGAGGAGAAATCATTTATGTTATAGGAGTGAAAGATGGAGAAGAAAGTGGATGCCCTACAACAAGAGAAAGAAATGTGAATATGGGTGAGGCATTCAAGTTGAGAGAGCACAAGTAGAAGAATTGTAAGTCTAGAGGTATTTGTGATGGGAAACCATAAAGTAAAAGTAATAACCTTGCTAGTTGTAAGGGTGGTGGCTATGTTACCAACCCTTACCACATATTTTTAAAATAGGGAGTGTAACCCTCACCTCTTGTTGCGGTTGTTGTAGGAGGGCTTGATCTTTGTGAGATGTCACAACCCACAATAGGTCATGGCCTTTCTCAAGGGATGCAAACTCTATGTTATGACACCCTCCATGCTATATATATGTACTATTTCTCTTCTGTTAATTCATTGTTTCATCAAACTCTACATTTACCATATCTCCTTTTCTTAACCATTACCTTTTCTTATAGACTTGTAAGTTGAAAAAATATATATATTTAATAATAAACAATTAAGATGGAATAAGAATTGTAAATAATTTGAAACTTTAACTTTTAAAATAAGAATAAATGATATGAAATATTAGAAAGTTGATTGAGGTACAATATTATATTTAAATTATAACTCATACAATTTTTATTTTATGTCAAGTTATATTTTTAGTCAAATTTTTATATACATAGAATCATATTTTAAGTCAAACTTCTACCAATCTCCAGCCATTGTTTTATCATCTGCCTGCTTTCTATAGCCTATTCACTAGTTCTGTCAATTTCTGACCGTAGTACACTGCCTCCTATGTACAAAGTTGAGCACCATACGTATAGGTTCTATTCACTGTCATCTTTCTGTGGGCAACTCAATCCATTATATTTGTGTAATATTGATGGAAAGTGAACAGCTACTTTCTTTTCCTTTTTTGAAAGCATTTGTACCTACAAACAGCTCTCGTGATAATGTCCTCATATTTGGTCACTGGCAGATTCTTTTATCGCTTAGTGGAAGAATTCCTGCCTTGGTCATTGGCCTTTTGGAAGCACTTTATAAAATCCAGCGTACCTCTTCCCAGTGCCTAGTTTTTGGTCTTTTACAGTTATCAGAAAACTTTCTATGAGCTCTACAATTGGCAATTGGTAAGTAGATTTTTTAATGATATCAAGTTTTTACAATTCATATGGTCTAATATTGCAGCAGTTTCTGGATTAGATTGCCTGCGAGTTTTTGCATCAACGTTTCAGATCACATTCCGTGATCCAACATCAGGATGAAAGGGTTCAAATAGACTTTCTATGTTTCCTCATTGTAATGAAATGCAGCTTAATTTTTGTTTCAAAATTTTTTTCCCAACTTTGACATTTAAAATTGTAATATTACACTAAAATAAAATATCAACAAGTATGTTCATTGAGTATAAATTATTGTATAATATATATATTTATGTATGTATGTACGTACGTACGTACACATACATACACATATAGATATATATTTTGTAGAGAGGGGTTGGAAACGTGTAATTTAAGTGCTTTTAATCTCTTCCTTCTCTCTATTTTGTAGGTGTCATATATATGTATTGTAATGGCTGATTTTAAATCTGTTGAGCTCTAAAAGTTACACAATCATTACGTGCTTGAAAACTGAAAACAGATAAATTTTTAATGTTTCTAAATGTTGCAGATGGTGTTAGCATATATGAAAAAATTGCATACTTAAACAAATTAGATTATGCTATGGGCCTCATCAACATACATATTTCATATAGTTTGTTATTTCATATATGGAGTGGGGCATATGCCTAAAACCTTATGGGACAAGGTAGATAAACTGTTTGGTAAGATAAATGAGTTCAAAGAATTACAATTAGAAGCAAAACTCTTTTTTATAATTGTTTGTGACTATCCTTCAATTAAGGATTGTATTGCAAAGTTAAAGTATTTACTCTCACAATTAGAAGCTTGTAGTAAGAGAAAAATGATGTTGGGTGTATTTTTTTTAATTTTATCTAAGTTGAAAGGGTAATTTCAATTGCTTTCATCTGTCTTTTTTTCTACTATGGATGCTTGAAGTGAAGAATTTAAAATGCATTCATTTGAATTTGATTTGTGAATGTCTCACTAGAGATCAATCTAAGGTTATTCAATTATATGTTCTTCCTAATTCAAAGAGTCTGACATTATTTCTTAATTTTTCTAAAGTTAAGGAGGAGCCTAAACAAAAGTTTAAATGTAATAATAAAATTAAACCTAACCAATCTTCCTCAAAATCCACTCCTAAGACCACCAAGCCTAACTCTATTCCTTCTAATCAAATAAATCTCCCTCTAGAACTAAGAAGTTTAGTAAGCCTTGTTCCTTTTGTAGCAATAATAGTCAATATAAGCTAGATGTTGAAAACATTTATAAGCTTTAGAGGCAATAAGGAAACAACATAGGTTCATTATTTCTTCTTCTCCTTCAACTTCTTCTACTTCCAAAGGCCAAGAAAAAGTTATTTTCATTGGAACATTGGTTGCATCTTTAGATAGTTGGATTCTAGATTCAAGTGTTTCACATCACATGAAAAATTCATTTGTCTTTCACTTCTTTCATAGATAGTAGTAATTTATAGATTATAGTTGTGGGTTTCTGATTGTTAAATTTTTTGGGTGCTTCAATAGTGTCCTTTATGGTCTCACTAAATCCACAAATCTTCTTTCAATATAAAATTTATCATCATGGTGGTGAAAAGATAGTGGAGTTTTATCTTTGTGTTATTCTAACAAATATTTGGAGAATCCAAAGATCGAGGTTGATTTAGGGGTTGTTGATCACAATTCATGCTTGCATAGATTTGATCTGTTTTAGTCTTTTAGAGGTTCATTTATTATTGATTTTTTTTTAGAAAACTATGGCATGAATTTTTTTGATATTTGATTCATCAATACTTACAAGAATTGAAAACATAGGAGTTAGTACTTGGCCTTCCTAAATTGTCTTGCATTGACAATGTTTGTCATAGTTGTGACTTTGTCAAGTGATTCATCCAAGAACACATAGAGTTAAAACATTATTTAATTTAATACCAGAACCAAAAAACCAGCATTTGATTGAAACTTAAATTCTTCTATTCTCCAACTCTACTGCTACAATGAAAGAAAATGCCCCTATATCTAAAAATTAGAAAAAAATAAATTACCTTTTTTGGCAATTTTTTGACAATTATCAGATTTTTGCATTTTTGGTAATTTTGCATATATATCCCTTTGAGTCCATTTTTTCCTAAAAACTCCCTAAAACTAAGGTGACATAAATTTTCAACTTACACTCAAAATTGGAAATATGATTTCCAAGTTATTGAAAAAAAACAATTTTCTAAAAACTTGAAAAAAACATAAAACTAATTTTGAGGGCCCAAATGAAAGAATTTGGCCCTCAATAAACATCAAGATGGCCACCAATTGATTTGCACTTGATTGGAAATCCACACAACTCCTCATAACAAAGCCACCTGTAAAATTTCAGCCCAATCAGACATCAAAGTCAAAAGTTATGACCTCTAGAAGCCACTGCATAATTCTCCTTTGGTTGAAAGGAACATAGCTCCTGCAAGTTGTTGTCTTCAAACTGTTGCCATTTTCCTGGATCCAACTTCTTCACTTCCCACTTTGGAATCCATGTGTTATTTGTTGCTAGTAATTCGTCCCACTATACCTGTTAGAAGATTAATCTCTACTTGGTAAAGGTTATTTTTTATTGTAATTATTTATTAACTTGTAGGAATATTCCAAAGGAATCCCTACAAGTCTTTTGTCTTTTTGTCATCTCACACATGTGTGAGGATGGCTTATTTTTAATTCCTTTATTAAGGAATATTGTAACCACCTCCTTAAGAGGTGACACTTTGCACACACATAGATGAATGGTGGCATTCATTGAGTTGGGAGTTACATTCTAACTCCTCTTTCTCACCTCTACTTATTGAGGTGTTTCTCCTCTCATTCTTCAAGACTCATGCAAGCAAGCTAAGGCTGAAGCTCTCTCTCTCTTTGTATTATTCTTTACGCATTTTGCCTCCATTCATAGTATTGGGGTTTTTTCTTGTTTTTTCCCCTTAACAAATTCTTGTCTCTCATGCTTTGGTGGTGCTTGGTTTGGCCTCTTCCGTGTTGGTAACAGTGCTCCATTCATTTAGTGCTTTCCATTTGCTCTTTCTTTCATGGGAGCGATATTCACTAATGTTGCAGGCCTCTTGAAGGTTTACCAATTATTTGGAATGCCTCTCAAAGGGAGAAGAAGAGCCGAGATAATCTAATCTGGACATTTTTTTTTAGAAATTCTTTTCTAACCTATTTTTATTGTGCAGGAATTTCAGTTTTCTAATTTCATACTTCAAATAATTTGTTTGCATTTAGTGCAAAATCCCAACAAGGGTTTATCTTATTTTTCAACTTTCCATTTAAAGTTTATTTATTTCTACAGTTTATACAAATCTTCATATTAGATCTGTATAAAAATTGATTATAATTTGTATGCATGTTTATTTTTTGCAAAATTTTAGTATATGAATTCTTGTTTCTTTTTATAAACACAGCCGCGGGTTAAATCTGCTCATTAATTCATATTTTGAGGCCTAGAAAAATTAATCTACTATGGTCTCTGTCCCATAATTCAATTTTTTTAAAAGAATCAGTTTCAAATATCCCTATTTTTCTATTAATCTCAAATGCTGGGTAATAAAATATCAAAATCTTAAAATATTGTCCTTCAGCTTCTTTAGATTGCATTTTAAAGAAATCAATTTTCTTTTTAATCAAATCTGGGCTACCTTCAAATTTTGAATCTTGCTTTTCCCGCAACTTTGTTATCCCTTCATTAAACAATCCATTAGGCCATATCAGCCTTCTACCACACTAGACCTACACTCATAGAAAATAAAATCTTTGTCTTTTATTTTTCAAAATCAAACCTCCAGGTATTTCCACTTTCTTTCTTCCCAATCTCCTTTCAAAGATTTTTTAAAAAATCTTCCATGCGTCTCTGGATTGGGCATTTTCTCTTTTTAATATGCTTTTGAAGTTTTTTTTTGAAAAAAGGCATACTAGTTTTAATAAAAGTTTTTATTATGCAAAAGGATTTTACCATAAAAAGTGAAAATAAAAAGTTTTTTTTCATTATTTCTTTAAAAAAGATTTGCATATCTTAAGCTTTTAAAAAGCTAAAAGATTTTTTTTTAAAAGCACTCTTTTCCTCTTTTAATCGATTAAGTAGGTTTCTCAAAAAAAATTAATAAAGTCTTTTTTTTAATACTATGTTTTTTATTACAACTTTTAAAGTTTTAAATTAATTTTCTCTAAAGTTTATCATATTAAATCTATTAATATTTATTATTTTTTAAAATAATATATTAGTTTATTTTAACATTTGAAATTTAATTAATTATTTTTTAAAAAATAGTTGTTTTTAATATTTTAGTTTAAAGGGGCTTATTTATTTTTAGACAATTTTTTTTAAAAAAAGGTTATTTTTTTAAAGATTTAATTGAATCAAGAGGGATTTTTTTAAAGAAAATATTTACAATAGTTTTTTTTTTAAAGTAAATTTTTTATTGCAATCATTTCAACTTTAATTCCTGAGATTAAATTAACTAGTTCTTTATGTTTGGACTCTGTTCCATTTGTTTCGGCATCTGGTCTTCTCTGAATCCATTCCATTCCATTCCCTTCCAGCCTCCATCCATTCCATTCCTTCTTCCATTCCATTTCAAATGAATCAAGAAATTCCATTCCTTCTTCGATTTCCGTCTGTCAGATGATTTTTTATTGAAATTTGATGCTTTAAATAGTCATTTGGATGGTTTAGGAGTTAAATTAGATAATATTAGATTAATTCATCTTATTCTTAAAAAGTGTCTTCCTAGACAATTTCAACAATTCATTACTAATATTCATGCTCAATTAGCTATTCATTCTTTAGCTACTCAATTAACTTATGATATTTTTCGTGATTTATTAAGACAAGAAGAGGCTAAGTTAATTCAGTTTGGTACTCTTCAGTCTATTGAACATGCTTTCTTGTCTAATCATAAGCAAAATTTTAAACCTCATTCTAAACAACAACATTATAATTCCAAACCTCATTATAATAATAGCAATGATCCTAGAAAGTTTAACTCTTCTAAGAAACCACATTGCACTTATTGTAATAAGGATGGTCATTGGCAAAACACTTGTTTTAAAAAGCAAAATGAGAAAAAGCCTATGAAGCAAAATAATCAACAACAAAATAGACCTAATAATAATAAGTTTCAAAATAATGCAAATCAATCTAGACGTGCTTTTACTTGTAGTTCTAATGTTTCTCAACCTCTTGAATGGGTTATTGATTCAGGTGCATCTCAACATGTTACTTCACATAAATAAGTTTTTGAGTCTATGCAACCTGATATATCAAATGTTCTTCTTCAACTTGCTAATAATCATACTTGTAAAGTAGAAGCAATTGGAGATGTGAATGTTCCTAATGGTAAATTGCATGATGTTTTATATGTTCCTGAATTAAAGACTAACTTGCTTTCAGTTTCTAAGCTTTGCCAAGATTATAAAATCGAATTTTACAAAGATATGTGCTATGTAATTGATCCAAAACAAAACAAGGTCATTGCTAATGCTAAATTAGACAATGATAATTTGTTCAAATTTTATGAGTTTGCTCAATCTAGATGCTCTTTAATATCTACCATTGATTTTAATGTTTGGCATGAAAGACTTGGTCATATAAATGCTAAAAATATTGCTTTAATGCAAAAGCTTAATATGGTAGATGGATTGCCTAGTATTGTTCCATCTAAAATTGTATGCATAGGATGCATGATTGGTAAGATGCATAGGGAGCCCTTTCCACATGGTCAATCATGGAGGGCAACTCATAAGTTGCACCTAGTTCATAGTGACCTTTTGGGACCCATGGAGAATAACTCCATCCAAGGATCAAGGTATGCACTTACTTTTGTTGATGATTTTTCTAGAAGAACTTGGATCTATTTTCGTCATAGTAAGGATCAAGTTCTTGATATATTTTCTGAATTTCATAAATTTGTTGAAAGGCAATCTGGTTTTAAACTTAAAATTCTTAGAACTGATAATGGAAAAGAATATGTGAACAATGCTTTTAATAGTTATTTGAAAACATTTGGTATTAAGCATGAGCTAACTATTCCCTATACACCTCAACAAAATGGTGTAGCGGAAAGGAAGCATAGAACTATTGTTGAAATGGCTAGATGTATGTTACATGCTAAAAATATGTCTTATAAATTTTAGGCAGAAGCTATGTTTTGTGCTACTTACATTATTAATAGGACTCCTACTAAAGCTTTAAAGGATATAACTCCTGAAGAAGCTTGGTCTGGTAGGAAGCCCAATCTTAAGCATTTAAGGATTTTTGGTTCAATTGCTTATGTTCACAAACCTAAACAAAAGAGGCAAAAATTAGATGCTAAATCTTCTTATCATATTTTTGTTGGTTATGATGAACATTCTAAAGCTTATAGAGTTTATAATCCTCTTACTAACAAAGTTAAAGTTGCTAGAGATGTATGCATTGCTGAAAATGGTGTTCATGATTGTTCTAAAGTGCATAATATTGATTCTTCTCAAAATAAAGTTATTGTTGTGGAGGATACTCCTCAAGTTGAAACTCCTCTTAACCCTCCTAATGCATCTCTTACTCATAGTGATAGTGATGATGAAGATGTTGAAATTTCTCCTCATGATTCTTCTTCTAGTGATGATACTCCTACATCTAAAAGAATGCCAAAATGGTTTAAAAGTTTGTTGCAAGAAAGTGAGGATTATTTAGCTAAAAATCCACCTAAAAGAAGAAAGGCAAATTATTGTAATCATGCTTTGATGTCTAACATTATGAATTCAAATGATCCTCAAACTTATGAACAAGCTAAAGATCAACCTCATTGGCAAAAGGCTATGCAAGAAGAATATGATACTTTAATTGCTAATAATACTTGGGATTTAGTTTCATTACCTCAAGGTAAGAATCTTGTTTCATGCAAATGGTTGTATAAAACTAAGGTTAATGCAAATAATGAAGTTAGCAAGTTTAAAGCTAGATTAGTTGCTAGGGGCTTCTCTCAAATTGAAGGTTTAGATTATAATGAAACTTTTGCTCCAGTAGCTAAGATGCCCACTATTAAATTAGTTATTGCTTTAGCTTCTCATATGCATTGGCCTATTCATCAAATGGATGTTAAAAGTGCATTTTTAAATGGTGATTTACATGAAGAAATTTATATGTCTCAACCTTTGGGTTTCATTAAGGAAGGTAATGAAAATCTTGTTTGCAAATTGAAGAAATCAATATATGGTTTAAAGCAATCTCCTAGAGAATGGTATTCAAAGATCAATGCTTTCTTTCTATCTCAAGGTTTCATTAGAAGTAAAAATGATCCAAATTTATATATTAAGCATAGTGAAGATGATATTGTGATTATTATTTTATATGTTGATGATTTAATTATCACTTCTACTTCTAACAATTTGATTAGTGATGTTAAGTCTCAACTCAATCAACAATTTCAAATGACTGATTTAGGCCTATTACATTATTTTTTGGGTATGCAAATTTGGAAAACACCTAAAGGTATTTTTCTTTCTCAACATAAATATGCTCAAGATCTCTTAGATAGATTTAAAATGAATGATGCAAAGTGTGTTTCTACTCCTTGTGAATTAGGAACTAAATTAATGGTTGATATGGAAACTCCTTTTGTTGATCCTACTTTATATAGGCAATTAGTAGGAAGTTTAAATTATCTAACTCTTACTAGACCTGATATTTCTTATAGTGTTGGATTGGTTTCTAGATTTATGTCTAAACCACAACAAACTCATTTTAAAGTTGCAAAAAGAATTTTAAGATATGTTAAAGGTACTCTTAATCTTGGTCTTTTTTATGATGCAAATTGTGATTTTTCTTTAAAGGGTTATACTGATTCAGATTTAGGAGGTGATCCCAATGATGGGAGATCCACTTGTGGTTATTGTTTCTTTGTTGGATCAGGTGCAATCTCATGGAATAGTAAGAAACAACAATCTACTTCTCTTTGTTCTACAGAAGTTGAATATAAAGGTTGTACAAATGCATCTAAAGAGGCATTATGGTTAAGAAGATTACTTGAAGACTTGTGTCTACCTCAAAAGGATCCTACTCCTTTATATTGTGATAATCAAAGTTCTATTGCTTTGGAAAAGAATCCAATTTTTCATGCAAGGACCAAGCACATTGCTCTTCAACATCACTTCATTTGAGAGCAAATTGAAGACAAGAAAATTTCTCTTTTGTATTGTAAAGGTGAAGATCAAGTTGCAAATATTCTCACCAAAGCTCTTTGTAAAGATAAATTTCTCTTTCATTGTAAAAATCTTGGATTACAACCCATTGAAGGGTTTGATGTAACCTCCCCAAGTAAAGCTTAAGGGGGGATGTTAGAAGGTTAATCTTTACTTGGTAAAGGTTATTCTTTATTGTAAGTATTTATTAACTTGTAGGAATATTCCAAAGGAATCCCTACAAGTCTTTTTTCTTTTTGTCATCTCACACATGTGTGAGGATGGCTTATTTTTAATTCCTTTATTAAGGAATATTTGTAGCCACCTCCTTAAGAGGTGACACTTTGCACACACATAGATGAATGGTGGCATTCATTGAGTTGGGAGTTACATTCTAACTCCTTTTTCTCACCTCTACTTATTGAGGTGTTTCTCCTCTCATTCTTCAAGACTCATGCAAGCAAGCTAAGGCAGAAGCTCTCTCTCTCTTTGTATTATTCTTTAGGAATTTTTCCTCCGTTCATAATATTGGGGTTTTTTCTTGTTTTTTCCCCTTAACAAATTCTTGTCTCTCTTGCTTTGGTGGTGCTTGGTTTGGCTACTTCAATCTATTTGGTAATATCTTTCCTTCAAACAATTTCTCATTCATTAGTACTTTCCATTGCTCTTTTCTATTTCCTTTCAATACCAAATACCTATTGTATTGACCTTGGCGAGTGGATGTAGTTTTCTTATTCATAATTTGTGCAATCTTTTTCTTCTTCTAATGTGGAATTTGGTGGTGCCAAGCCACTTTTGGTCCACTATCTTCATCTTGATCCTCTCCATGGAATGCATATAAATCAAAAACATTAAACACCAGAGAAATATCTAATTTTTTTGGTAAACAGACCTCATAGGCATTATCATTGATCTTTTTTGTAATTTTACAAGGACCAATTTGCATGTACTTCGACTTGTAGTATGTTCCTATAGGAAATATATCTCATCTTAAATATAGCATCACTAAGTCACCTTTGTTGAATATCTGATGTCGCCTACTAGCATCCATAGTATTCTTGTACCTCTCATTACTATCTTGTAGCTTTTGTCTCACATCTTGCTGCAACTGTTGAAGGTGTTCTGAAAATGCTTCCCCATCACCACTAACTCTATCTCTCATTGGTAACAACACAAAATATAGAACACCCTTAGGATTCCTACCATACACAATCTAGAAAGGTGATTTACCTGTTGATCTATTTACAAAACTATTATAGGCAAATTCTTCCTAGGGTAATGCCAAGTCCCATTGTTTGGGCTTCTCTCCAACAATGTACCTTAACAAATTTCCCAAACTCCAATTGACCACCTCTATTTTTCCATCCGTTTGAGGATGATAAGCATTGCTAAACTGTAACTTGGTCCCCATCTTCTTCCATAAATTCCTCCAAAAATAACTTAAGAATTTGGTATCCCTATCATACGTAATAGTCTTTGGAACACCATGTAATCAAACAACTTCTAAACAAATAGTTCTACTACCCCCGTTGCATCATTAGTTTTCTTACATGCAATAAAATGAACCATCTTAGAGAATCCATCAACAACTACAAAAATGGAATCATTACCTTGTTGGGTGTGTGGAAGTCTCAACACAAAGTTCATGCTCAAATTTTTCCATGGTTTAGTGGGTACTGGTACTAGCATATACAACCCTATATTATGTGAATGTCCTTTAGCCACTTAACAGATTCTACACCTTGTTACATACTTAGTTATACCCCTTTTCATCTTTGGCCAGTAGTATTTGTCTTCTACCAAGGTTATTGTATTGTCTAGTTATCATAGTGGCCTTAACTCATTTCCCACTTCATTTTTAAGAGCCAAGTATGTTGTAGTACCCCTCCATTTTGCTTATGTTTTATGTTAGCATGTTTTCACTTTGATAGACACTAGTACTTTTTTTTGTTGTATTGATTGCTAACTTTAGAGCGATGGTGGATTTATTTTGTGATGTGATGATACATTGTATGGTGGTAATTATTTCTGACATGCTTTATGTTAGCATAGATGTTTACTTCAGATGTTACTGCTATATGTATGCTTGTGGTGGATTAATTGTTATTTATTTTGTCAGTCTGATGTGATAGTGTATTGGTGTGGAGAACGGAGTTGCATCACTCACTTGCGAGTGCCTTGTGATTTCTGTGATTTTCTCCTCACGGTGTGTTTGAATCATGGATTTTATACATGTATGTTATTTGTTTGATTGTAGGATTGCAGGTACATGACACCGACTCCACCTGGTTTCACAAGTCTGAGCGTGTCAAGACTCAACGGTAATGTTGATTGGGAGGTAGTAACAAGGTTTTTCCTATTCTAGTCTCAAACCCAGTCACAGTATGTTGTCAGTTTAGGTTTGGTATTTTTAGTTGTCTTATCGGGTCTATTTTGATAATTTGTTGTACAAGGTTTATTTTGTGAATATAATGTTAGATCAATGTTCTTTATAATTTAATGTTTATTTAAACTAATTTTAAATAAAGTAAATAAAAGCTTCATATTTTATTTAATTAATTAAATTAGTTTATTGGTAAAATAATTTAGTCATTGAGATTAAAATTATTTTATTAAATTAATTAATTAATTAATTAAATTTACTTATATTGTGACAATAGATTTTATATTCTTTAAATGTTTTTAGGGAAATGAAATTTTAAATATAAAAATAAAAAGGAAATTTGATTTTTGAATTTTTAAATTCTTTAAAATGAATTGAATTCTTGATAAATGAGGGAAGAAAAGAATTCGTGAGTTGGTTTGAAGATATTTTTCTTCTTTGCCATGTGTGTTAGTTAAATTTATTGCAATTTTCTTGTTGAGGATTCTCTCAGAGAAGATATTATGTGATTTGGGGAAAACAAGAAAACACTTCAGGGGAAATGAGAAATAACAGAGTTCTACTAAAAAAAATTATGTTAATTTGTGATTTCCTTTGGGTTTTTGAATTAAAATTTTTGGAAGAGGTTCTCGGATAGATTTTTGTTCAATATTTGCATTCTTCTAGAAATTGGTGTTCTGGAAGGGCTTTGGAAGATTGCACGCAACAGGCAAAGCTTCTCTTCCATAGTCAAATTCTTCAAGCTACAGGAATACAGGTATTTCCCTATTTATTCAATTTGTTTTCTTTTGAAAAGATTGCCTATGTAAGAATTAGTTTTGTTCAAGTTTTGTTAAATTGTGAATTTAAAAGATTGCCTGAGGAAATATATGTGTTTGTGACTTCTGTATTCTTCTCGGTAATTTTTGTGAAAAATAATTCTGTAGAAAGTTGTTACCTCTTTGTGTTATATTTCAAAACAAGATTGTATAGTGAAATTAGAGAGCAACCCTGTAGATTTTTGTTAAGCAATTGAAAAGTATCAGAAGAAAACTTTGTAGATAAAATTGAGGAAATGAAACCTCTTTATAATCTCTGTTAAAAGTTTCCTGTAGAAAATATTTTGAGTTGGAAAATGGGAATGAAACCCTCTATAATTGAATTGAAATTTTATGAAAAAAAATGTGTATATTGACAAATTTCTCAATTTCCTCTAGTAAATCCTGTTGAAAATATTTGCCCAAAAATAATATTTCTTTTTAAATAAATTATATATATATATATATGTATGTTTACAAATTGTGTATATCTATATACATATATAAATATACATAAAATATTTTAAATTTGGTAAAAAATGTTCTATTAAATTCGTAAATTTCCGCACTCGATTTTTAAGAAAATCACAGAAGTATTATTAAATTTTATTGGGTTGCGATTATTACAAAAATCATGGAATTTGTTTTTGAATGGAAGGCTCGGGGGCACTTTCCCCATGGCCAACCCCCCAAGGGAGCCGGTTGTGAGGGCAGCGCCCAGCACTGCCTGCACAACCACGCCTCTCATTGAGGGGTTCGGTTGTGAGAGTAGCCAACCCCTGCCCTTAAGATTTTCCTTTTTATTATTCAATGTAAAATTTGTGTAATATTATTTTATATTATATTTATTATGTATATAGATATATTTTATATATAATATATATTATTAATAATATATTTTATATATAATATATATTATTAATAATATATGTTATATATGAAATATATATATATATATAATTTATATACATTATTTTTTAAACTATGTTTAAATATTAGAGGTTATAAATTTATTTTGGAAAATGTAAATATATATATATATATATATATATATATATATATATATATATGTTTAAAATATTATTCTAATATAATAATTTGAATGTGAATTTAATCAAATTGCATGAAATACTGTTGTTTAGTGTAAGAAAATTTATGATTAGATTTGGAGTTAAATGATAGCTCTAAATTTCATATTGATTGAAAAATGAATTATATTTTAATTGTTTAATTTCATGCTAAAATTATTGTTTGAATGGATTTAGTAAATCCTAACAATAGATTCTTATTGTGCCTTAATTTGCTTTATATTGTAATTACTCTTGTTGGGAAAATTGGGATTACTTTGAAATATAAGTCTTCCAGATAAGTTTGTTAATGAGGGAGTTGTTAATTGTTCAAAATTCAATCCTTTGAGTTAACTAGGGTAGTGCACATGGTTTTTTATGGTTTTTAGACACCTGGTTCTATGAACAAGATGTGATGTATGATGTGAAATGTTTGGTATTATATGTTGATTTATGTGTACCTTTCCTACCTTAGTTAGTAGAGTTAGTTTCATTGTGTTATGTTTAAGGGAGTGGCTCTTTATGAGGGCCGGCACACAAAGTGGTGCCAGGGTAACTCATGTAGAGTTAGTTAATCAATGAAGACTAAATCAACACATTGGGTATTCTAAAATATTTAACTGGATTAATTATGCCTCACTCATGGACTCAAGAGCTATTTCAGTCTTGGGAATGAGTCGAGAAGGCCTGGAATGGAAAAATCAATATCTTGTCATTATGAAAGATATTCGACTCTGCAACAGTTTGCATGAGGGGCCGGGTTTCGTAAGAGGTTACCAAAGTAACCCAAGTTGGGGGTTGGAACTTAGGAAGAAACACCTGGGTAACCTATGCAACATTGTGATGACACTCCACCTATAATAACAGTATCCTTGTGAACTTAGTATATTTGATCATTTTGTTCTGGAAACAATGTAACCATTAAGTTAAGCTTGTACTTGTATAGTTTTTCTATGTTTTTATTTGTGTCTAGGGTCTGTAGGTTATGTCTAGGGAACCTTTTTACTATCTCCTAGCATGGGGGTGGACCTACGGGTACCACATGGTTGGGTGGAATGTGCACCTTACTTCATTGGGTCCCCAGTTCTTGTTTGTGGCAACGACTATTTCTTGGATGGAGAGCTCGTGAGCAGAAATGTACTTCCTTAATTGTATCATTGGTAACTTTATATTTGTATCACTCCTTAATCGTTAATGAGGTGAACATGTGTAATATGTAATTGTAATTCTATTTGATCTACCTCATTTGAAAAATGAGTATTGTAATGTTATTTCAAATGCAATGTAAGAAAGAATCCTTTATGTACATTATACTTCATTGAAGTAATTTTAAATGTTATTCAATGTATGATTTTAAGTTTATGTGAATTAAATACATGCTATGTTAAATACTATTGTCGTCTATGGGATTTTCAAATAATGTGTCGTCGCGTTATTTAGGGAATGTTTGCAATTAGTTAATTAAATGTTTATACTTAAAAAAAAATTATTACACTATTGTAGACAATGCAACATTCTTTAGGTTACAAGATGGGGCATTACATATGTGTTAACTTTCATGTATGACTTTTCATGCCAAACATGGGTGTACTTTCTCAAGTAAAAAAGTGAGCTATTTATAAAATTCAACACATTCAAGGTGTTTTTTGAGTAGTGTTCACTTACATGATCAAGAATCTATGCACAAATAATGGGGTAAGTATTTGAATTAGACATTTTATTAATTTTGTATTAACCATGGCATTCACCATCAATATAGAATCTCTCAAACACCCCAATAAAATGGTGTTGTTGAAATGAAGAAAAAGACCCTCGAAGAGATGAATTTTTTTATGATACAATATTAAAAAAATCACCTTCTTGTTGGAGTAAGGTAGTCAATTATATGACAAATCCATTTAGAACTATATTTCCTACAATGTTGTGTTAAACATGCTTGAACCCATGTCAAGTTTGATTTTTCTTTATTATATTTTCTTGGTAGTGAGGCTTGGGAATTTTACCCTAATGATAAATGCAAATCCATGAAGAAGAAGAGTCAACCTCTTTTATTTTTGTTGGCTACTACAAGGATGTGAAATCTTATTTATTATTTGATCTAGTTTCACATGATATTTTGGTTTGATAAAGTTGTTGTTGATGTTATTTTCATTATTGATCCTGCTTCACAACCTCTTTTTGCATATTATTTTCTCTATTAGGTCTACATTGCTTATAAAGAGGACAATTTTTCATAGGTGAGCTCACAAAACCTCACCTTACACATTCTCAAATGATTGAATTTAGTCTTTTAAGTTATGATATTTTAGATGTTCCACATAATTTTTTAGGCACAATAAGTACACTAGAGTGGAATGATGTTTAATAATAGAGGAGCATTCTTTGTTGATGAAGAATAACAATTAGGATCTTATATATCTTCCTAAGGGAAGAAAATTGATTTGATGTGAGTGGGTCTATGAGACAAAGTAGTCAATTGATATTTCTATCAATAAGTATAAGGAACCCTTCATGGCTAAGGTTTTTCCACAAGATGAGGGTATCAATTACTCTAATACTATTTCTGTTAATACCAATATGGATTATTTTTAACTTTTACTTTCCCTAGCTATGTCATAGGGGTGATCTATTCACTAGATAAATGTGAAGATTACTTTTCTACATGGTAATGTTCATAATAAGATCCATATGGAGAAACCAACAATATTTTTAAGGGAATTTTCACTTGTATGCAATATTTGACATTTACTTTATGGTCTCAAATAGGGTAATAGAGATTGATATACAAAGATGGATAGTCTTCTACTTGCTTTAGGTTTCACACAATACACACCTAACCCTATAGCATACATTTAGAGGGATACATATTACCTTTCAATAATTAACTTATTAGTTGATGATTTGATCCTTATAGATATTTCTCCTTTAATGATATATAGTGTACATCATAGTTTGATGAAGTATTTTGATATGATTGATTTGGACTTCTACATTATTTTCTTGGAAAAAGTAATTCATTATATATGGAATCTTAATTTTTTAATAATTGTATGCTCATGAATTAATTAATCACTTTGCTATTGTTGATTCTAAGCTTACCCCCAACCCTTTCAATCAAATATTATAATGTATACCAATTAAACTTCAGCAAAAGTTGATTTACTTTGTATGGGTGAATGCTAGGTAGTATTTAAATTACCTCACACACAGTCACCCTAATATCTCTTTCATAGGTGGACTTGTGTCCAATTTCTCTCAAGATTTCCATGAGATTCATTGGAAGGTAGTTGAATGTATTCTAAGATATATTTGGATCACTTCCCACTTTGGCATACAATACACATTATGATCTACTTCACAAATAATAGGTTTCATAGACTGGGTTTGGGGCAATGCTATTGATGATTAGAAATCCACCTCTAGATTTTTCTATGTTCCTATTTCTACTCCAGTTACATTTTTATATAAGAATAAATTAGATAGTGCATTATCATATATATAGTGGCTAAGTATCGAGGCATTGTGTTGGGTAGTAAAGAGCTATTTGGATTTGAAAATTATTAGAAATTTTTAGCTTTTAGCAACTTCATCTCACTTCTCTTTGGTGTGATAATAAAATTTCTATAAAAAATTCATACAAGCATATGGAACATTAACATAAAAAAATCATAGAGATCCACATGTACTTGATGTGGCAACTTATCCATGATTGTATTTGCAACATGAAGTCTTTAACTATTAAGAAGTAGGTTGTAGATATATTCACAAAATTTTGAATATTACCTCACTATCTTAAGTTGTGATCAATGCTTGGGGTTAAGGAAGTTGTCCTTGAGGATATTTATCATGTGTAAGTCCTTCCTTTATTTTTGAATTGTATATGGGTACCTCATTAAGCTAGATTCCAAGACACATCTCCTTTCTCCATTTATTTTTCTCCCTTTTAGAGGAAATTTTTCATTTTCTCATTGTCTTTGCTTATGAGACATTTAATTTTGTGCACCTAACATAGAGGATAGGGGCCCATAGTGGAGCACATTAGACAACCCTTGATGTACATGCCAATTTTATTTTTATCCAACTAGAATAAATTTGGCATGTGTTGTACTCCAATTGGTTCAACATGTTCATTACTTTCCCATTTGGACATTTAACCAATCATCGGTTGGTTCCACCCTTGGAGGCTGTGTGGTAGATAATTGGTATGTTATCCCACTTCTGCATGGTAATCAACCAGTTCACCACCATGAAGATCCACTTCCTCACATTTATCGCATGTCACCTCTTACGTCCCTTCCATCTAACCACTTGAACTACTCATCTCTTCCCATTTACTTAGCTTGAATGATGCAAAATTCCAAAGACTTAGATTAAGCAATGCTCCAAAGCCTCATACATCCCACTCATTTTCACCCCTTTCCTACACACATCTTCTAGAGTCTTCATTGCCTTAGGCACCAATACATTTTTAACTCTGCTCTCTGTAACAAACTATGGCACTAATACATGTTTTGCTTGACCCATTGTTCCTTCAACTGCTTGGTGATGATAGTAGTAGCATGTGTCTAATAGACTCCACAATCCAACACGACCTTCATTCAACCCAAGTGAGGTTTTAAACCTCACTAAGGTTATACCATTGTCCTATGTTTGGTGTTGCTTCTTTCTTTAATTAATTTGTTTCAATACCATGTCATAAACTTTGTGTTCAATAACTTGAAGGTTATGCTATTTTTTGGGTGCTTCTGAAATGAATATTCAAAAGGTTTCTCTGGTTATTCATAGTTTGAAGGTTTTTTTTCCTTTTTGGGTGCTTCCAAATTTTGTGTTCATAAACACAATTATTTTAACAAGGAAAAACACATTTGTTCAAGCATCATTTTGACTTAATGGGTTTTTAGTTTGCAAATGGGTTTATTCTTTGTTTTAATATTAGTGTTTTAATATTATGACAAAATAGAAAGAAGGGTGTGAATGCTTCAGATGTAGTTAAGTGTGAATTATTTTCTTGCATGACTTTGTATTCTTTTATTCTTCATTTTAGAAATAAGTAATGCATAGTTCTTCATTTATTTTTAAAAATTAGTAAAATTTTAGCTAACAAATATTTTGGGTTGGGGTTAAAATTTATCATCTATAACAAACACAATTTTGGGTATTTTGTATAGGATTTTCTAGATAGAACTAAGTTGGTTTGCATAATAGATTCAAAACAAACAACCCAATTGAAAACCTAAAAAAATTACACTATCAAAATTCAAGAATAGATTCAATGTTACAAACTAAAATAAACTACAAGCAAAATTAACAAACCCAAATCTACTACAAATTAAATCTTACAGTCCAAGAAGATTAATTTGACATGTCTAAATATATATGACAAATGCACATAAGTATGACAAATGCACATAAGTATGACTTAATTAGTTTCATCCGTTTGTTATAATTTGTTCTCCATTTTAGTCACATTATGTCTTCAATGTCTTTGGTCTAACAAATACCTTAATTCTATCTTGTCTCAATTTTCAAGTCATTTCAATCGTATGTTGGTATATTTGGTATGGCAGTTAGTCAAATTCAATCTTGTTAAATTTTTGGTCATATATATACACATATATATACATATATATGTATATATGTATTTGTATATATAGGTATATGTATATATATGTATATGTATATATATATAAGTAGATATATAAATATATATATATATATACATAGATGCATAGATAGATA
>VDFB02047230.1:345911466-345993966 GCA_007258455.2 Sequoia sempervirens | reverse complement strand
TCTTGGTCATCCACATTAATTGTGTGTCCCTTACCATTTACTCATCTTAGCACACATCGCTTACCGCATGCTTAATTTCTACCAACATACTTGAAGGTCTGAGGTTTATGAATCATGCAATCAAAACATATAACCATGTGTAGTCATCTCAAATTATCTAACCATCCCAAATAATGGTACTAAAATTGAAGACTTTATCCCAAACAAGCAATCAACATAATCAAAGAACTAGACTAATTAACTATATTTACATTATATACACATTTTCACTACACTACCAACAACATGTACATCATATAGGGCATTCAACCCAGAATAAAATGTAATGCCCCGTCTTAATAACCTAAGAATGTTGCAAAGTGTTGTAAAGGTGTAATAAATTTTTTTTAAATATTAATATTAAGTTAATTAATTGCATACATTCTTAGGTTAAGCGACATTACACTACTTTGAGTTTTCCATAAGCGACTTAAGTATTTTGCATTGCACATATTAAATCATAACATAAAATAAACATTGCATAATAATAAATTTTCCATTCAAGATATAATAAAGTACAAACATGTTTTCCATACATTGCATTGATATGATATACAATACTCATCCAACTTGATGAGGAAGTTCAAATAATAGTTACAAATACAATTACATTGTTCACCTCTTATACAATTGAGGGATGTTTTCAAATACAATATACAATGATGAAAGTATAGAAGAAATCCACATGCGAGCTCTCCATCCAAGAAGCTCTCAATGCTACGATCAATCTGGGGACCCAACGGAGTAAGGTGCACGTTCCACCCAACCATGTGGTACCCATAGGTCCACCCCCCATGCTAGGAGATAGTAATAAGGTTACCTAGACCTAATCTACTAACCCTAGACTCTAGTACAAACAATTCTATTGGTTACATTGCTTCCAGATTTGACAATTGATTGAAACACAAACTCAAGGTTGACTGTTATTTTAGGTGGAGTGTCATCACAACGATGCAAAGGTTACCCTGGTGTTTCTTCCTAGGTTCCGGCCCCCAATCCTTGGGTTACCCTGGTAACCTCTTACGAAACCCGGCCCCTATTGCATACTGTTGCGGTATCGAATGCCTCTTATGGAAACGAGACACCGATTTTCCATTCCAAGCCTTCTCGACTTATACTCATGATTGTGAAAGCTTAAGAGTCATAAGAGAGGCAATTACATCTTGTTAAATGTTTTAAACTATCTAATGTGTACTTTAATTTTCACTGAGTTACTAACTATTTGTAAGTTACCTTGACACCACTTTGTGTGTCGGCCCTTACAAATAGCCACTCCCCTAAACATAACAAGGGTATTCTAGATTTACTAACTAGGGTAGACAAGTGCACAATACAACATATAATACCAATTTACCTCAATATACATTATAATTCATTCAGAAATTCAGGTGCACTACGCTAAACTTGTTCAATCGCATGAATTCAAAATCAATTTCACCCCCTTAATAGACTGATACTGGAAGACTTAAATCCTTGTAAAAATAAATTCTCTTTCCCCCCCTTTTTATCCAAAAAAAAAATAAGACATCTGAAATCAAATACAAATCTATTTTGGGATATATTAAATCCAAATCAAACAATAATGATATAGGAAGGGTTTATTGTTAATAGTTCTTAAACAACATAACAGTTCTCCATACACTAAATTAATATACTCATCAAATTCATAAAATGCATATGTACGTAAATAACAATAAACTTAATTTTTCATTTACCCAATTATACTTTTCCACATAATTCTTTAAATTAACTATTCAAGATAAATTTATACATAATGTTTTACTAAATAATTAAAATACCCTGATTCGGAATTCACCAAAGATTAAATTTCTTTTAAATCAAAAGGTCGAACGCAGGTTTTCAAACACCCGTTTCCTATCAGTCGAGGGTTTTTAACAACAACTACAGAGTAAAGACTGTATGGGAAGGCAGCGGTGAGACTATCGCCGCTGCCTATAAGGGCAGTGTTGGCTGTCTCACAGCCTTTGCAGCCCACCCGTATGGGAAGGCGGCGGTGAGACTGCCACCGCTGCCTGTAAGGGCAGCGTCGGCTGTTTCACAGTCATAGCTCCCATATGGGACGACCGTGGGGAAAACCCACGGCCTTCCCTTGTGACACTGTTACAAAGTTTCAACATTTTAAAAAGAAATCCTAGTAAATAACGAAAAATCTAAAACTACGAATTTCAATTTTTTCACATGATGAAAAATGTTTCAATTTCCGTACGGCTTCTCAACAATTAATAATATAATTCACTATAGTATATATATATATGCATAAATATATATATATATATAAAACATATATATATATATATATATATATATATATTTATGTGTATATATATAATAATAACAAAAATCATTGTAACAGTACACAGAAAAAGGAAGGAAATATTTTCTTTCTGAATAAAATTGATTTCCAGAATATTATATACAGAATAATAACAGTAGTTTCCAATAAAATAATTCTTTTTCAACAAGATTCTCCAGAAACTTCTTTTCTCAAAACAACTAAGAACAAATATTTTACTATATAATCTGAGCATAAAACTGTTTCTTTTAATTTTTCTTTCAATATTTTCCCTTAATCTTGATTCTTGAAACTCATATAATTAACAGAGAGTTTTTACAAAAGAATTCAAATAAAAACAAGAGAAATACCTAATACCCTGTGTTTGAAGATCTGGCTGTTGGAGTGTAACCTCTGCCTGTAGAAAGCAAATCCCAAGAGCTTCTCCAAGGAAATCCCGAGATCCACAAAATATCCAACCAAACAAATCTAGCAGGCAAGAAATCTTCCACAAATATACAACCTCAGAGGAAATACAAATCCTCTCAGAAAATAAATTTTAAAACACAGCAAGAATTTTTTTTTTTCCCAAAAGCTTTGATAATTTTCCCATGAGAAAATTGAACAACCTCTGTAATTTCTCAAGATCCAAAATAACCTCCGTTAAATTTCTCAACAACCTCAATGCAATAATTGCACTGGCACACATGTCGAGAAGTGGTTATGAAAATATCCTCTCCACTTCTCGGCAATCTTGCCAATTAAATTTGCATGCAATTTTCAATTTATTTAATTTAAACTTTTACAAATCAATTTTCATGCATTTTATTTTAAATACTAAAAATCAATTTTCAATCACAATTTAATTTACAAGCATTTTATTTTATTTTCTAATTCACATGCATATTCTATTTTATTCTATTTTAATTTTAAATGCAATATAATTTACACACTAAATAATTTAATTTAATTAATTAATTAATTTAATTAAAATAGTTAAATCCTTTCAAGACCAACCATTTAACCAAATAAGCTAATTAATGAATTAACTTATCAAGTAAGTAAATTTCAACCACATTTAAATATTAATTAAATAACAATAAATAAAGCACAATAACTAACATTAAAATTAACCAATATTTACCTTTTCAAAACGATTTAACCAACAGAAAATACAATACAACCTATGACTCAAAACTGAAAACTGACAATGTACTAAGACTAAGGTTAAAGACTGGACTAGGATAAACCTAACTACTATCTCCCGTTCAACATTTCCGTTGAGTCTTGACACGCTCAGACCTGATTACACAGGTGGAGTCGGTGTCATGTACCTACAATTCCTGCAACCAAGCAAATAACGTGCATACATGTATATATATATAAAGCATTAAACAGACACACCGTGCGGAGAAAATCATAGATATCGCAGGGCACTCACAAGCGAGTGATACGATTTTGTTCTCCACACCAATACACTTCACAGAAAACTGACGAAATAAATGTTGTTAGTCCATCATAAGCATGTGCATATCCATAAACAACTGAAAGTAAACATCTACACTAAATCATATCATGTCTGAAAACAATATCATCAAATAAGGTATCATCATGTCATAGAATAATCCACTATCGCTCAAAACCAACGATCACAATAACCAACAAAACATCATAAGTCTAACAATGTGAAAAAGTATCAACAGAAAGCATAAGCATAAACGGAGGGGTACTACATCCTCCCCCCTAGGATCAGGCTTGCTCCTGAAAGCCTGCGAACAGATAGGGATAAAGTTCCCTCATGCGTGTCGCATCCTCCTAAGTAGCCGAAGCCTCATAACTAGGATCCCATTGGACCCTCACCTGATCAACGTCTCGACCCCTGAGACCGAGCGTCCGGTGCTAAAGAATGGCCACGGGCTCCAAAGCCAGCTGCCCATCCTCTACCTGTAACGCATTCCAATCAAGTACATGAGATATGTCAGGATGATATGGTCTAAGAACTGATACATGAAAAACATCATGAATACGAGACAAACTGGGTGGTAAGGTGAGTCGATACGCCATGGGACCAATTCTCTCTAAGATCTTGAATGGTCCTACGAATCGAGGTGCAAGCTTAGAGCCTTTTCCATAACGGATTGGACTCTTTCGCGGTCGCACTCGAAGAAACACTCTATCACCAACAGCGAACTGTCGATCGATCCTATGCGCATCGGCATATTTCTTTTGCCTATCCTGAGCTGCTATCAAATGCTCTCTAATACTGTCAACCTGTTGCTCCATATCACGAAGCATCTCAGGTCCAAGTAACACTCTATCCTCAAGTCGATCCCAACTTAGTGGAGTTCGACAAGGACGACCGTATAATGCCTGAAATGGTGGCATAACTATGGAACTCTGGTATCTGTTGTTGTAAGCGAATTCTACTAAGTACAAGTAATCCTCCCAACGAGACTGTTGGTCCATTACGTACATCCTAAGCATATCCTCTAATATTTGGTTAACTCTTTCAATTTGACCATCGGTTTGAGGATGATAGGCTGAACTAAAGTTCAACTACGTACCTAAAGCACGTTGTAACGAAGTCCATAAGACAGAAGTAAATACAGGATCTCTATCCGATATAATCCTACGAGGAATTCCATGTAATCTAACGATGTCCTCCATAAATATCCTAGCTACAGATGAAGCATTGTATGATGAACATACAAGTGAAAAGTGAGCTACTTTAGTCAATCGGTCAACAGTTACCATAATGGCATCATGTCGACGTGATGACGTAGGTAACCCTACAATAAAATCAATGGATATAATATCCCATTTCCATTCGGGAATGAGATGTGGCTGCAGTAATCTAGCAGGATGATGATGCTCAGCTTTAACTCGCTGGCATTCGAGACATCTCGATACGTAGTCAGCAATATCTCATTTCATACCAGGCCAAAAATACAATTGCCGAAGATCAGCATGCATTTTCTTGACACCTGGATGAGCTGAATACAGAGCTCTATGAGCTTCAATCATGATTAATGTACGAAGACTCTCTGCATGAGGTACATAGATGCGACCCTAATGTCGTAATATACCATCCGATTCTAGGACATACCCTGCAAATCGACCTTCTAACGATCTACCCGATTCAATTTCCGACTTCACTTCCTGATATAATCTATCAGTAGGAAGTACATCTACTATTTGACCTATCAAATCTACTTCAAGAGTAGTAGCAGAGATCTCATGACGACGTCGGCTAAGAGCGTCAGCCACTACGTTCTCTTTGCCCTGAACATATTTAACTTCAAAACCGTACTCACACAAGAACTCCATCCACCGTCAAGTTGCCTAGCATTCAAGTTAGGTTGTGTAAAGATATATTGCAAACTACGATGATCAATATGAAGTTTGAAGCGATGACCTAATAAGAAATGCCTCCAATGAACTAAAGCATGCACTATCGCAGCTAGTTCTAGGTCATGAGTAGGATAGTTTAATTCGTGGTCTTTGAGTTTGCGAGACTCATAAGCAACCACACGCCCGTCTTGCATCAAAACTACTCCCAAACCCTCTAAGGATGCATCCGCGCAAACTATGAAATCCTTAGTAGGATCAGGAACAATGAGTATAGGCACATTAGTTAACTTTTCTTTAAGAGTTTGAAAATCCAACTGACACTGTTCTTTCCAAACAAACTTCTTCCCTTTCCTCTAAAGAGAAGTAATAGGATGACCTATTCTAGAAAATCCCTCTACAAAATGTCTATAATAGCCAGCTAGACCCATAAAACTACGAACTTCACCTACATTAGTAGGTGTGGGATAGTCTACAATAGCTTGGATCTTTGAAGGATCCACAGCAATACCTTTACCAGATATCACATGTCCGAGGTATTTTATTTCAGATTGAAAGAAGTCACACTTATTCAGGTTTGCATACAATTGATTTTCCCTTAAACATTGCAATACCTGTCTCAAGTGTTCTTCATGTTCCTTCATGTTCCTCAAATAAACTAAAATGTCATCGAGAAATACCAGGACAAAGTGATCAAGGTATGTACGAAATACACCATTCATTAAACTCATGAATACTGACGGTGTGTTCGTTAACCCAAAAGGTACTACTGTAAATTCGTAATGCCCATAACGAGTTCGAAAAGCAGTTTTATGAATGTCTGCTTCAGCTATACGCAATTGATGATAACCAGACTTCAAATTGATTTTAGAGAACACATTAGCTCCCTTAATTTGATCAAAAAGATCATTGAATCTAGGTAAAGGATAACGATTTTTAATTGTAACCTTGTTCAATTGACGATAGTCAATGCACAACCTAAGAGATCCGTCCTTCTTCTTTACGAAGATGACAGGTGCTCCCCAAGGGGAAACACTTGGATGAATGAAACCCTTTTCTAAAAGTTCCTCTAACTGAATACAAAGTTCCTCTAATTCCTGAGTCGTCATTCTATAAGGAGCTCTAGATATAGGCTCAGCTCCAGGAACTAGGTCAACTCTAAAGTCAATATCCCTCTTCGGTGGCATTCCAGGAATGTCATCGGGAAACACATCTGCAAATTCCCTAAGAATAGGATGATCATCAAGAGATACCTCTCGACTCTCACCCTCATCTAAATCAGTAACTATTGTTGCAAACAGTTGACATCCCTGACGAAGACATCTCTTTAATTGCATAGCAGATATCATCCGCAAAGAGATAGGTCTATGAATACCTACGATTTCCACTTTCGCACCTAAATCATCAATGCAGCTAACTGTCTTAAGTCGACAGTCAATTACAGCATGATAAGATGCTAACCAATCCATACCTAACACTATATCGTACGATCCTAAGGGAGTAACATATAAATCTACTAAGGTAGTTAACGTACCTATTTTTAGTTCATAGTTATGTACTAAGTTATCTACTGCTACTTTCACCCCTGAGGCGAATTCAACTTGCCATTTACCACCTTGCTTTACCGCCACAAGACCACAACGGTCAATAATGGTCGGTGAAATAAAGGAGTCAGTGGCTCTGGAATCAAAAAGAATTGACACATTAACACCATGTAACTTACCTGAAGTTTCGACCACCGTATTCTGGTGATCGGCTTGGCAGTCATTAACCGCTGCATATACTGTATGTGCACATCCTGCATCACCCACTGTAGGCTCTAAAACTGTAGGTCGAGGCCCATAACCAGTAGAACCTCTCATCGGACACTGCCTAGCTATGTGCCCATGCTGCCCACATGAAAAACAACCATTGCCTGTGCCTCTACCAAATCCTCTACCACCCGAAGGTGCATTGGACTGCTGAAAACTACCCCTACTGACGGTTGACTGAGCACTCTGCGTAGGCTAATCCTGCCTATTGCGCTTGTTGCGCCACCAGTTACGACGCTTTCCTGTTTGAGGACTGTTTTGTTGTTGTGGTTGAGGGTTATTGTTCTTTTGAGGTGTTCTTTGTTGCTGCCCACCCTTTGTGGGAGTCTGTTGGTTCTTGGAAGAACCACCTGTCTGTACCTGTCCACCCCATGGACTAAAACCTGTTGCAGGAGCACTGCCAATCTGCACTCCTGTGTGCCCACCTAAAGCCATAATAAGGTTCTCCTCAACTATGCGAGCCTTCTCCACTGCGACTTCCATAATCTTTGGCTCAAAGACTCGGACACCACCACTGATGCGGGCGTTTAAGCCCCTAATAAAATGTTGTACTAGCATAGGCTCATCATCGCCAATACCAGCATACTGCTTGAGTTCATAGAACCTACATTCGTATTGCTCTACAGAAAGAGCTAACTGGCGTAGATCATGGAACTCGTCAGCCCTACGCTGCCTCCAGTGTTCCAAAAGGAACTGACCTTTGAACCTCTCAAGAAACATCTCCCAAGACACAAAACTAATATCTATATGGAGCTTCTGCTCCTCTAAGCGCCACCAAGTAGAGGTGAATCCTCTCAAGTGCATAATAGCGCATCTGGCACGGGTATTGCTACCGTAAGGGTGCATGGCGAAGCATCTACCCAAATCAAGTAGCCAGGTCTCAGCCTCTAACCCTCCTCCTGAACCATCAAAGGTAGGAGGACGTGCTCTCAGTAAATCCCTCATATGACCTGCGATGATAGCATCCTGATGTGCTGTGTCCTCTACTCTCCTAGGGGATCTATCCCTCTCTCTCACAACCTCCTGCTCATCTACCTATCTAGGTCCAAGATGAGCTAGGACCTCCTCTAATAATGGACGTATCTGAGAACCCTCTACTGCTAATTGTATGAGATTATGTTCCTCATTTCTCTGACCCATCTGTTCTGCTTGGTCACTATGGTGAGGGCCAGGAGGGGAAGTAACCTGAGGGATTGGCCCACGGCCTCCACCTCTACCTCTACCACGACCTCTTCCTCCTCGCCTAGGCATGTTCCTACACATAACAATTACGAGTCTTAGATACTATTCAACCAAGGTTATCAGTTGTGACACTACGTACTAGGTCAACCTAATGGGCTCTAGATTACCCAGAGCATCCAGTGTTTGTAACCTTTGCTCTTATACCAATCTGTAATGCCCCGTCTTAATAACCTAAGAATGTATGCAATTAATTAACTTAATATTAATATTTAAAAAAAAATTATTACACCTTTACAACACTTTGCAACATTCTTAGGTTATTAAGACGGGGCATTACATAAAATTTGGCCAAACCAATGAACATATCCATATAACAACATTCACATCACATAGGCATGTGCATAACATTGGTAACAAAATTCACATAATATAGGATATTAAATTGTATTATGGTTTGATGTTGTAGCATTGAAGAGAATTAGTTTTCATAGAGGCCTTTGGTTTTCAACTATGTTGTAGTATAATTTTCAAACTGATTTGTGGATATCTACAACATAGTTTAACACTAAAAATGATTTTGGGGAAATAAAGCCTCCTCAATGCATTACTAAATACAAAGCAAATTTGAACATGTATTAGTGCATATGGTAATGAAAACACCAAAAGATGTGTGTAGGAAAGGGATGAAAGTGAGTGACATGTGTGAGGTTTTGGAGCATTGAATGATCTAAGACTTTGGAATTGTCATTCAAATCAATTAAATAGGAAGCGACACAAAGTGCATGTGGCTAGATAGAAGGGAATGAGTAAGAGGCACGTGATAAATGTGAGGAAGTGGAAGTTCAGGGTTGTGAACTGTTTGTTTTCCATGTGGCACTGGGATCCAATACCAAGTCTTTGTCACAGCCTCTAGGGGTGAATCTAACCAACGATTAGTCAACCATCCAAACAAGAAATTAATTAACATGTCATACCAATTGGAGCTTAAAACATGGTATATTTAATCTAGTTGGCTAAAATTAAATTGAAATGAGGTCAACAATTGAACATAATTGCAAGAAAAAACACAAATTAACTATAAACTTATATTTATAACAAAATATTGTAATCCCCAACATACACTACAAAACTAGACAAAAAAGGATGAATTTGTATGATTGGTCCCCCCCAAACTCAATCAAACCAAATAGGAAAAGGATTTAGAGCCATGTTCTCATCCCATGCTAGGGGATTTGGAGTTGTGGCTACATGAGTTAGAATTGGATTTGGAAATTGATTGCAGCTTACATGTGATGGGGTGAGTGCTAAACAATTCATACCAAAATAAAATTGAGGGATATGATGCCCATCCCAAGTGGATATTTCAATTGAAATTTGTGTGTAGCTTATATGGGATGGGTTGAAACTTGAACAATTAGTAGAGTGAAAGGCTAAGGGATATTTATGTTCATACATATTGAAATAAAGCATAATTATATGGTGCCCAGAAACTCATCATCCTCATCCTCATGTCTTCCCAACTATGATAGAATCATAGGTCTCCTCCCATGAGAAAGCAATGGTTGAAATCTCTCATGCACGTACAACACACACAATGTAAAAAAATTCTAAAAATCAAGAAAAAAATCAAGTTTGGAACCCTAAAAGTGCAAGTGTGCGCCTTTAAACAAGTGTTTCATTCTATCATGTTTTTTATTGTCACTATTCATCAAATGCATCACCAAAATGCAAGTATGTGGTGGTATTGCAAGTACATTTCAATTTTTTGCAAGTGCATTGGTCTAAACTTTTTCAAATGTGTCGGCATGTCAAAAGTCAAGTGTGTGTGTCTTCAAGTGTGTCAAGGTATACTGAAATCCAAGTGCAATTGGTTTGAAGCGACTCTCTAGTGCAAGTGTCGTTGGACCTTACAAGTGTGTCACCGACCGTAAGAACGTCATTGAAATATCGATGCATTTGTTTACCCTATTCCAACCTACATTTATCTACATAGATAAGTGTGCAAAAAAATATTATCGAGGTACATACCAGTGGTCCTACATTAGCTGGTTGTTGGAACTCACAAACTCGATCTATGTGATGTAGAGGAAACACATGATCTACCATTCAACTAGCTACACTATGAGGTCTCTCTCAAAATCACTCTAAGCTCTCCAAATTTCTCAAACTCAAATGTCCAAAGGAGCTTGAAAGTGAACCCAACCCTTATGTATGCATGGAAAATTAAGGTTTTTGACTTAAGTGCATGGTGGAAACCTAGGGTTTTGACCCCGCATTTCCATTTTTGAGTTTCACAGCCTATTTTAAATGTCTTATCAATGTCCCAAGGCTTTATTTTTTTTCCTCTTCGCAGTTGAACCAATGTCGCAACAATGTTGCGAGCCCAGCTAAAACTTAGTATTTTTCACTTAAACAAACGAGGGGGCAGTATACCAGTAATTATTATTTCAGTTGGAGCATAGTGGGGCATCAAGAAAAATCTAGAAAATTTTTAATTTTGATTTAAGCAACATCAGGTCTTTGAAACAACACAACGAGTGCATTGCTTCAAAGAGGGGGAAAATATAGACACCTAAAATTGTCTTGACAATATTGCAGACTTGATTTCGCTTACTAACACCATTTCTAGTCTATTTCACCTATTTCATCCATTTAATTAAGTAATGTCAATTATTTAGTTAAATTCATATTTTTTTCTCTATTAATTAAATAAATCAAATTTATCTAGTTAATTCATTATTCTTCATACTAATTTCATTCTTATTTGATTAAATAATGCAAATTATTTAATTAGTTGTCATAATTACACTTTGATTAAATAATTCATGATTATTTAATTAAAGCCTCTAATTTCATCCACTTGCACAATTAAATGATTTTAATTAATTGTTTAATTAACTAATTTCTTTCAATCCTCCAATTCTCTCAACTTGCACAATGAATATTCCAATTTTGAATTCAAATATTTCCCTCTAAATAGAAATTACTCCAACATCTCTCCAACATAATTCATAAAAATTAGGGAATTAGTTGGGTCTCTCATGGATTTCAAACCATTGATCTGATCTTTGATGGATGTCTTATGGATTATTAACCATTTGATTCATCCTTGATCCACGTTCACTCCTATCATTCAACTGCATCCATTGATTAGCCAATTTAATATTCACCCTTGATTCTAATTTCAAAAATCTATAAATAGAAAGCCTTTTTCCATGAAAAGGGATCCAAAAGTTGAGTAAACTTACTCTCTTGAATTGAGTCTCCAATTTGATCAATTTGAGAACACTTGTGAGTCATTTGAATCCAATTCTTAACCAATTTTATTTGCACATCATGGATGTTTCTTGGATTGAGCACTCCACATCCAATTTGAGCATAATCCCACAATGGGATTGAGGTTTGCATCTCTTAGTTTTCAATTTGAATTGCATCAATATTTCATACTTTTGAATTTTAATTGATACTTTTTGAACAATTTCATTGAGATTATAGTTAATTGATCATTTGCAATGACTTTAAGAGTTCAATTTAGTTCTATTTGATCAGTTAATATTATACATTCACATAATGGCACGCTTGGTGAGACCCCACATCCCTAGCTAACAATTTTGTTTGATTTTTCTTCGACTTTGTTTTCATTTGAATTTTAACTTAATTTTACATCTAACCCTATTTTGCTTTATGTTTTTAGTTTCTAGTTAAGAATAGCATTTTGCATAAACTAAGTGAGGTTTCAAACATGGAGCAAAGTGTTTATTACTACTAAATCATGAATTCGTCAAATTCCAAAGTGTTTATTGACATAAGTAAGATAACTTTAGAGCTTCTTATTTTCATGCTTTAGATTAGAATCTCACATTTACTTTGGTTCTTAAGAATTAAACAACACAGCTTGAACTTTTTAATTTGCTACTTAAGAATTGAACGTGTTCACAACTTGAACTTTTCAATTTGGAGCTTAAGAATTGAACCACACAACCTCATTTTAGTTTTGGCTTTAAAAAGAACAATAAAATTTACACACTTCATTTGGTGCTTTAACAATTTACTCACATTTATTTTGGTGAACATTCAAAATGAACAAGAGTAGGTGATTTATTCTAAGTGTTTGGAAGATTGTTGATGTGTATCCTCTCCCCTTGTCTCTTGTATGATCTTGGGTGAAGAGAAACATCTCCAATTTTCATTTCTTTTTATTTAGCTGAAGGAGTTGCTATAGTATCCTCTCCCCTTGTGCTACATGTGATCTTAGGTTCAATGAGAGCTAAAGTTGAAGTTTGATCTACTCATGACTTGCAAGGAATTCCTTTCATGTTGGTCTAGGTAATTTCAGACATGGGGAGATGGTATTTCAATACCACACTTATGTAGGTCATATTCTTCACTAATGTTCTACCCACTAAACACATTTATGTTACAGAATCCTAAGACCATTGAACATATTCTTGAGGTGCAATGGAATAGTATTGTTCCATGAATTTACTTGCTATGTACTAAACATAGTTGAGGCAACAAAAACCTTGTAAGGATATTTTTCCTTTCAAGGTAAGAGGTGTATTGTGTACGTGTGCATACTCTAGTCACCCACTCTATGGGTAGTATTTTATGAGCAGGCTTGAATCAAGAGGATAATCATACTTTTTTTTTTTTTTGAAAAAAGAGGGGTAAAAACTTTATTGAAGATCAGAAATACAGCATTACATCATAGCAAAAGGCCAAAGCCCCAAGGAACCCAAAAGAAACAATCAAACAATGCAAGAGCCAATCAACATCCACCATCAATCTCTTCTCTTTCCTCAGCAATAATCAATTCCAGATCACGACGAAGCTCCTGGGAAGTCTGCTCCCACCTCTCAATCTTCCAACCATCAAGCTGCTCTGAAGCCCATTTCGCCAAGCAATCCATAGCCCTATTCCACTCCCTTGGAATATGGACAAAATTCACCACTTCCATCAAGGAACTAATCTGCATAATCTGTTGAACCATCCTAGCCAACTGCCAGCTAACATCAGCCATCTTCCTAACATTAAGCAAATTAACCAAAACTTGTGAGTCGGACTCACAAATAACCTTTCTCCACCCCAAAGCATAGGCCCATTCAAGAGCGAAGAGGATCGCCAGGCCTTCCATAAAGTTAACAGTCTGCACCCCTTCATAGACAGAGAAGAAGAAAACCACTGTCCCTGAAGAATCCCTACCAACCCCCCCAATTCCTGCTGGCCCAGGATTTCCCCTAGAGGAGCCATCAATATTAATCTTTAGAACACCAACAAGAGGGGGAAGCCACCTACCTATTCTAATCACTTTCTTCCTCACCCTCTTTCCCCTTCGAACACAAGCCGAAGCCGAAGACATCTCCTGAAGTCCCAGTCTCTCCACCTTCTCCGCATCCTCCTTCTCTAAAGGATACGCCACCTCACACTTCACTTCCACCGTCTCCTGAATCATACCCATAATTCTCTGCCAAATCTGTTGAATGACCATCTTTTCACCTTGGAAGATTCTACGATTCCGCTCCAACCAAATCTGCCAAAGAATGAAGGTAGGCCCAACATACCACACATCCTTCAAGAAAGTTTCCAGAGCGGGGGGACTGCCAAGACTACTCCAAAAATCCACCAAAGAGGAAGCATGAACACAAGGGATTTTCCAAGCCTCCCACCAAAAATGCCACAGCCTCAAGGAGAAAGAGCAGTGAAAAAACAAATGAGCAAAATCCTCCTCCCCATTCCCACACAAAACACACCTGGAAGGGCCCTGAAATCCCCGCTTTTGAATATTGTCCCAAGTCAAGCACTTCTTCTAGGCCAAAGTCCAGATGAAACAATTGCACTTTGGCCAAGAAAACTTATCCCAAAATCTCTGCCACCAACAAACCTCTACCCTGTCCAACTTGCGAGATAAGAGAACCTGATATCCAGAGGCAACAGTATAAACACCCTTAGGGTTGGGGGACCAAGATAAAACATCTCCATCCGGGAGGGAGCTACAACTCCTACTAGAAAGGATGCATTGCAATTCCACACACTCCTCCTCCATACCAACCACATGCCACTCCTCCTGATTCTTCCACCTAGCCACCCTCAACTGGCCCTGGATGGAGATAGACTTGAAATCACTCACCCTAACCCAACCAACTGCGGTGAATCTTTGACAGAGGGGTAACAGGTGAGGAAATTGGGAAATAATAGGGGGAAAACCATCCCAAGAATCCAACCAAAAGTGAGCCTCTAGCCCACTTTTGCAAATCCAAAACAACCCATCCTTGACGAGAGCAGCCCCTTTCTTGAGCGTATCCCAAATCACCGAACCTTTCCCCACCAGAGGATAGCGGGGAATATCCATCTGAGGGATCCCCGGGAAGTATTTGTGAGATAAAATCCTAGCCCAGGTTTGACCCTGCTCCACCCACCACCTCCAAAACAGCTTAGCACCAAGCGTTGTCCCAGACAGAGATGACTGCCTTAATCCAAGACCGCCATAATGCTTCGAACTACAGACAATTTCCCATCTAACCAGACTCCATTTGGAGGATAATAAATTACCAGCCCATAGGAACTGTCTAATTAAAGCATCAAGTTCTTGAACAAAACTGACCGGGGCCACCTGGAGCATACATCTATATATGGGGAGAGCTTGAACCACAGACTTAATCAGCTGAACCCTGCAAGCAAAGGACAACCATCTATGGGTCCAATGGTTAACTTTTGTCTGAAGCTTATCCAAAATACTCTGCCAAGAGTCCCTAGGCATCCTTTTGACAGAGATAGGAATACCGAGATAGGTCAAAGGAAGGGAGCCAACCTGAAACCTTAAGATATTAGCAATCCTCCGCTGGATAGGACCAGGAGTATTGAAGAAGAAGATTGAGGACTTATCTTCATTAATTCGTTGACCTGAGGCAAGAAGATAAACATCTAGCACAGCACGCAAATGAGTAGCCTCCCTGATAGTAGCCATACCCATCAATGCAGTATCATCCACAAACTGCAAATGAGACTGTGGGGGAATATTACCTCCCCATCGCCACCCCTAAATGAAACCCGTCTCAGCATTCCTTTTCAACAACCGGCCGAGACCTTCAGCAAGAAGCAAGAACAGATAAGGAGAGATTGGGTCACCCTGACGTAGACCCCGGGAAGCACAAAACAACTCTGAGGGCTCGCCATTAATTAAAACCGAGAAGGAAACCGAAGTAACACAACTCATGACCCATTGAATCCACTCCTCCCCAAAACCAAAGGCCCCAAGGATCTTCCGAAGAAAGGACCAACGAACTCTGTCATAAGCCTTTGCCATGTCCAGCTTGATGAACATTGCTTTATCCCTAGAAATGGCCATAGAATGAATGGTTTCCGTAGCTATAACCACCCCATCCAAAATTTGTCTGCCTGCTACAAAACCACTCTGCTCCTCAGAGATCAACACTTTGAGCCATTTTTTCAGCCTATCCGCAATAATTTTAGAGATGATTTTATAAATCACATTACAAAGAGAAATGGGCCTAAATTGACTTAGCCTATCAGCCCCATCACATTTGGGGATAAGAGCCAAAAAGGTAGAGTTGAGAGCCCGTAACATCTGCTTGTTCCTCTGAGATTCCTGGACTACCGCCAATAAATCAAGCTTGATAATATCCCAGAAATCTTGAAAGAACTCCACCGGAAAGCCATCAGGACTAGGGGCCTTCCCTTTCTTCATTTGGAACACCGTTCTCTCTAGCTCATCCATCGAGATATCACTCATAAGAGACTCATTCATCTCCATAGTGACCAAAGAAGGGATGCAAGACAAAACTTGAGCCTCCTCATTAGGAGCCCCCTGGGGCTCCTCCCTGAATAAAGAATCAAAATACTGCACTACTTCACATGAAATATCCTTAAAAGAGGAGAGAGGCTCACCAGAGTCTTTTACCAGAATAGAAATTGAGTTCCCATGTCGCCTGGCTTTGACTGAGTTGAAGAAGAAGGCAGTATTCTTATCTCCCTCCTGAAGCCATTCAATTCGTGCCTTCTGTTTCTAATAGATCTCTTCTCGTAATTCACACTCCTCTAATACTCTTAATGCCTTGGCTTCCTCCTGAAGTAAAATAGCAGTCACACCATTATCTCTGATTACCCTCGTAATGCTGTTCAACTCAGCTTGGGCAGCAAACTTGGCTTGAAAGATGTTCCCAAAACACTGACGGTTCCAACGCTTAAGCTAATATTTAACAAATTGGAGAAGCTTAGCAAAAGTATACATTGCTGTACCAAAAGTGGGCCTACCATTTTTCCACTATTCACCCATATGATCATGAAGAGAGGGCTCACGTAGCCACATAAGCTGGAACTTAAAAGGGGGCGAACGAGGCACATGAGCTGAAGATACAACAAGCTTGATAGGCCAATGATCGGACCCCCTCCAATCCAAAATTTTTGAGCTAGAAGACCACAAGTCACCAACCCAAAAACAAGACACCAGAAACTGGTCAAGTCTTTCAGAAATACAGAGATCCCCAAGTCTTCGATTGCTCCAGGTGAAAAGACCATTATTAGGCTTAACATCAACAAGATTCAAAGCAGAAATATTGTCCTGAAGAAGCAAGGCAGAAGGCTCCAACCTTGCAACACCTCCCCTCTTCTCAGCCAACTTAGAGATAGCATTGAAATCACCAGCCATAATCCAAGGATAAAAGGGCACCATACTTTGGACAAATTTAATATGAGCCCACAAAAATTGCTTGCCCTGAAAATCTATAGGAGCATAGATATTAGTGACGAGGATAGACTCCCCAGTCTCAAAGCAAGAAGTAATCATCGAGATAGAGGACTTGCTGGAGATCCACCAAAGAGGACGGATCTTTCAAGGATTCCAGAGGCAAGCCACTCCACCCGCAGACCCTTGAGCACCAATGCATTGGCACTCACCGCTTCTCCACAACTTAGGAGATAAACCAATCATGCATTCTACAGATAACTTAGTCTCCTGCAAGAACAAGATATCAGGAGATTGACTTCTAACCAACTCACAAACAGCCTTTTGTCGAGGGCTGTTGTTCAAGCCCCTTGCATTCCACGATAGAACAATCATTTCAAAGAGCTTGAGAAGTGTGAATCCAAAGTCTTAACTGACCCAAACTCCACCAGAGTTTCCCCAGCTAACTTGATCTTTTCCATATCCTTTTTCCTGCCAAGCTTTGAAGATTTCTCCCCCAACCCTTTTTTGAGATCCTTCTAATGTATACCCAAAGGAGAAGGAGAAGGATTTAGATTCTTACCTACATCTGAACTTGCATGCAAAGCTAGAATAGAGGTGTCTCCCCCACTCTTCTTCATTTCCACCATGGAAACTGGCTCCCCTTGGACATCCATTGGAAGGTCAGTCACCATTTGCAAAGCTCCAGAATCATGTGCCTTTTGAGTAGCCCCAAAAGGAGGATCCTCCTGCCCAGAACACACAATACCCTGATCCAAATTAACCAAGCCCGGATTCACTTCTTGCTGGCCAAGATCCTCCAGAACCTCAAATCTATTGAAACAGTCTTCATCTTGTCTTTCAGTCAAGGTCCTCTTTTGACCTCTATTTCTATTACGATTCCTAACAAGCGCAAAACCATCTAGATCAACCCCATCCCCATGAATGGGATCCTTTCCCTTATCTTCCTTAGGAGGGTTGTGAGGAGGTTGAGAAAAATGGGTCTCAACAGGCCTAGCCCTAGGGCATCTTCACTGTAGGTGACCATACTCATGGCAGAGACGACATCGAAATGGAAGAGTTTCATAATCCAATGACTGTACCCAGGAATGAGGACCCACAGACATATCCAAAGAATCTGGTAATGGCTTACTTAGGTCATTCTCCACATAGATACGAGCAAAAGTTATCACCTTTTTAAATTGAGTCTGTTGTGAAGAACCAACTGGCTTCCCGAGCATCGACCCCAACAAATGCAAAACATCATCTCGCCAACATTCCACAGGAAACCGCGGAAGTTGAACCCACACCGGGACCCGCGTTGGAAGCTCCTCAGTAGGGTTAAAACCAGCATGCCATGGTTTAATGAATAGACCAACCTGGTTATAGAAGTAGGGGCCCCCTTCAAAAACTCTATTACAATCCGCCATGCAGTCAAAGGTAACCATGAAATAATTATTCGCCAGAAGTTTTATATCCATCTCACCCTCCAGCATCCAAGTTCATCGGGCCCAAGACTCTAAAAATTGCATCGAGATTCGCATACCCAAAAACTTGCAATAAAAAGAGTGTCTTGAATAATAATCAATATCCTCTGCAACCATCTCCAATGGAATGACTAATTTTGGCCTCTCCTTGCAGTGTTCCAGGCATCCATTGATTTTCGTGATTCGAGCCCCACTAGACACACCCACTCCATCTAACCCCGGTTCCGACAAGAACAAATTATTATTGAAAATTTTTGAAGCAGATGTAGGAGACTTCATGCCAATTGTAGATCTAAAGTCCATTTTGGAACACACACCCGAGGTCTCCCCAGGTGACATTAAACCCAAATCACAGTGAGCATACAAGCCCCCAAAAAAACCAAAACAAGGTTATCACAAACCCTCGCCCACAAGCACCGCTAGACGTAGGCAAAGAACAAAGGAAGCACCTCCAAAAAAGGCCGAACCAGGGAGCCAAAGCAGGCCCCAAGGGTCACTCTGCGGAGGATGCACGCAGCAACCAGCAACACCAAACTCGCTGCGTACACCAGAGACCAATCCCCACACGCATGCAGAGAAAGAAGAAGCAACAGGAAAGAAAAATGCCACCCACGCCCCCAAACGCATGAACAGACCCCCCTCCCAACGCAGAAGCAAGCAGAGAACACGAAGAGAGCTAGGGCACAGACGCCCTAGCTCAGCATGCAGAGCAGACGCGCGCCATCGACCGATCAAAATTATGTTTTATTGAATCAAATGAATTCCTTCCAAGAGGATAATCATACTTGAATAACTAGGTTGTGTTTGTATTTTTCTATTGATTCATATAGTGATATTTGTTGAGGAAATATCACAAAATATCGCCTATTACCCATTGATTCAATGAATACATTGCTTATCACCAAAACACTCAAACAAAACATTAAACATGGTTATGAAGAAATATCAAACCCTTTGAACACATTGTATGCACTTGAGGGACATTATACTACTCCATGCATCTAAGTATATTTGTTTTTATCAAAATAATATTTTAGTATGCTTCTAAGTATCTTTGTCTATATCTTCATGCATTGTGTCAAAGTAAACATAGGAAAGTATAATTTAGCATTTTAGCTTTCACAAATTTTGATCTTTTGTGGAAAACAACTTGCTTTGTTGTAGACAACTTAGTATTAGAAAACTCATAATCAATATTTCTATGTGGTAAAAAAAATTCATACTTAAATCAAATTTTTAGAATTGAACCTCAAAGCAACATTCATATCCACTTGGTTACTTGAAAAAAAACTTGGTTACTTAATTCAAACAAAAAAAAAGTAGGAAATTCATGCTCAAGATTGTTTTTATCAAAATAATTTTTGGGTTACCATTATATCAAATCTTTATTCTCCATCAAAAATTGAAATATCATTCAATTTCTCTATCAAAATTACTTCGAAAGTGTCAAGCATAATCTTAGGTTTTATTTGGAACAAAGATATCAAACTCATTCTAACATCAATCATCACCATCATTGATCCAAAATCAAACCAAAATATCATTGTTGACAACAAAGTTGAGGTAGCAAATACATTTCAAAATCATTTATCTCAAATATTTCCTAGGATTGATAAACCTTGTATGATTACAACTAGGTCACAACATAAACAAATCATGGAAGAAAACTCTAGTTTCCAAAATATGTCAACTACTACAAATCCATCTACTATAAATTCAATCATAAAAAATCCAAGTGGTTCAAACATTCCTACCAATATAGGTGTTAGTGATCAACCTTTTGGGATGCCACAAATGAATTTGTAATAAGAGGAACTTCATCCATCAAAGAAAATCAAAATTTCAACACACCCATCTCAAGATGTGACAAACAACCAAACATTACTATGAAAATCACAAGAAGTAGGGGTCCACATAGAAGATGTCACAAACAATCATGGATTTACCAATGAAGAATTAGAATAAATGAAACAAGATCCACGAATTCATCACCTTGTTAACACCATGTTGAATCTAAATCCAACTCAATACATGCTTACACTAGCACAAGGAGGAACAAAACTCCCCCCAAATTTTGATGTAAACACACTAAGGGAACAACCAATTCCAAATGTTACATCTATGAGTCAACCCTTGATACAATCAATGGAACAACCCTCTTCAAGTTTACCAATTCAATCAATGGATAACATGGTAGGAACAACCTTCACAAATCAACAAGGAAATGACTCTTTAGTGCAAATACCTAACTCATCTTCACAATTGGTAGGTCAATCCACAAACACTTCTCAAGGGATAGATCAAACAACCTTCACAAATCTATACATCAATCCCTCATACAATGCTCAAAATATAGGGAATCAAACAAACTTGGGCATTCAAAACACCATTCCACACCCACCTAACAACTTATCACTCACATCAAAACCTCAAATCAACAATCCATCTACATCTCAACATATCACTATTCCACCCACCTTCAATGCTCAAAACTTTCACACAAGTTCTCCTAGAATTCAACAAAGTCATTAAAATCAAAATCAACTAAATCAAGGACCTCAACCAATGTTACAACAAAATCAATGTCTTCATTAAATGAATCAACAACATCAAGTAAACCCTCCCCAACATCAAATGATTCAAAATCAAGGTCTTCTATCACAACAACATCAAGGTCCACAAAAAATGTCTCAATAACAAGGATTTAAAAATCAAATAGGTCCTCAAAATCATGCTCCTCCAGAAAATAAAATATTACAAAATTCCCAATATCAACAACCACTAACACAAAATCAAGGTTTTCCTTTACAAAATCAACAATACATCACTTTACAATAGTTGCAGCAATAGAAAAGTCTCCAACAACAATTGATGTCACAACAAAATTTACAACAATCATCATACACCAATTTTCAATAACCAATCCCATCACAACAAAATGTGGTTTCACACAATCAACATGGATATTACAATGCAGGATCCTCAATATCAAGGAAATTCACAAAACCAAACTAGTTGTACACATCAAGGAAATTATCAAATAGTTAATCATCAATTTCAAATGGGTTCATATGACACAAATGTTCCTCCATACCACAATCTAAGTTTACACAAAACATATGTTTCACTATCAAACAATACGTCTCATGATGTATCATCTCAACTTCAAATTCTCACACAACAAATCCAAGACATTAAAATAGGAAAGAGTAAAAATTCATACACAACTCAAGATTTATGTCCCTACTCATTTGATCGAAGCATCACAATGATACCATTTCTTCTAGGCTTTAAGATCCCTAAATTTGATAAATATAGACGATGTGGTAATCTAGAAGAGCATATTAGAGAATTCTATGTGACTTGCATGGAGGTATCTTACAATGATTCATATTTGATGTGTCTCTTCCCAAGAAGTTTGGGAGGTCAAGCCATGGAATGGTTTTCCCACTTACCTCAAGGAATCAAAACATTTCAAGAGATAATAGATCAATTTGTAGCACACTTTGCCTACAATATTGGTGTAGACATAACCTTGGAGGAACTTTATATCCTTAAACAAAACAAGGGTGAAACATTTGAATCCTTCTTAGAAGGATGGAGATAGAGCAAGAAAAATTAAATGGCCTATTCTTAATAGATAGACAACAAGTGGAAATCATTACAAGAAATGTGGAAACTGATTTAGCCTTCCTATTGAGAATTCAATGTGTAACATCATTTGAGGAGCTCATACTAAAAGGTCTCAACATAGAACGAGTCGTAATTGCCAAGGGACCTACACAAACTCAAAACCAGTTTTCTAGTTTTAGTGACAAACCTTGACTTTGATCCAAATGTAAGATAGTTACTAATGACAATGTGGTAGATGCAAAGTTTGTTATTAAGGCACCTTCAAATGAAAAAAACATGCAACAAAACACACAACATGATACACAACAAAACAATCAACAAAATGTTAACAATACAAACACTTTGCAAGGACTACTATCAAGACAAAGCAATTACCTACTACCAAGAAAAAATTATCATCGGTGATAATTCACTCCCCTAGGGGAGCCTATTGAAATAGTGTTGAAAATTTTGATTCAATCAAACCTCATCAAGCTCTCGGATTTCACAAACTATCACAAACCTCAAGTCAAACCTTTGTGGTACAAAGATGAAGATCATTGTGAATTCCACCAATATAAAGGTCACAAAATGAAAGACTTTTTCAAACTTAAACACCTCATCCAAGATCTTATTGAATAAGGAGAAATCAATGTTGATAAAAACTAAAGGGAATCAAGATTTAGGGATCTATAAAACTCTGATGCTTGATCATGGAAAAGTGAAATATTCTAGAAAGGCATCAATCTCAAACATTGCAAACCATACCTATGATAACATGGTAGGACACATTTATGTTATACATTCATCACAACACGAGGATTCAGACATGCATCAAGACACTTTCTTAAAAAAAAATCAATATTAATCAACAATGTCTAGAAATGTTTCATATCAAAATGGCATCAAGTATATCTTATATTTTAATATTCCTCCCTCATACGACTTCATGATTGGACACATTAAAGAGGTTCCAAGGCAACAAGAAATATCCCTTACTACATACATACCCATTAAATCTTGTGAAGAGTATTTTACCAATGCTACACCATCTACCCTAGAGTCATGTCAAGAAGATACTCCAGAGCATAACAAAATTTACTTCAAATCAAGTCAAGGTCAAGAGCTAATACCCTCATAGAATTATCCTAATATACATAATATCTTCCAATATGTAAGTGATAGTTGCTCTACCATAATTCAAGACAAAGAGCTCACTTCCCCAAATTACTATCATGATTTGATGAACATTTTCCAATCCATTCAAAACTTCAAAGATATCCTAGATACTACCCATGAGATGTTTTCTTTTAATGGACATATAGATGATCTTCATCCAAAATAAGAGTATCTCATTCTTAACATTATTCCACAAGAGAAAATAATGGTAGAAATTATTGATTCTTACAGTGATTGTGTATCATCAACGTCTCTTGAATCAACTTTAACAAATGACGCATCCAAAATTCTAATTGAAGACATTGAGTATGAAGATATCTAGCATTATCCAAGCAAAGGAATATGCTTACATGAACATGGTATCTTGGAATCATAACAAACAAGTAGCACCTCTAAGCAATAGAATAAAGAGAAAGTTACATCACATATTTAGGAAAAGTCATATTCAGTAGCCATCTGTCAGTGGATACATTACAGGGTAAAGGATTAGGCCTTGTTACACATGACATCTTGAAATCAGCAAAGATAGTAATAATCTTGAGCAGCAAGGAATTGGTTATTTAGGACCAACAAAATCAAGGAATGTCAAATACCTTTATAATATTGGGGGAAAATTTTTCTAATGCAAACACCAACATAGAGGGTATGAGGTGTCCTTATGATGAAACCAATGCCAATACTACAACTAGCCATATCATGAATTATCATCCACCCATCATTCCATTTGCAAATTGGGACCACTGAAAAAAGAATAATTCTTATCAAAGAAAGGAAAAAACAATTGAAGCAAAAGAAGTAGTAAAGAAAAATAGACAAAGAAAATACAAATGGATATCAAAGAATGCAAAATAAAATCATCCCAATCAAACTCCATTAGTCAAAGAAACTATGGGGAAAAATTAAAAAGGAAATTTTATCCATCAAATATGTTCACAAATACAAAAGAAGACTTCACATGTGACATACAAAGTATATCAATAATTTGGTCCTAATTCCACTCACAACTTCGTCTCCACCCATCATTTATCATCTTCCCAAGTTTGGAGAGTCAAAAATCCCAAACTGTTGACCAGTCCATCTCCATCTCCATCTCATATCCCTCAATGCATTGCACCATTCATGGTATCTACCTTTCATATTAACAGTGTCTTGGCAACAACTCTTTATCATAAGGACTCTATGGGCACTTTATTGTGGTTTGCACACCTAGATAAGGTCAACTCCAATATCGACAAGGTAGATAAGTATTCTCAGGGGTTATATTCCAGCACCCGCATCTTAGCAAAGAAACTTCTTCAAGTAGGATATCATTGGAATAGTATGACAATTGCATGTACATTAGTACCACCAAGTGGTTCAACATGAACATAATTATTCAAAAAACCAAAAAAAAAAAATAGAAATCAAGAAAATATTAAAGATAAAAATCATCCTCTAGTGAAAACCACCACATTGGCGCTTTGGGAAAGTACTATGATGAAAACTTGGAAAATAGGCATCATGAGTAGAATTGAGCATCTATATGAACCATTTTGGATGGAAGCATCTCATCCAATTCATAATAAATCCAACATTCTATCTATTCATCCAATCCATTGTTATCCAGATCTTCTAAAAACTCTTGATCTTGGAAAAGGTTTGGTGTACACTTCAACCTTGCTTAGGGAAAAAATCTTGATATGGTCTTTGTCATTGATACCATTCTCTCTCATGAAGTTTCATGGCCTATATCTAGCATTATCCCAATGGTCCTATTATGTGATACAAATCTATTAAGAATATTCACATGCTTATCCATTCACTATCTTGAGTTTCTCATGAAAAATGAGATATTGATAGACACTAGGGGTAGGTACTTGAACTCATTTTCAAATGACTTTTGATCCATGTCTTATATCTCACAACATGACATCGACATTGTGATCTAGGTATCATTTATCGTCAAAATCCAAAAACATCAGATAATGTTAAAAATTAAAAAACATCCAAAAAAATTGTAAAGTGCAAAATCCAAAAACATTCATAACATCTCAAAATCTCAAAAACATCCAAATCAAGTCAAAACACCTAAACAGGTCTAAACCATCAAAAAAGCCAAAAACACTGGTTGAACTACATTGTCTTTGTGCTTACATAGGAAAGGCCATCAATGATCAACCCCTAAGGCATTAGGTAAGTCCCTCTTAGGTCTTGTTCTTGGTCTAACCCTTGGAAAACACAAAAACATTTAAAAATTTTGAAAACCCTAAATAGTGGAAAAATATTGAAAACTCAAAATAACCTCAAATAACTTGGAAAATTTTAAACATTCAAATAATCGTAAACCATAAAAAAGCCTTAAAACATTCAAAAACATCAAAAACATTCAGATATTCCAAAAAAGATCAAAACCACCCATCTCATCTCACTTTCACTCATAATAATCTTTCATTCATAATAAATTAATCATCATTCTCACTCTTTGATGATGTAATCATAAACACGAACAACATTTAAGAAAGAAAAAAATTAATGAAAACAAATCACGAAGTTAAGATATTTAATATTCAAATATGTTAATTAAGTTTATATCAATGGCCTACTCAGTTTAACAAATCATCATTATCCAATGGATGTCCTAGGATATATCATTCTGACAATGGGCATCATTTCAGATATCATCAAAGAACATAAAAATATCTTTGTCAATAGATATGAATAACATTGGTTTCTTGTTCATTTTAATCTTTTCTTTTGGTTTATGTTATTGGCTCATTTTGATGATCTCTCGATGATGTCTAACAAAATGGTTTAGAGTGAAAGGAATGGGGCATTGATCATTTCTTTTGTTTGTTGTGCTTGTTGGATATTCTTGTAGTACAACCTCAATGAATACTTATCTTGCATGTCTCAAGTAAAAAAATGGCTAGGACATATCAAGTTTCTCATACCTTTTTGTATTAGTCTACTTACTTCAAGGACTCATTATTTCACATGATCAAACAAGGTTTTCATATGTTACGTATGAACAAGGATACTCCTATCTTTTTGCAGAGTCAAATTCCATCGCATTATTTATAACATCACAATGGTTATTTATACCTTGGTGCATCATATCTATTTTCTATATCAAAAATAAGGATTGCTATGATGAATTAAACAAAGTCCTAGAAGCAAAGCAATATCATCTTTGTCTCGACACCATATCCAATAAAATCTCATAATAATTATAGATTTATTGGAATTATAATCTCATACATAAAGTAAAATCTAATCAATGTACATCTCATTTTTCTATTCTACCATCTATTTTCTATCTAATTCTTACTAACATCCAAGTATCATGACATAACAAAAAAATAAGTGCATCCATAAACCGTTAGCATTTCATAGCATACATCTTACATACACATAATAGGTCACATTAAAATACAAAAATAAGTGCATCCATATCATCCATAACATGAGCATCATCTACATATACATTTGCATCACATCACATCATAATCATAATAAATACATCACAATTACATGCATAAGCATGCATCATGCACCCATGTAGAATCATAAGACATCCATCACATAACATCATGAGCATAAAATAAGGCATCATATATCATGATCGCGTCAAAAATTCATCTCATATATATCAAAATCATTAATGTCACATGATACAAATCAATTATGGGATATACATCAAAATATATACACAAGACTATCAAAACTGAGGCAATGAATGAATATACATCAACAATCAAGCTATATCTTGAAAATGTGTCTACATGGGGGCTATCCTTTGCTCCCCTGATCATCCTATCGAGGTGGTGGTCCATACCCACCATCTGAGGGACCTCCTTTATTGGTTGACCTATTGATGGTCCTCCTATTGATCCATTAGGTGCAAGGGTGCTCCTATGTAAAAAATTTGGTTGTCGTCAGTGTGAGGGAACTGCACGATGGTACAATGTCTAATAATAAGAAGCTTCTATTATAGCCTGGATGTATAGTGTGGTTGATACCATAGTACATTGTCCCTATGTAGTAATAGCCTCTAACAACTAATGTCAAGTAGTCTTTTGTGCTAATTCAAGCTCTAGAAATTGTCGTTGTTGGCACTCCTAGTCTCTCTCTTATCTATATCAGTCTTCCTCAGCCCTAGCAATGTACTTCTCCTAAATAATGGTATCTCTCTCCATTGTTTGTTGTTGTAGTAAACCCTAGAGATTTAGGGAGCTGGAGGTTGTTGCACCTGTACCTGTGGGATTTGTATCAAAAGAGGTTGTTGGGGAGGCTATTGAGGTACTTGTACAATGTGTCCAACCTATCTCAAAACCTGAGAACCTATCCATGCTATTGAGGAACCTATCCTCTACATTTTTCCTTTCCTCTACCACAACCTGCACCATCAACCCTTGTTGGGTCTATCAACTTGATGGACGAATGTTGAGAGAACCATGCATCACACATTGGTGTCATCCTGGGATCATTTACACCACACACATAAGCCCATGGCAAGGGATCCAGTTGTGTGAAGTCATCAATGGCCACTTGAGGAGCCGTCTAAGGTCCCCAAGCTATGATCTCTCTAAAAGAACGAGCATACACACCTCTATAATCTAGTGCTATAATCCAATGGCGGGACATCCTACTCATCCCCAAACTATATAGCCACTCATTTTGGAAGGTATCTCTCTGTAACATGAATCTGGTGGCCTATGAGCCACTATGTGTGTCTAGCATAGAAGAGATTATCTTGGTTTTCATCCCATGGTTGTGCCTATAACTAGGGCCTCTACTTGAATACTATCATATCATCTAGGACTCTCCTCTAATATGATATAACTTTTCACTCCTATATGGTGGAGTGTGATTATCCCTGCATATCTATATACTATTGGGTCATCCTCATTGAAATCTCTCAATGTAACCATCAGTCAAAGCACAACAATGTGCCCCCAAGCCAAGATGTGTAGTAGTGTCACCCTGGTAGATAAGTTGTGTCCTTGCATATACACCACTCAATGCATAGCATGGTATAGTGTAGCTAAAGTAACTAGACCCCATGCATAAGTGCACACATCATCCACCATGGCCTCTAGTCCACTACACCCCATCTGACACTGAATCCTTGGCTACACCTATCAAAAACCAAGACTCCCATGATTAGTCTTGCAATAACCAATGTCAAGTTGTTGGCACATCCATGGTTCCTCTACAAGTCAATTTGATAGCTCTCTACCTCCAATCCCCTGACTCCTAGTACTCATAACATGGTAGCCAAGCCAAGGTCTGCGAGTGATCCCACAATAGTGGTTTACACTTTCTAGGAGATCCTAATTTTTGCTAAAATCACATATTTTTAAAAAATATAATGATTTAAGCCTTGAAAAGTTTCATTTAAAGGATTCCAATTGAAGATGGTTTGAAGAAACAACCTTAGATCAAACCCCCTTGGATATAACCCCACTAGTTTTAAACCATACCTATAACAAAGTCTCCTTTACACCTATCAAAATGTTAATAAAAACCCACTTTTGGTTTACCTTTTGGGGGATCAAATGAATTCATTTAAAATTTATTTTTTGTAAGTATGTAGTCCTTATTATAAGCTTCCCAAAAAGTATAATTTTAAATAAATTTAATTTGATTATTATATTTTTTATTTCTTGTGAATGTAGGTTTTTCACCAAAAATAAAGCTCTCTATTCCTCACATGTGGAAAAATAATAGATTTTCAAAAAAAAAATCTGAAAAATATCCATGCACTAGATATTGATGTCTTTGATCCAAAAAAAAAAAAAATTGAATTTTGATACATACAAAAAAAGTTATCTTTTAGCCAGTAAATCATGTCTAAATTATAACTAGTTTGACTTTGAAACTTAATTAAGAAAAAAATATTCAATGAAATGATATGAAACCAATTCCATGCACTAGATATCATAGTTATGAATCTATGTTCAAAAAAATTAGAATTTTATCCTTCACAGGAAAAAAGTTGTGTTAGCTAATAATGTCACTCTTTAAATATGGTGTTTATTGTTGAAAACTAATTTTTGAAGGAGATGGAAAAAGAAGTGCAATATGATTCCAATAATTTTGAAAAAAAAATATTTAGAATCTACAGACAAAATTTCATAAATCATTAGTTTGCATCATCTTCAAATTCCTCATGGTTTAGCTGCTATAGGTGCCTGAAATTGAAGATTTGGTTAAAAAAATCAGTTCAATGTATAGTTTGGCCAAAAATTGTAGACCAATATTGTGGGATCAACCCTACATCATAAATAACTTTTTCTCCATGGATAGGAACTCGCAAGATGCACCCGAAATCCTCAAGGGTAATCATTTCCTTGCTTGTATGAAGATGGAAAGATGAAGTCTCATAATGCCACCTCTCCACTAGCACCGTCATCATTGCTAGGTGGGTCCTAATCTTGAGCATATATGCAATGTAGTATAAATTGATGGTACCCAGAAAATCATCATCCTCGTCCTCGATTCTTCCCAATTGTGATAGAATCCTAGGTTTCCTCTTGTGGGGTGCTGCAAGAATAGTGGTTTACACTTTCTGGGAGATCCTATTTTTTGTTGAAATCACATGTTTTTAGAAGATAAAATGATTTAAGCCCTGGAAAGTTCCATTTAAAGGATTCCAATTGAAGAGGGTTTGATCAAACCACCTTAGACCAATCCCTCTTGGATAGAACCCAACTAATTTTAAACCATACCTATAACGAAGTCTCATTTACACCCATCAAAATGATGATAAAAAACCACTTTTGATTTACCTTTTTGGGGATCAAATGAATTCATTTAAATTTTATTTTTTGTAATTATGTATTCCTTATTATAAGCTTCCAAAAAATTATAATTTTAATTAAATTTAATTTGATTATTATTTTTTTTTATTTCTTGTGAAAGTAGGTTTTTCACTGAAAATCAAGTGCTCTATTCTGCACATGTGGAAAATAGTAGATTATCAAAAAATAAATAAAAATATGAGTGCACTTGATATTGAAGTCATTGATCCAACAAAATAAATAAATTGAATTTCAATACATAAAAAAAAATTATGTTATACGATCTACCTATGTCTGAATTGTAATTGGTTTGACTTTGAAACTTGATTAAGGAAAAAATATTCAATAAAAAACTATGAAACCAATTGGAAACACTAGATATCATAGATACAAATCTAAATTCGAAAAAATTAAAATTTTATCCTTCATGGAAAAAAAATTATACGTTATACAGTGAGTGTCACTCCTTAAAAATGATGTTTACTGAAAAAAACTAGTTTTTGAAGGAGATGAAAAAAGAAGTGCAATATGATTCCAAAAATTTTAAATATATATATATACATATATTTAGAATCTACAAACAAAATTTCACAAATCACTAGTTTGCATTATCTTCAAATTCCTCACAGTTTAGTTAATATAGGTGTTTGAAAGTGAAGATTTAGTTAGAAAAAATCAGTTCAGTGTCCAGTTTGGAAAAATTGTAAACCAATATTGTGGGATCACCTTGTGAGAAATTAATGGTCAAAAGCTCTCCTGCATGTACAATACACACAATGTCATTTTTTTTCTAAAATCGAGAAAAAATTCTAAGTCTCTAAAACCCTGGGTGATCCCACAATATTGGTTTACAATTTTTGGGAGATCCTGATTTTTGCTAAAATCACATATTCTTAGAAAATATAATGATTTAAGCTTTTTAAAGTTCCATTTAAAGGATTCCAGTTGAAGAGGGTTTGATCAAACCACCTTAGATCAAACCCCCTTGGATAGAACCCCACTAGTTTTAAACCATACCTATAACAGAGTCTCCTTTACACCTATCAAAATGTTGATAAAAAACCACTTTTGATTTACCTTTTGTGGGATCAAATGAATTCTTTTCAAATTTATTTAAATTGTAAGTATGTAGTCCTTATTATAAGCTTCCTAAAAAGTATAATTTTAAATAAATTTAATTTTATTATTATAGTTATTTTTTATTTCTTGTGAATGTAGGTTTTTCACCAAAAATCAAACTCGTTGTTCTATACATGTGGAAAAATAGTAGATTATAAAAAAAAAATTGAAAAATATCAGTGCACTAGATATTGATGTCTATGATACAACAAAAAAAAATGAATTTTGATACATACAAAAAAAATTATGTTTTAGCTATTAAATCATGTCTAAATTGTAACTAGTTTAACTTTGAAACTTAATTAAGAAAACACTCTTCTATGAAATTCTATGAAACCAATTACATGTATTAGATATTGTAGTTACAAATTCAAATTCAAAAAAATTACAATTTTATCCTTCATAGAAAAAAATTTATGTGTTAGCTAGTAATGTCACTCTTGAAAAATGTTGTTTACTATTAAAAACAAGTTTTTGAAGGAGATGGAAAAAGAAGTGCAATATGATTCCAAAAATTTTGAAAAAAATATATTTAGAATCTAGAGACAAATGTCACAAATCTCTAGTTTGCATCATCTTCAAATTCCTTACAGTTTAGCCGCTATAGGTTCCCGAAAGTGAAGATTTAGTTAAAAAAAATCAGTTCAATGTCCAGTTTGGCCAAAAATTGTAAACTAGTATTGTGGGATCACCCCCCTAAAAGTGCAAGTGCACGCCTTTAAATAAGTGTGTCACTCTATCATCTTTTTTATTGTGTCACTATTCATCAAATGTGTCAACAAAACACGTGTGTGGCGGTATTGCAAGTGCATGTTAGTTTTAAGAAAGTGCGTTGGTCTGAAATTTTTCAAATGCGTTGGCATGTCAAAAGTCAAGTGTGTGTGTGTGTGTGTTCAAGTGCATTGAAGTATACTTCAAAACCCAAGTGCAATTTCTCTAAAGTGACACTCTAGTGCAAGTGTGTTGTTGGACCTTGCAAGTGCGTCATCAACCATAACAACCATGTCATTGAAATAGCAATGCACTTGTTTACCCTATTCAACCCTACATTTAGCTACATAGAAAAGTGTACAAAAAAAAATTTCTAGGGTACATACCAGTGGTCTTGCATCAGTTGGCCGCTAGAACTCACAGACTCAATTTGTGTGATGTAGGGGAAACACACTTTCCACCATTTTGTCAGTTGCACTACGAGGTATCTCTTAGAATCACCATAAGCTCTCCAAATTTCTCAAACTCAAATGTCCAAATGAGCTTGAAAGTAACCCCAAACCCCTATATGCATTGAAAATTAGGGTTTTGGACCTAAGTGTATGGTGGAGACCTAGGGTTTTGACCCTACATTTCCATTTTTGGGTTTCACAACCTATTTTAAATGTCTTATCAATGTCACAAGGCTTATTTTTTGTCCTCTTCATAGTTGAACCAATCTTGCAGCAATGTTGTGAGCCTAATTGAAAGTCTTTTTTGCCTGAATTCTTGAGGGGGCAGTATGCCAATAATTATTCTTTCAACCGGGGCATAGTGGGCCATCAAGAAAAATCAGAATTTTTTTTATTTTTTATTTAAGCAACATCAAGTCTTTGAAACAACGCAATGAGTGCATTGCTTCAAAGAGGGGAAAAATGCAGACACCTATAACTATCTTGACGATATCGCATACTTGATTTTTCTTACTAACACCATTTCTAGTCTATTTCACCTATTTCATCCATTTAATTAAACAATGTCAATTATTCAGTTAAATTCATCTTTCTCCACTATTAATTAAACAAATCAAATTTATCTAGTTAATTCATTTTCTTCATAATAATTTCATTCTCATTTGAGTAAATAATGTAAATTATTTAATTAATTGTCATAATCACACTTTGATTAAATAATTCATGATTATTTAATTAAAGCCTCTAATTTCATCCATTTGCACAATTAAATGATTTTAATTCATTGTTTAATTAACTAATTTCTTTCAATCCTCCATTTCTCTCAACTTGTACAATGAATATTCCTTTTTTGAATTCAAATATTTCCCTCCAAATGGAAATATCTCCAACATCTCTCCAACATAATTCCTAAAAATTAGGGAATTAGTTGGGTCTCATGGATTTCAGACCATCGATCTAATCTTTGATCCATGTCTCATGGATTATTAACTATTTGATTCATCCTTGATCCATGTTCAATCATCTCATTCAATTGCATCCATTGATTAGCCAATTTGATCTTCACCATTGATTATAATTTCAAAAATCTATAAATAGAAAGCCTTTTTCCATGAAAAGGGATCCATGCAAGCTTTGAGTAAACTTAATCTCTTGAATTGAGTCTCCAATTTGATCAATTTGTGAACATTTGTGAGTCATTTGAATCCAATTCTTCATCAATTTGCTTTACACATCATGAATTTTGCTTGTTTTGAGCACTCCACATCCAATTTGAGCATAATCCCACAATGGGATTGAGGTTTGCATATATTAGTTAGTTTTCAATTTGAATTGCTTCAATATTTCATACTTTTGAATTCTAATTGAGCTTTTGTGAACAATTTCGTGTTGGAATTATAGTTAATTGATCATTTGCAATGACTTGAATAGTTCAATTTAGCTCTATTTGATTAGTTAGTATTATGCATTCACAATTACAATATGTAGGAATTGAATAGATAGAAAGAATTAAGTTCTAAAGCAATGAAAATGTATAACTTAATGAATCACAAATAAGGTTGGATCCAAACCCTAACTAGATCTAAAATAAATGGTATGTATTCAACAACAAAAAAAAGTTCTAAAAATCTTAATGTAGGAGTAAATATTAAGGTAAAACACCTAGGATGGTGTAGTAATATTAGGCTCACCAAAATGTATCAAGTTACATAAATCAATTGTAGCAAAAATCAATTAAACAAGCATAGTTAAAGCAAACATCCTAGGAATAAGAGTTGGGACTTATAATTGTACTAAATAAATGCTCAAATTTTTAAATAATAAATTATAGTGATTAGTTCTTAATTTGATGTAAAATCATTCTATTAAGTGTTGGAAACTAATTTCTTATTTTCATAATAATTTAGACATGTCAATTCGATAAATTAGAATCAATAAAAGAAAATTGTGACTAGCTTAATTCCCAAACAATTCACCTCTAAAGCAATAACATATCACATGCATCCATAATAGGGTTTTTAAAATAAGAAAAATGTGACCTTTTATATTGCTTGGTATTCAGGGGAAAGTATATCATTGAATTAATATGGTACATGTAGGTATTGAGGCTTGAGAAGCATGTGCAAAAGGGATGGGGTGTTTATAGGTAGCATTCCATATTGTATATACATCACTTTGTATAGGTTAATTAAAGGAAATTTCATTTGCTATGGTGATCTTTTTAGGGACATGAAACCATATTTTTCTACACCACGTAATTTTATGTTGTGTTAGAGCCTCATAATCTCATGGGTGCCTATTTAATCCCAACTCTAGTGCAATTAAGAAAGGAAACAATGGTCACACCAAGGTCATATAGAATCAATATAATTCTACCTAAGTTTGTTAAAATAATTTATTTGATACCTTTTGGTATTTCCATGATCCTACCCAAAAGAATCACCAAGTATGTCTAAAAGTCTTACATTATAATTTCAATTAACATATAAATTATAATTGAGATAACTATTATTAGAAGGGTTTATTGTTAAATTTTGTGTGGCAATGGTTTGGGGACTAAGATGTATAAGTGTTTTTAAATCAAAGTTTTTAATAGGATGACATATATTTTCTAGCTCATATAGGTTTTCTATTCTAAGCATTTAATGTATGAGGTGGAAATTAAACTAGTTTTGAGTCAAACGTAGGTGTGGGAAATGGCCTTAATTGATAGGGTAGAAATTATCAGAGCCAGGTTTAAACACTGGGTACTCTGGGATTATGATGAACCCATTAAGCTTTTAGTTGTGTAGGTTTTAAGTTGTGTACCTTGCCTAATACCTTGATGTGTATGTGCAGGATTATGCCTCCTCGATGTGGAAGAGGTAAAGGGCGTGGACGTGGTCATGTAGGTGGTCGCGATGGGAGTCAGCATGACTCTCCTCCTCATGTTCCACTTATTCCAGATCAGGAAGAACATCAGGCATCGCAGAATGTCCCAGGGGGTAGTGATCGACAACATAATCCTCTGGGGATTGAGGCTACACGTAGAGCACTTGAGGAGGAATTAGTGCTCCTTGGTCAAAGGCAGGCCGAGGTTCAGGGTAATCTTTGGGAAAGGGAAGTTCCACCTCAGTCAGAGACGCATATGAGAGATCTACCCAGGGCACATCCACCATTGTATGATGGAGCAGGCATTGGGTTAGAGGCTGAGACTTGGCTTATAGACCTTGATAGGTGCTTTGCTATGCATCCTTATAGAAGCAATACCAAAGTGTGGTGCGCTATCATGCATCTACTGGGGTTCGCATCCACATGGTGAGGTTGGAGGAGCAGAAGCTCCACATTGACATTAACTCAGTATCTTGGGAGATTTTTCTAGAGCGGTTCAAAGCTCATTTCCTATCTGAGCACTAGTGTCAGTGTTGAGGCGATGAGTTTCACACTTTACATCAGTTGGCCTTGTCATTTGAGCAATATGAGTGACACTTCTATGAGCTCAAACAGTATGCAAGGATAGGAGACGATGAGGGGATTTGGTTCACCACTTTGTCAGGGGCTTAAACGCCCATCTTAGTGGAGGTGTGAGGGTTTTTAACCCAAAACCATGGAGGAAGCAGTGGAGAAAGCACATCTAGTAGAAGAGAATCTAGCCATGGCATTAGGAGGCCACATGGGTGTTCAAGTAGGCAACGGTTCAGCAGTAGGGTCTAGTGCTCGAGGAGGTCAGCCTCGGGGAGGTGCACCTTCTAGGGCTTAGCAAGGACCTTCACAGAGTGGTTAGCAGCAGTAGGTTTCTCAAGGGAAACATAAAGGTTTCCAGTAAAGGCAGTGGGATAGGAACTAGAGGCATATGAAACACTTCAGCTTTGATCAGCCAGTGCAGAGTTCTCAGTCCACTTTCAAGGGTAGTGCATAGCAATCTAGCGCACCACCTGGAGGCAGGGGCTATGGTAGAGGTACTAGATGCTTTTCATGTGGCCAGCAGGGTCATATAGCTAGAATGTGTCCCAACAGGGGCAGCTCTAGGTTTTCTCAGGGACCAGTGGCATCTGAGTTGACAATTGGAGATGCAGGCTGAGGGCATCGTGTTTTTACAACAGTTGATAACCGCCAGGCAGAGCATCAGGGTACTATCACTGAGACATATGGTATGTTGTTGGGTAACCCAGTTACCATTTTGTTTGATTCTGGAGTGTCAGACTCCTTCATTTCTTCTTTCGTCGTGATGTGATGTAGACTAGGTGCAGTAAGGCAAGTCGATAGGTGGCAAGTTGAGTTAGCCTCGGGTGCGAGAGTTGCATCCCACTCCCTTGTACTAGACTGTAGATTGGAGGTTGGACCTCTCCATACTACAATGGACCTTTGAGTTATTCTATTGGATTCTTATGACATTGTCATAGGGATGGATTGGTTAGAGGCGCATAGTGCAGTCATAGATTGTTGACGTAAGTTGATTCGATGTATTGAGGCATCTGGAAAAGAAGTAGAGATAGTGGGAGTTCAGAGGCTGATTTCCTTGAGGGTCATCTCAGCTATGCAATTGAGGAGGTGTGTGCATCAGGGTTGCCAGTTATTCACTGTTACAGTGGATGATTTGGATTTAGGAGGTGGAGAATAGAAAGTCTCTCTCGATAGTCACCCCATTCTTTAGGAGTATTCTGATGTCTTTCCATATGAGATTTCAGGGATGCCACCTCAGAGGGATATAGACTTCAAGATAGACCTTGTACCTAAATCAGAACCCATTTCACGAGCTCCTTATCATATGACCACCCAGGAGCTAAAAGAGCTTCGCTTGCAGCTTGAGGAGTTGTTAGAGAAAGGTTTCATTTGCCCTAGTGTTTCTCCATGGGGAGCACCAATTATCTTCGTGAAGAAGAAGGACGGTTCAGTTCGGTTATGTATTGATTACCGACAGTTGAACAAAGTGACGATCAAGAATCAATATCTGCTTCCTAGGATTGATGATCTATTCAATCAAATCAAGGGTGCCATGATCTTTTCAAAAATTGATCTTAAGTCGAGATATCATCAGCTTCATATCTTTGATTCAGACATCCATAAGACAGCGTTTCAGATGCGGTATGGTCACTATGAGTTCACAGTAGTACCGTTCGGGTTGACAAATGCACCCTCTGTGTTCATGAATCTGATGAATGGGGTATTTCGTATGTACCTAGATAGATTTGTCCTTGTGTTCCTTGATGAAATTTTGATATACTCTAGGATAGTGAAAGAGCATGAGGAACATTTGCGGTAGGTATTATAGTTCTTACGGGATAATCAGCTTTATGCTAACCTGTCGAAGTGTGAATTCTTCAAGACTGAGGTCCAATACCTTGGTCATGTGATCTTAGGGAAAGGTATTTTAGTGGATCCTGCAAAGATCCAAGCGATCTCAGATTGGCCTGTGCCCATGAATGTGGTAGAGATGTGTAGCTTTATGGGGCTAGCAGGTTATTATAGGCATTTTGTGCAAGGTTTTTTGAGAATAGGATATCCTATCACCTCCCTTTAGAGGACAGGGAAGAGGTTTGAGTGGTTAGAGAAGTGTGAGGCAGCGTTTCAGGATATTAAGGAGAAGTTTACCAATGCACCAATACTTGTGATACCTAATCCGACTGGGGACTTTGTAGTTTGTACAGATGCGTCCCTAGAGGGATTAGGTGCAATGTTGATGCATGAGGGTCATGTCATTGTATACGAGTCATGGAAGCTCAAGGATCATGAGCTGAACTGCCCCACACATGATCTTGAGTTGGCAGCAATTGTTCATGCATTGACAAGATGGAGGCATTTTCTTATTGGCCATAGGTTTGAGTTGCATAGTGATCACAGAAGCCTTCAGTATATTTTCATGTAGCCCAACCTTAATGCTAGGTAGAGGCATTGGATGGATTTTCTCTGTGAATATGACTTTGAAGTGAAGTATATCCAGGGAAAGGAGAATGTCATAGCGGATTCAGTCAGTAGGCGGAGGCATGAGATATCTGAGTTGAATCTTGTTGTAAATTTTTGGAGTTAGATTCTTTCTGCCCTTCCAGCAAATAGTTGGTATCAGGAGGTTAGGACAGAGATTGAGGCATGCAAACCCCTTGAGGGAAGGTATTTATGATATTCTCTAGATTCATATGAGATATTGAGGCACATGGGACACATATACATTCCTTCATCAGGTGATCTTTGCACCTTGGTCATGATTGAAGCACATCGTGCACCTTATTCAGCCCATCCAAGGGTGAAGAAGATGTATGCCGATCTAGTCAATTGTATTTTTGGCCAGGGATGAAGCGCGATATTGCGGATTATGTGTCACAATGTCTTGAGTGTCAGCGGGTGAATGTTGAGCACCAGTATCCAGCAGGGCTTTTGCAACCGCATTTAATACCAAAGTGGAAGTGGGATATAATCTCATTGGATTTCATTATTGGTTTACCCAACTTTTCGAGATGGCATGATGCGATTATGGTGATAGTTGATAGGTTGACGAAGGTGGAACACTTCTCACCTATTCACTCTTCCTGTACTACATCGTCTGTAGCCAAAGTGTTCATGGAGGACATAGTGAGGTTACATGGTATTCTGCATCGGATTATTTTTGATAGGGATCCAGTGTTCACCTCAGCTCTTTGGACTTCATTACAGCATGAGATGGGGACACAGTTGAACTTCAATTTAGCTTACCACCCAGAGACAGATGGACAAAAAGAGAGGGTCAATCAGATCCTCGAGGACATGTTACGTATGTATGTGATGGACCAGTAGATGTGATGGGAAGATTATCTCTATTTGGTAAAGTTTGAATATAATAATGGTTTCTAGAGTTTTGTCGACATGCCTCCATTCCAGGCATTGTATGGGTGACCATGTCACACTCCCTTGAGTTGGGATCAACTGGAGGATAGAGTAACTTTGGGTCCTAAGATGTTGCAGGATATGGAGCAACAGGTGGATAGGATTAGAGAGCACTTGGTGGCAGCGCAAGATAGGCAGAAGAAGCATGTGGATGCGCATAGTGGATCATCAATTTTTTGTAGGTGATAGAGTCTTCTTGCGGGTGTGCTCACAAAAGAGTCTAATCCATTATGGGAAGGGCTCTAAGTTGGTGCCTTGCTTTGTCAGACCCTTTGAGATACTCGAGAAGATTGGTCCAATTGCTTACCATCTTGCTTTACCGCCCAGTCTCTCGCATATTCATGATGTTTTTCATGTTTTAGTTCTTCGATCATGCCATCCAGACATTTCTCATGTACTTGATTGGAATGCATTATAGGTAGAGGATGAACAGCTGGCTTTGGAGCCTATGGTCGTAATGGAGCGCAGAAAACTCGCTCTTCAAGGGCAAGATGTTGATCAGGTTAGGGTTCAGTGGGATCCTAGGGATGACACATTATCCACTTGGGAAGATGTAGCTAGAATGAGGGATCTCTATCCCTATTTGTTCGCAGGCTTCCAGGAGTAAGCCTAACCCTAGGGGGGGAGGATGTAGCACCCCTCCACTTTTTGGCTCTTTTAATTAGACAGTGTTTTTCTTTGTTATGCTTTGATTCTGTTAATACTTTGACTATGGTACTTGGTTACTATTTGATCACAAATTGTAAAGCGATGTGAATGTTATATTTTGATGTGATGGTATTTTATTATAATGTTATCATTATGGCATGCTTTGGATTAGCTTAGCATATATTTGAATTAATGATGCTTTATGCTTTTTTATTATATTATTGATGTTAGATTCGTCAATTAGTAATATTGTATTGGTGAAGGGGAGGAGATTGCACCACTCACTTGCGAGCGCCCTATGATTTCGCGATTTCCTCTTCACGGTGTGTTTTATTATGTTATATATATGCATGTTTGATATACTCTTTGTTCACAGGTTGACAGGTACAGGACATCAACTCCACCCGGTTTCATAGGTTTGAACATGTCCATTGGCCAACGATATTCGATTGGGAGATAGTAACTAGGTTTTTTGTGTCAAGTCATCACTCTAGTCATAGTGTGTCGTCGGATTGTAGATGGGTTTAGTTGTTTTAATGTTGTTCATCCCTCCTTGATTTTATTTAATTGCAAGTTGGAAAAGGTAAATAAATGGCTTTATGTATTTAAGTTGTTTATTAAATAAATTTAGTTATAATGTTAGAAATGTTATTTAATTTATTAATTAATTTAATTTAATTAATAAAATAATCTAATCTTGGATTAGATTTATTTTATTGATTAATTAAATTAATTGTGTTGAATTGATTAATTAGACTTATTTGTGGAGTAAATAAATTAAATGGTTCATGTGGTTTTGAAAAGTGCATGAAATTAAAAGTGTTAAATTATTTTTGAAAATAAATTTATAAAAGTTGTAAATTCTTTTGAAAAGAAATTATTAAAAAATTTAAATGTTGTTTGAATAGAAATTTTTAAAAAGTATTAAAATCTTGTTGAAAAGAAATTTGGTTTTAAATTAAAAAAAAAAACAAAATATCTTTGCATGGAGGGAGAAATAACTATGATGGATGGGATATTTTGGAGAAGTTGACTAAATTTGGGGAAAATTGATGAGTGGGAGATATTTCATTTTTTGGAGAAAATATTGTTGTTAAAAGAAATAAAGGTTTTCTTGTTTTTGGATATGCATTTTGGATTTGGAGTGAAGACTTTGGAAAGATTTTAAAGAAAGAAAGAAAATTGGAATTTGCAACTCAACACAAATCTCTTCTTCTTCAAACTTTAGAACACGGGTTCTTTACTACTTTGTTGTTTAGAAATTTTGGATTTTCAATTTTAAAAATTTGATGTGAATTCTTGAAACTTTGTAGAAAAATGGAGAAATTCTCAAAAGAATACAATAGAAATTTTGGCAAATGAAATTTTAACAATAGAAAAATGGAAAGAAAACAAAAAGAAATTAGAAACCTTTTTGTTTGGATTTGAAAATTATTCAAAAATTGAAATCAAGAAATTAGTTTTTAAATTTTCTGTAAGAAAAATTTGTCCTATTTGAGTGTTAAATGAAAATTTTGTGTATATATATGTATATATGCATATGTTTTGTTTATATATACAAATTCTGTATGTTTTGTTTGGGAAATTTTTCCCTGTTTTTTCTTTTCTTTTCTTTTCTTTTAAAATATGTCAAAACATATTTTCTGAAGTGACCAGACGCAGGGAATTTTTCTGTTATTTTTTAAAAAAATTAAGTTAAAAGAAAAAAAGAAAAATTGGGAAGGTTGGGGGCGCCCCCATAGCCGCCCCCATGGGGAGGCAGCGCCGCTGTACACAAGGTGAAAGCCACATGCATCGCGTCCCCTAGTGCTACGTGGGGTTTCATTTTAAGTTTTTTTTCTATTTATATTTTATATTATATAAATATATATATTATAATATATATTATTTATAATATATATATTATTTATAATATATATATATTATAAATAATATATTATAATATATATATAATATATATATATAAGATATATATTTATAATATATATATATTATTTATAATATAATAAATAATATATATATATATATATTATAATATATATTATTTATAATATATATATAATATATATATATTATATTATATATTATTTATAATATATATATAATATATATATATATTATATTATATATTATTTATAATATATATATATATTATATTATATATTATTTATAATATATATATATAATATATATATATTATAATATATATTATATATATTTTAATAATATATATATATTATTTATAATATATAATATTATAATATATATTTATAATATTATTTATAATATATATTTATAATAAATATATATATATATTATTTATATATATATCATATATATATATTATTTATATATATATCATATATATATATTATTTATAATATATATAATATATATAGTATATAAAATATATATGTATATATATTTATATATAAATATATATTATGTTTTTTTAATATATATATATTATATATAATTTTTGTATATTATATATTTTAAATAATCGAGATATTTATGAAATTGGAATTTAAATAGTTATTTTTTATTTTTATTTTTTTAAAAATATATATATTTAAATATATATATAATTGTATATGCATTAAATATATGATTATATTTGGTTAATTTATATTTAAATATAGTTTTTTTTAAGGTTATTTTATCATGGATGCAAATATTAATTTTATAAGAGGAGGTTATTAGAAAATTGATTTTTCTTTTAACATTAGTGTAATCAAGGAAGTTGAAAGAAAAACAATTAGTTTAAACTTCTTGTTTCAAATAATGTTAATTATTTTAATTGATTACATGCAATATGTCATTGCCTTGATTGAATTTAGGGAATCCTAAAGTAGGTTATTAAATTACCAAATTGTCTTTGCATTGTGTTATCTCTCTCCTTCTCGTTGTTGGGCAAATAGAATTATTTGTTCATGTTAAGTCTTCCAGATGGGGTTTTCATTTAATTGTGTGGGTTGTCATAATGTGTTAGTCAACCTTTGAATTATCTTGGGTAGTGCATCTTAATGTATCCAGTTAGATACCCGGTTATCGCGAATGGGTTGTGTTGACTTTATGTTGTGGATAGGGATGTAATATCCTTAAGTCACTCTTGTGTACCCTTGGGTTGTGGAGTTATTCCACGTGTTGTCTTAGAGGAGTGGCTTGCAATAAGGGCTAGCACACCAAGTGGTGCCAAGGTAACTCATTGTAAGTTAGTTAATCCAGTGATAACGTAAATAAACTGATTAGAGGAATAGGTAGTATCAAACACTTAATCAGATTAATTTTGCCTCACTCATGAACTCAAGGGCTTGTATAGACTTGGGATGGGACGAGAAGGCCTAGAATGGCAAGATCATTAGCTTTTCTTTACGAGAGATAACTAATTTCGCATTGGTTTGCATGAGGGGTCGAGAGTCGTTAGAGATTTCTAGGATATCTTAAGATGGGGGTCGGGACCTGGGAAGACTTACCAGGATATCCCATGTAACATTGTGATAACACTTCTCTTAAGTAAGTACAGTATGTTTGTATCAATGATGCAATTGATTATTTAACTCTGAAAGCATTGTAACCTTTGTGTTAAGTGATGTATTTGTATTTGATTAAGTTCAGTTATGTATTAGCCTGTGTCCAGAGGTAGATGGTCTTGTCTAGGAATCCTTGTTACTATCTCCTAGCACAGGGGTGAGCCTTCGAGTATCACTTGGTTGGGTTGGAACGTGCACCTTACTCTATTGGATTTTCTTCTTGTTCGTGTGGATGAAATTTTCAGTTGGAGAGCTCGTGGGATCCAGTTTCATTTCATGTTTTATTCATTTCAGTTGAATCTTGTAATTTATTACCCCTCATTTGTTATCGAGGTGGAAGATGTATTATGTAATCATGCTTATTGGATTTACCTCGTTCGTGGAATGAGAGTTGTAATCTTATTTAATTATCGTTATTTAAAATCATGTGGTATCTCTTATTCTTTAATGTAATTTAACATGTATGGAATGTATGTGTACTTAATTTATTAAGTAATTAAATGTTATGGTTTCGATTCATGTTTCTTGTTTGGGTTTTTAAGTAATCGCAGTCTCGTAACCTTAGAGGTTGTTGGCAATGAGTAGTGAACTTGCATGTTATTTGTACTTAAACAAAAAAAAAATTGTGTGTTTGTGTAGTTAATTGCAACTTCCTCTAGGGTTGCAGGGTGGGGCGTTATAGAAATAATAATAGGGTATAAAAATGTAACAAAAAATGGGCACATAGGATACTTGATAAAGATGGAGAGGTATCTTACTTATACTAGTGTTGAAAACAAGTTAGCAAAAACATAAATTTGAGGCATAGAAATCAAATTAAAGGTGTTTATTAGTACTTTATAAATGCACATGCTAGATGCTATTGGTTTACTAAGGGAATCCCCCAAGGCTCAAATGTGTAAATGTGGATCTACTCAATGCAACTACAAAATTGATCCCACAATCATAGATTTGAGCATTCTAAGAAAATCTAATATGCGATGATCCTTAATCTTGGAAACTCTATTTCTACAACTACATAAAAACTTGGTAGAGTGGTCAAAAATCAAAACATGATAGGAATAGTATCTCCCTTGTGTTAAACCTCGTAAGCATGTAATGTTAACAACTTTGAACAATGATTGAGGATAACAAGCAATCATACAATATGCCTTTAGGTTGCTAATGCAATACTAATGTCACTAGATAAATCTTTTTTATTCTCCTCGGTGTATGCAAGTAATGTTTATTCCATAGATTCACTAGATATTTAAATAAATTAGACTTTTAAGGTGTGAGAATTAAAAAAAATTGTACTTTGAGTTGGCACTCAATAGTTGGATGGAGGGAAAAGTGTAGGCTGAAAAAATTGAAAGTTTAGGGGTCACATCTATAACTACACATCTATCGTATAAATACACATCTATCAGTTTCATTTATACAGCTACAAAACTAACCATAGATGAGAAATGAATGAATATGAGGAGTGGAATTAATCATAAAAGTATATATAAATAGAAAGAAGTGAGATTTAGATCAAATGTCATCTATTTAATAGATATCGTATCACTTAAACACTTGTCATTATATAAAAGATAACCCAACTAACCCAACCAAAAAGAATCCACTATAGTTTTCACCATTATAATTCTTTATAACTATTAATCTTTTCAAAGTTCTCACCTCCTCTCTTGATATGAAAGAGAACATTGCTTATACGTATCTTTCTTCTTTGTAAAATATGTTCTTGCTCTCGTGAGATTGAGCTCAAGAGCCCCTCCCGTGACATAAAGTTATACAGGATTCTCCTCGAAAATATGCTTTTTGCCTTCTTGAAAAGATCATAAGAGGATAATTTGATGGCCTTTTCGACCCGTGACCTTCCATGAATTAGATTACAGTGCCATATATTACACTTAATTGTGTTCTACTTATCCTTCTGGGACTAAGTAGGTCCTCTGACAACTGTTGAATTGATGCCCCACAGCATTTCAAAACTTTGTATGATTCCAACCAGTTGTCTTTTACTGATGAACAAACAAAAGCTATACTGTGTACTTCAAAGGTGGCAGAGTCACGGGCCACAAGATGCCAATGGAAACTCACAGGCCAAGGTAAGCTTCATCATATCCATATCCCCATTCTCTTATAAAAGCATACTCAAATTGCTCTGCAAGAGCATCACAGGCATATTATAAACATATATGTACTGCTGTAGTACATTTGGTAAGGATGAAGGGAGTTCAGAAGGCTGTTTTCTTGAATGTATTGTTGCTTGTAAGTGTTACAGTAGTGGTGACGAGTGCTTTTATGATATGTGACATAGATACTGAGAACCTGAAGTCTTGCCAGCCTGCAGTAACAAAGCCCCCTGCAGTGCCTGAAGAAAGCTGTTGCAATACTCTCAAAACTGCCAACCTTACGTGTTTCTGTGAATTTGGGCGTAATAATCCCACTCTGCTCACCATGATGGGTATTGATCCAGAATTGGCCAGAGCTCTACCTGCAAAATGCCAGTTGAATGCTCCAGCTGATTGTTAAGAAGACCATCTGGGTAATAAGGCCTTCTGAGGCCCAGTGACTGCAAAATATCTGTGTGCTATCAGTGTCTATTAATGTATAAGAAAATAATAAAAACCCTCCATGGGTTCTATTAAGCTTGGACTCATAAGTATATAAGTCATATGATTTCAGTACTAGGTGGGTTTCAAAATGGACCCATAAGCCAGTACATGTGCTTTCATTATAGAGTGGATTTTACTTTGTTTTTCAGAGATCTATTGAAATATCAAATGGCTGACAGTTAAAACCCATTTAACCGTCAAGCTTTGTTATGGGCATGTTGTATTGAAATTTGGTTTTAAGATTTTTACTATAAATCTTGTTAAAGCTTTCACATCTGTTATATCCAGTTCACAGTTCTGGCTTGAGATGTGTATATTTTATGTCAAAATTTCTACACACAGGAAATTTATCTTGCTTCATTTTTGTCTCATTAAAACTTTTTCTTTCCATAAAAGTCTAGATAAATCTGTTTTCTTGGCTGAACTTTGGCACTATATATCAATCAGACTTGCCTAAACTATGTAAATCTCAAATTAGCCAAATCATTTATGTCATACAAATATGGTGTGTTGTACAGAAATTGATTTAGCAGCATGCACCCAAAAGCATTCACACACCACACTTTCAAACTGTTATGTAAATATCATGTGACTTCACAATTTTTTGACAGAAAACTGTAAGCAGGCTGTCCAATCATCTGAAAGAAAAAAGTATTTCACTATTTCCCTTTTCTTCCCAAAAAGGAGGAGCTTACTGAAATTCCTTAGCGTCTTCAAAGGGCTACGTGGAAGACATTTATGTGCATGCACATTAATGACCACAAACGAACCACCTATATGTATAATTTTTACTTCCCCAGGTTTTTGTATGGCTTTGTATCATGGCTGCCAGCAGAAAAAGTTAAAAAGCTTATAACATGAAAGGTGATGCCAAAACTCTGAAGTGGCATTTTACATTGTTGTCTTTTTAAAAAAAATGTTATTGTTCATAAGGTTTTAACTAAATTTAATTGATGATCATACTTTGAGAGACTCAAAGGGCCCTTGATAACGAACCTTGGCTAGTGATGACCATACTTTGAGGCACACAAGAATTGAGAAGATAATGAGCATTGCTATTTGGAATTATTATATGACTATTTTGTATCATATAGGGGAGGGGGCTTAATAGTGGTGTGGGTACCAATAGTTATCATAGTACATGTACATTTAAAGTCTAATATTTTATAAGTATGGAACTAGTAATTGTAAGAGAGGACCCAATATTTAGAACAAAATATGCCCATTACATTCAAAAAGCAACAAATCATATCATGCCATATTGACACACTAAAAAACCTGACTTAATGCACCACTATTGGTCTAACTTTTTTGGGGGTTCTATTATGACCCCTCAACAAAAAGCATGTTGATGACACCTTTTTTCTCGGTCTATGTGGGTGAAACGAAATATTTGAATTGTCTATGTCCCTAGCCACTTGGGGATATAATTTTTCAATGTCAATGTTGCATGTTCATTGCTATGTCAACCAATAAAGCTAGGGTGCACCACTATTGGGCCCTCTCCCCTATAGAGATGATAAGTATATATATTTTTTTTTTTTATGTTTGTTTTAAAATTTGTTTTATTTATTATTTTAAGAGAATATTTAATTTGATTATTTGTAATTATTTTGATAAGTAATCTATTTTTAATATCATATTTTACTATTTTACATCAAATTTTCATAATTCATTTTGATCTAAATCTTGTCTATTTTGAAGAGTAGTGTGTGTTTCTATCTTTAGACTAAACTATGCATGTTAGTTTCCTAGACACTATTGCATGGAGTAGTATCTACAACATTCAAAATCTAATCTTTCCATTTTATAAATCTATTTCTTTAGTCCTCATCCTTATCATTCCCCTTGCACACCCAAATGGTGATGAATAATCAAACATGAATTTTCATTAAAAGGCGTGTATTCATGCCAATTAATAAGAGCATTCTATAACAATAGAAGTTGCCGTTACACCTCCATGGCTACACCTACACCTACACACTCCTAGAAACTACACTAATCACCTAGCATCTTACATATCTCCAATATTTTCAAATCATTTTACAAAGTGTAATTGTTAATGAGGAATCTTTGAATTTCCCCCTCATAACATGAACCTAATGCTTCCTTCAACACCACCTAGCCTAGATATTGTAGGTATCAATGGTGAGTAGACTTTGTGATGTTCAAGTTGTAGGTGATACTATCATGTGAAGAGGACACTATCAAACATGGTAGCATCCAAATTTGATAGAGTGTATGCAGAGATTTACATCACCTCAAGTGCCTTAGTTATCATATCAAGCATTTGACATAAAGCACAAGCAACCAACAAAGTTAGTGAAATATCAAAATCACTAAGTTTTTTTAATATTTTCCCTCACTTCTATTTTATCTTTTTTTATGAGCAATCTCAATAATAATTAATTTGGAATATAGAACATTTTGATGATTCATTATTTAAAAAAGATTCTAAATTAAAGAAGAGTGTGATTTTGTACACTATGATAACTTATCTCATTTTAACCCTAGTATATGAGATTTTCAATTAGTAATAGTGAAAGGAAGTTTTTTTTGTGATAGAAGGTAGATTAGATCATTTGCAGGATTAAATGGTTTAGAATTTATTGAACAAGTAGTATAAAACTTGTGAGGATAAGTATCATGATAAATTTTACAACTATTTGTAGGTATTGGGTGCACAAATTATCAACTTCCTTTGATTTAAACCAAAAACCTCAAATCTAATTGTCTAATTTGCAATGAAAAAGGATTCTAGATTAAGACACGATGATAGAGGACAAGATTCTTCACAAGTAAAAATTTAGAAATATTTGGTGTGAATGGAATATTTTACCTAATATGTTCTAATTAATGGGAAAAATGGGTTTTTAATGGACCCGAAACCATTAACAACAAGTTTTGAATGGAACCAAAACCATTAACAAACAGATTTTGACGGGGACTTGAAACCCACACAAAGAGAACAAGCTACAAAAGAGTATAACGTAGAAAACCAGCAGCAACCCATAAGCAGATTAATAACAATTAGCGTGAAGGCTTAAATCTGCAACAAAAGAAAGGTTTTAATGAGAACCTTGAACCCAAAGTAACCAAGAATTACAAAGGAACTTGAATCTAAGAACAACCTGAAATGGTCAAGCAACCATTAGTCTGAATCAGCTAAACTACAACACACCACTTACCAGCACCAACCAGCAACGAACAATCGGGGACATACAGGAAACCATCAGACAAATCCATCCAAATAGAAGCATAATGCTTGACAGCACCATCCATCAAAACCAAACTCCCCACCTCAATAGGAGAGTTAGGAATTAGAGATAAACATTGAGGAATTTCAACACAGGCACCACACCAGTCAACCCGCAACACCAACCTGACCTCCACCTCAATAGGAAGGGGCTCCCCTCTATAGGAGAGGAACAAGTGAATCCCAAAACCATAGAAAAAAGGACAACCCACCTGAACCACAGCCCACCTCTTCACCTCAATAGAAGAGGCCTTCACCTCCAAAGAAGCAGTCTCTACCTCCAAAGAAGACCATAACTGAAAGAATCGATAGGAAACAACCACATCCATAGTAGAGAGCACCAAAACCTCCTTTGGAAAAGAGGAAGATTGGACCAGAGATAGAAAAATAGAGTACTACTCCTCAAGCAGCATGATCCCAACCTAGATCACAGACAAGAGGACCCCAAATTCCAACAAAAAAACATCCACCCGAACTAGAACAACCCAAGAAAAAATAGCCCAGCTAAGCCACAACCACACAAGAGAAAACTCAATGCTCAAAGCCAACAAAATTCCATCCTGAAAAAAGGCCAAGAAGACCCTAGTGGGGAGGAACAAAGAAACCAGAAAACAACACTAGCAACCCAAGAGAACCTTAGCCTTCACCAAGACCAACAACCATTTAAGCCAACCAAGAAACAAAAACAACAAAAAGACAAAGGGGCACAAAACAAGAAGGAAAAGGCAAGGAAATCCAACAAGCAGAAAGAGTAGAGTGTTGACAAGATAGTGAAAAAAACCTCCAACCCTACCTGCTAGTTAAGGTCTGAAACATGCCAAAAAAAAACTACAAACAACTCCACCTAAGGCAAACCAACCACCTCCACCCCAAGCAATGAAAACAACCCCACAGCAGCAGAAACCTACACCAAAGAAGGGAGAAAAGGTCCAAAAAGAGGAAGGGAGAAGCAAGGAAAACATCTAAACAGAGAGAGTGGGGAGCCGGCAAGACGATGAATAACAACCTCCAACCCTACACATCGGTCAGGGTCTGAAACATGCCAAGAACTTTCCACAAACCACTCCACCAGAGGCAAACCAACTACCCCAACCCCAAACAACAAAAACACCCTCAAAGAGGAAAGAGAACCCCAAAAAATCCAGAGAGAGCTAGGAAAGCTAGCAAAAGGTGAAACAAGGGAGGAGGCACCACAAGACAAAACCACTTCCAACCCTACTTTCCAGTCAGGGTCTGAGATAAGGCCACCAAACTCCACCAACAAGCCCCCCTGCAAGAACATGTAGCACTACACTTGGCACCACACAAACAGAGATAGGAGACCCCTAGATGAAGCAATTTCTCCACCCATCAAGAAACCTGACCTGCACAGGAGAACGCATGCCAAGCCAAAGATAGTGCCACAAGGAAGGAAGGCCAACAATAAACATAATCCAAGAGCAGAAGCATTGAAAACGAGAGAGACACCATATAGAAAAGCACCCAACAATGACTCTCTCCATAACCTCATCGATCAGAATAGAGGAACAACCCAAAAGGACACCCTCTTTCAACTACAGACAGCACAAGGTGCCACAAAAACCCACCAAAGAAATCCTGCCGCACATAAGCTTTTGAAAAACACCAACTGTCATAGAGAGATCACCCACAAACGCATCTAAAGCACAAGGAAAAAGATTCCCAAGTGGAACCCATCAACCATCTGCCTCATCATCGGTCTCTACATCCTTCATACCCTCAAAGGATTCAAAAATGTGACTCCCTCCCAACTTGCTCTGCCCTCCACTCGACTCCTCCTCATAATTTTGCACTTCTTACTTGATTTGTTACCCCATTTTACCTAATCTATTTACCTCTTAAGTTCTATTCACATTTACTTAGCTTACTTATGGCAGTATCACTTTATGTCTCATGTCATAAGATTAATACACATCATAGTCTTATGTTGTCCTATGTTTCACCTTGGCCTATATAATTAAGGAGTTCTCATTGTAATCTCAATCAATCAAATTCATATACACATATTGTGCATTTTCATTCTTTGATAGAATAGAGTTATTCCCTCATGTTTGGTCTCTCATGTGCTTTTATTGAAGCTCCTATATCTAGGGTGGCTACCTTCATAACCAAACCTTGAATGGTAGAGCATTTTATACCAACTCTTACATGTTATCAAATCTTATGGGATTTCTTCTTATTAGTCTATTTGAGAGATTTACATTGTGGATCTTGGTTGATCTTAAAAAGTTGAGTATGTTCTTCTCTAACATCATATGATGACCAAGAGAATTAAAAATACTTGATAGAAATATCAAATGTTGGGGGAGTTTATTTTTCACTTTACATTTTAGGTTTACTTTAGAGTATGTTGATACCAATCTAAGCTCACCATTGACTTTAGGATGTCCAAGAAAGTTAATTTGGCATGTTATTTTGTTCAAATTAGATATCAGAGGTCATATCTACAAGGGTTAGAAGTTGGGAAGTGGTTTCTAAATTTGCAAGGTATCTACATTTTTGGGACATTTTGCATCAAACCTAACCCTACCATTGCATTGAAAAGGTCCAAGAACATAAGGATCAACTATCAATTTGTCAAAATTAGATACTTTTTTCCTAGCCCCTCAAACAAAAATCTCCTCCCTGGCTATACAAATTCTATGTGTAGGATATTCTATAAAATATTCACTATCACTTGCTAGCATAGGAAAAAGCTCCCTAGTATTGTTGTACAAGAGGTATTATTAAAACAAATATTTTAAAAATATTATTTTGTATAATTTAAGAAAAAAAATCACGATAGGGTATTGTCTATACCCTATGTTTTCTATAGATTATAGGATTCATTAATAGGCATGGTCCCCTATGTTGAACAAGACAACTAAGAGGGGGGTGAATCAGCTATACCAAATTTAACCCTTAAAAACTTTCACCAGAGATTAGATCAATCACAAAACATTACTTTGCTAAATGATTAAACATTCGGTGCAAAGGCAAAAACTGAAAAAGTGTCACACATACATAGTTACACTAGATTTACATGGAAAACCCAATAAGGGAAAAACCATGGTGAGGATTACCTCACACTATAAAGAATATCAAAACCGATTACAAAGACTCACTGCCTGATAAGGTTCACTTCCAAAACAAGGACTTACTATCTGAATCAAGACTCACTATCCAACAAGGGTTAACCACCTAAACAACTCACTGCCACATAGTTACAAAGAAGATAGAAGAGATATGTTACACAGAGAAGACAATCTCAATGCAATAGAGATTTCCACCACAATTCACTCAACCACTTGCAGACATGCATGAATGATAGAGTACACCTTCAGCTCACTGCATCCAAAAACTTAGCAATTAGACTTCACACTGATCTACCAAACTTGCATCACATACATCAATCTTGATCTATATCTTCACTCTCTTTGTACTTTGCTTCCATCAACATCTCATCCTATATTTATACCATCTTCAACTTTGAAACATATCCAAAGTCGGCCATGATCCATCATTAAGTTCAAATTAGGTCAGTGCCAAAACATTCTAGGGTGGAATTAGAATGAGGGTGACCTAGACGCACACTTAATGAGGACCCAAATAAGTCCCAACAAGATTCATTAACTTCGAAAGTAGTGTTTAACACAAGGTCGACCAAACCAGTGTAAAACACATAGAACAGTTAAGCACACGCAACCCTTAACACTGTCCAATCTTTCTTGACAACCAAATTATCTTCAACATGATCATAACAACTTAACTTTAGAACCGCAAGTCATAAGACTCAACCAAAAAGAAATTTGGACCAACAACATTTCTCTTCGACCTCAACCAGATACCCTGAAAAACACAGTTCGCAACTGGTGAACATAACTTGCACAATTCAATGATCTAAAAGCCCAAATCTTGGATATAGAAAATTCCAACAATCATTATCAACATATTTGAACCACACGAACATAGGAGCAAGTCCTGGAGGAAAACCCAAAGCAACCACTGAACACCTACAACCTTTCTTCATTACAATTCCCTCAATATCCTCAACATATATACAACCAATAGCTTGCAACCATGACATTAATGACAATAGAAACCAATTGATAACTAGTTAACTAGTTGATATCAATAACAACACCTTCATTCTTGCAACACCCTATACCTGTACTTGGCAAGTTGCTCACTAGTGGGATTATTCCCATTGGCAACAAGCCATAAGATAATGTCCAAAGGGTTGCAAGACGTCACCATTCGCTGATAGAAAAATGATTAGTATTCACCTAGTAAACCATAATTTCTCACAAAACTAGTTTGTCTATGCATAAGAAAATTACCATATTTTTGTGAGTGGTTTTGCAACTTTAAATAGTAATTTTGACCTTTACACATAGTTTCAAGGCAGGTAGTGTGTAATTTTTAGATTGGGGAAATATTTTGGTGAACCCAAGCTTATTCTAGTGATTGGTTGTGTTGGCATTAAATGACATCAATAGCTTTCCTCTCAACCATCCCACTCATGGTTTGAATTTTTATTTTAATACTTGATCTTCAAAGGCTTCATTCTCACTCATTCAAGCCTCTTTTTGTGAGATTATGAGCCCTTCATTGTGGTGTAGACATTTGTTAATTTTCATGTCTATATTTTCTAAAAATTATATATTATCATAGGTTTTCCTAAGTAGTTATCATTTGGGGAACTTCTAGAGATTTGTTTGAGTTCATAAAGTAACATTTTTTGGTGCAAATTTTATAGTGCATAATATTTTTGTACTTCATAGTGGTGTAATAAAATTGGTCTCATTCTATAAAAACAAAATATTTTCATTTATATATCCAAATTTGGCATCTATATTGTACTAAGATCAATACCACATTGTTGACTTGGCAAGTGGCAATTGTAATTGCACTAGGTATAAAGTTCCTTCTAGGGGGTCTCATGATTGTGTGAATTTGAGGGATCACCTTGTTCTTTTTTTGGATTTAATCTCTTAGTTGGTCTATTGTGTCACTATATTTAAGGCAAACATCATTTTTATTCATGGATATATCATCTCGTCCTTATTTCATTGAATGGAAAGAGAGAAATATAAGTCTTAGCAAGCTGGAATTATGAAGCTTTTCACATGGCTCAATCTCTTACCCTATCCCTATGGTCTTCTCCCCAAACCAAGTTATTTATATCCAAAGCTTGCATGGCCAAAGAATTTTGATCATTTCCATGGCTTTATTGGTTGTCATGTTGATTACTACACAGTTACTACCACAATTAGCATTGAATGCCCTTGTTATCTTTTGGTCAAAATTTGGGATATGTATAGAGATCTAATTAATACTCCATTTCCAAAAGATCATGCCTTGGACTATCTTGTTCCTTTATATTATTATGATAACCCGCTATATGATCATAAAATAATTGAGTGGCTTGATCATTGGGAAAGTCATGAATATCATGATGACATAGTGACTTCTCTATTACTACTTCTCCTCCAAAGACTTATATTGATAATTTGGCTTCTACGAATCCTAATCCAAAATTAGATGGTTCATCTTCTTTATCTATGAGTCAACATGATGTGATTGAGGACTCTTTTATTCCTACATTATCAAATTTATTTAATGTTCACACTTAGGCATCTTGTGTGGATATATCATTTAGGAGAGAGAAATGTAGTTAGATAACATGTATTGAGATATCATCTCCATCTCCTAATGCTTTTGATGAGACTAGTATTGCTACCTTCGTGGATCCTAATGATTCATTGTAGTAGAACATTCATTGTCTTCTAGATACAAATACTTGGGATGAGTACATAAAATTTTCAAGTTTATTTTGTGAGTCCTATCTAGTAGACTTTGAGGACACTATTGAGGATATTTTTCTCATCTTTGATGTTTTCTTGTATGGAGTTGCATCCTCTTCTTCAAATGTTATGACGGCACATTTAGACCCTCTTGTTCTTTCTCTACATCATTATTTATCATAGTTTGGAATTGGCGTGGATGCCCTTAAATAAGATTTGGAGGATCCTAATGATGGCTCTTGCATCTGTTGTCACCCATGCCTATGTGTCTTCTTCTACATCTACCATCACACGTGCCCCTGTGCTTTCTCCTACATCCACCCTAGAGATTTTTTCACCCAGGCTTCTATTTCTACAAGGGTTATGCTCCTGTTTTGGTTATTTTTGTGTGGTGGGTTTGTGTGGATTTTTTGAGCATGAGCCTCCTTGCATTTCTATAAGTTCCTCCTATTGAGGCCTCTTTGTCTCACACCCTCCCAGTGGGTTTGTCCCCCTCTACACCTCCTCTCATGCCTACCTCTTCTAGGGGGGCTTGTTCTTACTCTCTAGTGGCCAGATCTAGTTATGCTTACCCTCCTTAGGTGTGCCCTCTCCCATGTGCCAAAATTTCTTTGGTAGTGGTTTGTAGGGAGGATGTTACTGAGAATGAGGATCTCTACCAGAGGCATGGTTTGGCGTGTCATTTTTCCAACCTCTGACCCTTTCTTCTTGACCTACATATGTGTGTTTTGGATTGTTGGAGGACCTTAGTGGCTGATAAGATTGAGATCTTCCCTTGTGCTAAAGGTTTTTTTATTTCTACCTTTGCTTATTTTGAGGATTGTTGCTCAATGTTGGGTCGAATTTGGGCTTGGGGAGAGCACTCTTTCTTGCTCAAACCTTGGACATATTCCTTCAACCCCCTTACTGAACCACTCAATGTGTGTTCTATATGGGTAAAGTTAAGACTCTCAAATCTCCCCCTCAATTTTTAAGAGACTTATTATATGAGTCCATTGGAAACTCTATTGGTCGCTTTTTAAAGGTTGATGATTCCACTTCTTTTATGGGCCATTCCCCCTTTGCTCATATTTTAGTGGATATTGATATCTCTTTGCCTCTTCACAAAGATGCGGTTCTATTGGTTGGGGATTGGCTCTAATCACAACCGCTCAATTATGAGGGCTTGACTTTTAAGTTTTATCATTGTTTCACTATTGGTCACTTGGCATTAGCTTGCTCTCTCCTACATCAAAAAGGTGCAACTACTTGGTGGAAGAATACTAATGATGATATCCTAACTATTATGACTTCTACCTCTTTTGAGGATGCCTTCTCCCAAGATTTTGATGAGCGCCCTACTTCTGGTGGGGATTTAGTTTTTGCTAAGGTCCTTGTTGGTGTTTCTCCTCCTCTGAGTTATTCTCCTACTCCTCTAGTTGCCTCTTCTCCACCATAAAAATCTATTATGGATGGTGAATGTTTTTCACCTTGTTGTCTTCATGTTCCCCCTTGTGTGTTGATGGTATCCCCATGGGGGAGTCTCATGTTCCCCCTTGTAGTGGGTGCCCAGATTATAGTATTGCTTGGACTGTCATTTGTAGAAGGTGTAAAGGTCCCTCCTCTACTTCTTCCATTTCTCATTCTCGAGACTTGTTGGATACGTTTGTTGTATAGGTTCAAGATCCTGCATGTTTCTCATTTCTTTTTGGTTCCTTGCTCTGATCAAAATATTGTTGTTCTTTATTTGATTATTTTAAGTGTTGCCTTTGGTGAGATTTTTCCTACTTGAAATGGTTGTTCTATTTTGATTTGGACCCTTCTCTCTTTATCTTAATCAAAACATTTAGAGGATCCACATTTTTCTTTGGCTTATGTTCTACATTTGTTTCCTTAAGGTTACGGATTGTCACCTTCATAAATGTGGCCTATAGAACACTTGAATTGGTAGAGGCATTAAATTTTTTTATCTTTCTTCCCTCATATTTCTTTCAAGAATGGGAAGACGTCCTACATTAATTCTTGGTTGTGTTTCTTCTTAAAGGGAGGACTATATTTTTAGCATTCATTTCCTGACATCTTCCATCACTTCAGGAGATCCTATATTGAGGGGGGGTACAAAGTCTCTCTTATTTTTTCTTATGGGGGAAAATTTTCCTCACATAGGTATTTTTCTTTTCATACTTTGGGAGAGCACCTTTTATTTTCTCTCTTTTGGAGAGGGTTTTTTGTTACATTTTTATTCATTTTCTCCATGTGTGAGATATTCATTTGTACATGGGTACTATGCATGGTCTCATAGCTAGGACCCATCATTACATCTTACACATTCTCCCTAAGTTGCACTTAAGGTGGTTGTTGGTGTGAACGATGTATTTTACCTAGCCAATTTACCTCTTAGATCCTACTCACACTAGTTTACTTAAGTATTTCTTAGAGAATTATCAATTTATGTCTCAAGTCATAATATTAAGGCATGTTTCATAATCTTATCTTTTCCTATGTATCACCTTGGCCTATATAACCAAGAGTTTCTAATTGTAATTTTTGACACAAGTTGTGCCCCCATTGGTTATAACCAATCTAAGAAACCCTAGTGAGTCATTGTGTCAAGTTGTGCTTCTAGTTTGTGGTTCTCCCTTTCCTTCACCTTAGTCACTTACCTAAATTCAAAATCCAAAAAAGTGGCTAAGTATGAAGTTTTTTTTAGTCTATCATCCTCTAGAGCACCCAAATGGGTATCCTCAATACAAACTTAAAGAAAATTCAATTACCAAGTTATATGTTTGCAGGTTTTGGATTTTTTATTCAACATGCGGGTATTTCAAACTAAAATGGTCCAATATTTAGGGTTGGTTTTGAATAGTTTTCTCATAAGGTTGAACATCAACTAGGTTCTTGCATGAAGAGTTCTTATGGAATTTTGCTAGCCTGTTGAACATGCAAGTGAATCCAAGTGATCCAGTTCATCGAATCTAAGGTGTATCTTAGATGCTAGTCCCCCGCCTGTAGATTCAAATGGAGGTTCCAAACTTGCATAGTTTCAATGGAGGTAAAACCTCTACAAAAGATAAATCAACTAAGGATGGATTTGTGGGTGATTCCAACTAAATTAGTTCAATTCTTAAGTTTGTTTCCATAGGTGCAATACAAATGGAGCTTCTATACCCACATAACCCAATAGAAGTGAAGTTCCACCTAGACCTAATGGAAGTGAAATTTTTGTATGGACCCAATGGAAGTCCAAGTTTCACAAAAACCAAAGTTGATTAAAAAGCAACAAGTAGGTAAGGGTAAGTGAACTAGACAATAATTCAAATGGTGAATTTCATAACTCAACAAAAGTCTTGCTTGAACTCGATGAAAGTAAACCACAAAAGGAAAAATCAATTAAGGCTGGATTTGTGGATAATTCCAACTAAACATTTCAAAGGCCAAAAGGTGTAGTTTCAATATCAGATCCTAATGTCGGTTAAGTTCTTGAGGCATGATGTTTAAATTCTCACCAAGTTTGGATGTTTTCAAGGTTCCTACATATCCAGATGAAAGTTGAGTATCCACAAAGGTAAAGTAGATGGAGACATCCACACCCACAAAGTACAAAAACAAAGGGAAAGGTCGATGGTGGAACTACAGGTGGATAAAAGAAAGGTATAGACATAATTTTTGCTAGATCTTGATCAAGCTTGATGTTTACAATGACCCGATGGAGGTCAAACTTTTGCATGGCATAATTCATGTTGTTTTGGGGTAAAAGCACAAAGTTGTGTCACACTTTCAACCAACTTATCAGCACAACTGAATTTAAGTATTTCTAACTAAAAATCAATTTTGGTCAAACATATGATCAAGTAAGATTCATTCTAGCTAAGTTAGATACTTCCACAACTTTTCAACTAAAATTGTTGGCTAAAAATATATGGAGCACCACTTTGAGTCCAATTTACCAAAAAAATAAAATTATTTGAAAAAATTGAAGTTTCAATAACTCCTGCTAATGTAAATAACATTTTTTTAAATATAAAAATACCCTTTTGTAGATCCATAAGTGTAGTTTTAAAAAATATATTTATTTTAATAGTTTAATTATTTTTTATATTTTATTTTATGTTTACTAAAAGTAGGTTATCAACACAAAATATTAGGTTGATTACTATGCCAAGGAAAAATACTAAAATCCTATTTTAAAAAATTGAAAAAAATATGATGCACTAGATAAAAGAATCTATTTTAAGATGGTATAATTTTTTTTCCATTTTAGATAAAATATTTAATATGAAAGTTGACGCATGATGAAAAAACAGTTGTTTTTTATTCCCACACATTTTAATATTTATTTAAAAATATATATTTATCAAAATTGGAAAAAAAAATATCCATGCACTAAAAATTTCAAAGCTATAAATTTACAAAAAAATTTAAAAAAAAAAAAAAAAAAAATTACTATAAAAAGTTTGGCGTCCCATGCAACTTCATTTTTTAGCATTTTATCCACAACTAAATTATAGTTTTAATTTATTAAAAACTAGTTTAAAATAATTTTTTAATTTTTTTTAAAATACAAACATAAAATATACATATTTTACTAGTTTACATCATTTCAAAATTCAAAACATATATGCCACTTTTTAGTGATTCAATTTTAAAATTTGGATCAGCGCTAGTTGTTTCCTTTATAAAGTGTGACACAGCTTTGTGCTTTTACCCTTTGATGTTGGCCAAATTCCTACATGACCTAATGGAAGCTGATCTTCTGCATGAACCCATTTATTTTTCCATTTCTCATTGTTCTCTCCACCAGCCTCCTCTGCAACCTCATCAATGCTCAATGACTCCTACAATCACCTAATTTTTGCACCATAGAGGTTTCATAAAGGATTTAAATATATTATTAGGTATAATTTTTGGGGAAAAGGTAGCACCATACCTCATTCATTTTTGCAAAGGAACTTTTTTTTAGATAGTTATGGCTTGGGTCGAGTTTTTGACAAATTTCATTAGGGATTTATGCACTCATCCTCCAAACCATTGATGTAGAATTATGATGGGGATATTTGGAATGTTGTCCATGCCTCTAGAATGGATTTTTATTTAGAAATGTCAATCAATTTTGGTAGGTTATAGCTAGGGTTTCTCTCCCTGACATGCCATCTCTCTCTCCTATGCCTTTTTAGGCAACAAAAGACATTATTTTGTTATTGCAACAACTTCTTCCTTTGTTTCTCTAGTAGTGCTATGCATTTTGTATCCTCTACAACTATAAATAGGCATATACCTTTGTATTAATTAAATTTTCCATTTTCACCTCCTCTCTCTTCTTGCATTATCTGTAAGATAATATTACCTTTATGCATGTATGGACATTTATCATCTTTTCTATGTTTGTATGTTGTGTTTAATCTATTTTAGGTGTTGATTGTGGATTTTTTTTTTGTTTTCGTGTAAAAACAAGTTGGGTCCATGAAGAGGGGAAGTTTTGGCCAAAAACAAAAAGTTGCACAAAATGTGTACCCATTTTGAAAAAAATAGGTACCCGTTGAAAAAACAAGTACCCATTTTGGAATGGTAACCTAAGCCTAAATGGGTACTTGTTCTATTTTAAAAATGGGCACCCATTTTTTTAATAGAACGGGTATACGTTTTAAAGTGGGTATTGTTCTAAAAATTTCCAAAAACATTTTTTTTTTAAGAACAAAAATTTGCTCTTAAAAATTTCCAAAATTAGAAATTTCCAAAAATAGAATTTTTTAAAGCTAGAACCCCCAAGCCACTTTTTTCTTGGGTTTTAGGCTCGGAAAAGGTTTGTCAACCCGACCTTTAGCCTTTGACCTGTAACTAAAAAACTAAGATAGATTCAAGAGAAATGTCCAACTTTTGCAATATAGTTGGACTTTTTTTTAGAATTAACCTATGAAATTGAAACCCATTAAGATCATGATTTCTCGTTTCCAAATATATTTTTTTTTTCAAGATTGGATTATGTTTTCTATTTTTAATTAACTTCTAAGAAAATTGGTCCATAAACTTGAAATATCAGGTTTTTTTGTTTTTAATAACACTTTTTATGTTAATTATATGACATCAATCTTCAGACAATTCTCTACACAAAGAAAAAAATTCAAAAAATGTTTAGTTTAAGTCCAATTATGTTGTCCATACTATTGGGAATAGAATGCCATTTAATTGCAATCCTAAACATGATTTCATGTATCTCCTAAGTCCTTGGAAAGTGTTCCCCAAACACTAGGATTAGAAAGAGATTAAATTTGAATGAAATGAACATGTAAATTGACATTTGTAATTAATTCTAAATGATAGGAACATGTGAGGACGTCGAAGAAGAGTTCCTACAAAATAGGAGCACATGGGGCACCCACATGGAAGGTGGAACCCACCTTGAGTTTTAAGTTAACTATTTAGAGTAAAAGATAACACTTCAATAATGCATGTAAAGATCCTAGAAGTTAGGGATTGATGTTTACATGCATGGAGTTTAGTTTAGTTCAAATCAGATCAGTTTAGTTCAATTTAGTATCAGTTCAGTTTAGTTCAGTTTAGTTTAGTTCAGTTTAGTTCAGTTCAGTTCAATTCAATTCAATTATGGTTCAGTTATGTTCAATTGCATGTAGTTAGTTTGAGTTACATGTTAGTTGACTTCAGTTGACTTGAATTACATGCTAATGACTTGAGTTGCATGACAGATAACAGGTGACTACTTACAGTTAATAGGGGATGATCAATCATGCATGATATTTGCATGAATTGTGGAGAGATATGTTTCAGTTAACAAAGATTGACTTGGACCCACCTTGGGCGCCCAAGTTGGTATCTTGGAGTTAACATTTTTGCATGATAAGATATTTTATAAGACTGAGTTAAGTGGGCCCATTCTTGGGCGCCAACTTTGAGGATAAGCTTAGAAGATATATCTTTGGAATCAACTTTGAGTTATGACTTTAGTTTGGGATGCCTAAATGGATGGACTTGTTTTGACATTGTTCTTCATGGTAGAACTCTACTTACAAATAATAGGTGTGGGTTTTGTGAGATAAGCATTGTGCTTTGTAATTGTAAACTCCTTGGAGTTTACAAGGCTCATTATTATCTATATATTGCAGCAAGTTGAAGAGAGTTTATGAGATTTTATTGTAGGTTGTGAAGAAGAATTGTTGAAGGCAAAAGAAGCATCTCAAGCAAGGATTGGAATTAGTGTAATCTTATTTTGAGATTAAATAATACATTGATTTTTGGTGGAGTTTTTTTCCGAAAGGGTTTCTCCACGGTATTTGATGTGTAACTTTTTTCTTCTGGTCTTATTCTTCTACAATCTTCTGTCTACTTCTAGAAATGGTAAAATGAATTAAACAGATAATCATCCACAAAGAAATTGTAACAAAGAACACTTATTTAGATCTACAGTATAATAGTTTTACAAAGTATTAAGCTACATAATTACCTTCATTTACAACACATACACGTTGATTTTTAAAAACAGTAATTAAGACCAATAAAAATTAATTTAAAAATATATTCAGAAAAAAAATTACAAAAAAGTATCCTCATCAATCATGTTGTTACATATCTTTCCCCAAAAGGAATTAGAAAAATACTTTTATTTAGGTCAAAAAGTGGTGTTTGTACACATGAATGGTATGGTAAAAAAAAGTGGTTTTTCTACATGTGTATTAAAATTTAATTTATATCATCTGAGTATTAGACTAAATTACATATTTGGAAACTAGATTCAAAATACTAAATTTCATAGTACTGATGGTTTTTAAGATTCATTGTGTAGGTGCTTCAAATTTTTAGTCCAAGTGTGACAAATTCTAAAAATAGCAAAAACACTTCCACTTTTTGAGCTTTTTGTGGACCCAACTTCTTGCACTAGCCCTTTTAGTGCCTATCAAACCATAGCCTCCATGTATACCTCTAGGATTTGATATAATAATGAGTTGTGTGAATTTTTTTGGTGATTTTTATTGATTCTTTGTGCAATTATAGGAAAAAAGAAACACATCCAATCTAGGTGCATCAACATTCTTTTACTTTTATGCATTGTTTCTTCCCTTTGCCCTCTACAAGTTGATAGAACTAGGTTAGTTTAGATTTATTTAATGTTGGGTTGGACCAAAACTACTACATCAAGGTTAGAAATGAGTCATCCTTCTCTAGAGGTTTGATCTCATCTACAAGGTTCCACATCTTGAGATCAATCTCATGTTTGACTGGAATGTTGAACAACAGGTTTAGCAAGGGTGAATTTCCAAGTGACAAAATTAATCTCAATCAATAATATTTATATACACATATTGTGTATTTGCATACTTTAAACTATTCTCTCATGTTTGTTCTCTCTTGTGATTTAATCGAAGCTCCTATATCTTGGGTGGTTATATCCATAGTCAAATATTGCATGGTAGAGATAATTTTATACCAACTCTTTCAATATTAAATTGTGTTATCCAATCAATCACAATATTTCTTGGAGGATATTTTGGAGAGAGCAAAGGTAGATCTAATGAAAGAAGATCATCACTTGTAATGTCATACACATTCTTGCCAAGAAAAAATGTGTTAAAATATATGTTAGAAGAATAAAATATCAATATTATAATGCTACAAGAAACAAGATTTTATCTTTAGCTATTAGAGCATGCTTGTTTCATAATAGGATAAAATGTTGATATTTTAATATTTGACATGTCTAGGAAATCAAGGATTTTAGCCATCCTTTCAAATATGTACTGAATTTATCTTACAATGCCAATGCGTTTTTCTTAGGATTACTATTAATTTCATGTTCAAAGTTTAGATATTCATCTTGATATTTTTATATGCATCTTGACAAGCATGCATGAGGAAGGAAGATTTGTAAAATTTGAGAAGGATTTCCATGATTAGGAATGCACAAAATTGGATGATAGATGGGGATTTTCACATTGTCCTAAATATTAAAGGTTAAAATTTGGAAGACCCATTAGAGTATTAAGAGCCAATAATTTGGAGAAAGATATGATTAATTTAAAGCTAAGGAAGAATAAGAAGAGAAAAATAATTGAAAGTAATAATGAGGTTTCAAAGCCCCCTCCCACAAGCTTCATTATTTTAATTTTGGTGATGCCTCAAGTAGTGATCCTAGTATTGTAGGGGCTAGGTTTTTTAATTTGTAAGGAGGATGGTAGTTTTCTCCATGGTGGTTCATCATTTTTGGGTCTTAATATGAACAACAAGGATGTATGGGAAGTTGTAGTTGTTATATCGGTTTTAGCATCCTCTCTAATGGGGTGTTAAAATCTAGAAGTAGAAGGGAGCTTGTTGATAGAGAAATTATTTGAAGAAGGGTGTGTATCTCAATTAAAAGCTACAGTGATTTTTAGAGGAGTCCCTTTCCCTCCCATTTTAGGATTTCATTTTCTCTCATTGTTCCAAGGTGAAGTATTTAGAAAATTGTAGCATTGATTAGGTCCAAATCACTCCCATAGATAGTGATCACCCTTCCTCTTGGGATTAAATGGATAAAATTTTGAATTTCAATCCCCCTTGAATATATTTTATAATGAAACCATTGAATTCATATTTCAAATGCCAATGTGTAGTATTATAGGGACATTTTTGAAAAATAGGTGATTTTTTATCACATCCTTTAGCTTGTGTATTTTTATTACCATTTTATCTCATACATCTTGAATGGGAGAGGGATTATTTCATGTTATGGTGTTTATTTTTAATTTATTTATGGTTGCATTATTTTTCATCACTATGGAACCTAGGTTTCATCTAAGTGTTCTAACTTTAGATTTTTTGACATTTAGTTGGTACAATTGCTCATCAAAGATATGCTTTCAAAGCCTGAGATATCTTGCAGAAAAAATATTTTATCTTGTAAAATTTTGGTGATGTTAGGGTTTGTTAGGGTATGTGTAGAAATATGGGGGGACCAAAAAGTGGTCATGGCCAAATTTTGGTCCATCTAGGATTATTATACCATAGAGTGAAAAGCAAATTATCTTATAAAATTTTGGTGATGTTATGATTTGTTAGGGCATGTGCATAAATATGGGGGACAAAAAAGTGGTCACAGCCATTTTTTGGTCCATCTAGGACATAACACAAGTGTGTTATAGCGTGCTTGTGTTATGGATTGGTAGTGATTGAGTGTAGGTCAGTCACTATCAAGCCATAACATTCTCGCATTATAATGCAAATTAATTATAATGTACTTGCATTTTATTTTTGTTAAAAATAAAAATTCAAAGAGGCCAAGCTTATTTGAACCCAATCTCTTACCTTTGCAAAAAGAAAGGCCATGAGAAATGAATAGCTTGTATGCATTTTAGAGTTAATCACACTCCCACCAAAATGTCATCACATCTACAAGGTTGAGGAGGTAGGTCTTTTTGGTTTTTTAGTGTAAAAATAAAGAATAAAATAGCAATTTAGCAATTATTTTGATTCAATGTTTTTAATTTTTTTGGAATTGAAAATCCTTCACCAATTGATGAAAACCCTAGTTCATCAATTAATAAAAACCTTGGTAAGTAAAATGGATAACCAAACCCTCAAAAAACTCCATCAATTCATTGGCATCCTCTTCAAATATAAAAAAATCTAGTAGGTCAAACTGAAATAAATAAAATGGAACTCCATGCATAAATTGATATGGTGAAAAATCCAAGTGGAACTAGTTCCAATTGGACAACCCTCACCACCTCATTGAAATCTATCATCTCTAGTATAGATTTTGTGAGTGACCAAATTAACATGTGGTCCAAAAAGAGGGAGGAAGCATGAAATTATTATGCCTCAAAGTTACCATACCAACAAGTAAATGAAAAGAAAATATTGAAATTTAATTTGTGTGTTTTTCATTGATCCATGAACTAATGTGTGCCTATAGTATAGTTTCAATAGGTTCCCTATCCATTGGTGCCAACACCAAGTAATAAGGGAAAAAAATTAGCGGAGGTGATGGATAATTTTTTACTATCCTTTGTGCAACAAAAATGAGGTCCCATAATTTTTTTAACAAAACTAGATATTAAAAGTTTGTCCTTAATGAGATCCTAAACTACTTAGGAATGTGTGACTTCCAAGGTAGAGGTGGGGAATCTACATAGGATAAAGAGGGGGCATGTCATTCTCAAGACTAGACACAAAGATCTCTTGGTAGGACAAACATTGATCATTTCATGATTCTTTCCATTGTGAAGGAGAGCATTGAGATGGATACTCTAGAGTCCATTAGCTCCCTCAAACAAACCTTGTTACAACATAAGAGACATTTAGCATAGGGTCACAAGGATGAAGCTCCTAAGTCTCGAATATCACCTCAACTTTACCAAAATTGTGGGTTTGTTTGTGATTTGTAAGGTTGAGGATGCTCAAGGTGCACGTGGCTAGGATTAGGACACATCCATATTAGATGATGTGGTGTTCACAAATGACCTATTGGATAGGACATTTGACATTAATAGACAGCTAATTTTGAAAAAGGTTAAATGATTTATTAGATTTCTTTTGAAATATAATATTAACTATATTCATCTATGATAATTGAATATTAATGTAAATTGATTGTAACAAAGTTTCAAGGTTAGAGTGTTCATCCTAAGTTTGTCAACCCTTTAGTTCCCAATTATGTGATCATGTCAAGTCCATAGGTATGTAATTAGTAAAAAATAGTAAATATAGTACATGTAATATTTTAACCTTATATGAATGGTAATATTAAAATTCATATTGTATGATGAACAAGTGGATGTTGGACCTTCACAATCATGACTTGCCGATGAGAGTGGTCATACAACTTGCATTGAGATAAGATTAACTATTTTTAATAATTATGTTTGTAAATAATGTTAGGTACATTTTGGTAAAATAATGTTGTTCTATTTTTAGTTGAGGTCATTAGTCCAAACTCCTAATATTCATAGCATAATGGAGGTGAGCATTGCTATGGTAGGTTTATCTTTGATGCCTTTAACAAAGGTATGAGTCATATTAGTAAATTTCATATTCTAATTCTTATTTTATCCCACATCTATTAGTCTAAATTTGAATGATATTCATGCACGTAGTCTTTTTTCTTATGTTTTTCATAGAGATTCACAACTCCAAATCATGCACCTACCCCTCAAATGGATGAAAAGAGGAAAATTTTGATTGAGACCATTATCAACTAGTGGTAAGTGATGATTCCCTTATATGTTATTGTATAATTCATGTTTTGTATATTAATGTGTATATTTTTTATTTTTTTAGGTGAACCTCCAAAAAAAATTAGAGAGAATGTCAAGTTAGTGGATTCAAAACCAACAATCATCGCTTGCCCCTCCATCTACTCAATAGTCAAAAGTCTGTAAACTCTTCCATCCTAGTGGAGAAAACTAATTATATTATGTTTTTTCCTATGTGTACATGGCTTTCTTGTACATGAATTTTTGTATTACCAGCATGTAGCATTGTATGCCTATATGGATTTTTTGTAAGCCTATATGGTTTTCTTGTACATATATTATACTTTTACCAACATATAACATTATATGTCTATATGAATTTTTAGTTAATACAAATGTATTTTACTAATGTTGCCTATATTTTCTATAAATGATTATTAGATGATATACATTTGATTCCTTTTGATTTTATATGTTTGAAGATAGAGAACTAATTACAAGGAGAATATACTGAAGAGATATTTGTATCTATATCATTTATGAGTTTCTAAAATATTTCTTTTGTGTTGATTTCTTTCTTTACTTCAACTAGATTGACCCATAAAATTGGACCCCTATCTTTTTAGGGTGATGAGATTTATGGATAAAGTATACAGTCAAGCCTCATAAACCCAATTCATTCCTAAAGAATTACAAAGATACTTATAAATTTTTCAAGAAAAAAATGAACTAATCATTTTCCTTAAAAGATCAAGCTATCCATGGATCCAACTAGAAATGATCTTAACATGTGAATCTCAATATGTCCTTGAGTCTAAGGGTTTTGTTGAGTAAAATAGCATAGGTTCAATTTAGAAACATACTACCTCTAGAATCTTACATTTATCATATGTCGCTTAATGAAATGAAATTTAGGCACTTAGTTATCAAGTGTCACTTGATTGGTCTAGTAATAATATACTAACCAAATACTACTTATCCAATTATAGCATCTTACATTGAGTTGTGTTACTTGACCATCATAATAAACCTCATTGCACCAAGTACCACTTTAGAAATGTTGCATGCATATGCTTCTCTTGCTATAAACCCCCATTGTATTCATAAGGGCTATATTGTAGCCCTCATTAATGACTATGCCCTAGCTCCATCATATAACAAGTCAATAATTCCTCTTTACTAAGGTAAAATAAGGTTGTTTTCTCACAAAATACAATGGTTTTAAGGTTATGGATTTTAGCTTTAATTTTTAGGTGTAGATTTTTTAGTATAATATTTAGCTTTTAGGTTTAAGTTGTGAGTTTAAGATTTTGAAAATAAATTTTTAACCAATAGTATTATTCTATTATATCTCTACCGTTCTAGTTCTAAAACAAAACATGCAAATCAAACTCAAGTATTAAAGTGGATTTTATGGTTAGTTTTCACATATATTCACTTTGCTCATTCATGGTCAAGGTTAGACATGCTTCTTGTATTATAATCTACAAACATTTGCTTCCACTAAATCCTTATTATTTTAAGTTATTAAAAAACATAAATATAATATTAAGAAATTTGAGATAGTTCAAATCTTGTATAGCAATCCAAACTCTCTTCTACAATATAAAATAAGATAAGATTTAAGATAAAATCAATCCCCATTCACATCTATGTAAACACATTGTATGATTTTTCCTTTATAACATGACCAAGCTTATATATATTGCACACTACCATCTTTTCCTACCTAATTAGCAATGTTTTTTAAATATTGTCTCAAGATTCCTTTCAAAATAAAAAATCATAAGGATAATAACCTTCCTAAATGATGAATTTATTTATTTTCTCATGAAGGCCTCTACAGTAACACATTCCCTATGAGACATGTAGCACATGTTACACCAATTCATATATTCACCATGCATGTGGGATTGATTAACATCATTACCATTTCCAAGCAATCCTATGGACTATATGTCCAAATTCAAAGATTCATCTTGCTTGTCTCTCATGGATGAGAAGCATGCACCATTAGATAACCCACGTCTCTCATCAGTGGTAATTACAAGACTATAAACATGTTGAAGAATTGCATAACACTTGTTTATTGAGTCATTTCTAGTGGTTAACCTAGGAGAACATGTCCTTAGTAACTACCTTGGTGTAATGTAGTCTGGAAGAATCAAGAGACTGAGGGAATGAATCAAGGCCTCTAATAGCATTCAACCACCCACCTTAATGTATTAGTATAGTCATTTTGGTCCCATGAGGTGCAAAAGGAAAAATATGCCTATTGGCACATTTACATTACTCTCAAATGACACATTTTGTAAGAATGTATTCATTGTTGGCAAGGTCGAATGGTTTGGAGTTCAAAAAAAATATGATAAGATATTGTAGAGGGACCCAACATCCACCTCTAAGTGCAAACAAGACATTTATAGGTGCCACAAATTTAGAGAACATGTAGGCAAAATTTTGGCAAGTTTTTGTTCTTTGGGCTCTTAAGAGATTGCCTTGATGCAATGTACCTAGGAAGGATCATAAGACACAAATAATGAACCAAGGCCTCTAGTATTATTCATCCACATACCCCAACATGTTGGCATGGTTCATTTAGTCCCACAATGCAGGAGAAAAATATACATATTGACATCTTTACACTACTCTCAAATGATGCATTTTGTAAGAATGCATTCATTTTTGGCATGGTCAAATGGTCTAGAGTTGACAAAAAATGAGATAGGGTATTGAAGAGGGACCCAACGTCCACATGTAAGTCTAAACAGAAGATTTGTAGGTGCTAGGAATTGAGAGAATATGCAGGCAAAAGTCTGACATTTTTTTTGCTCTCAAGACTCTTAAGAGACTACTTTGATGCAATGTAACTTGGAAGGATTAAAAGACTCAAGGAACGATTGAGGCCTATAATACCATTCACCTGCCCACCTCAATGTGTTGGCACAATTAGTTCATCCCATGATGCATGAAATGTAAAATATGTAAATTGAGATAGGGTACTATAAAAGGACCTAGCATCTACTTATAGGTCCAAATAGAACATTCATGGGTGCCACAAACTCTGAGAACTACTCTGTCATAATTTGATATATGTTTTTCTTAGGACTCTTAAGAGACTACCTCAAAATAATGTATCCTACAAAGATTGGGAGATGTAGGAAACGAACCAAGGCCTCCAATAGCATTCACCTACCCACCTTGACATTTACGATGTAGTCAGTTTGAGCCCATGATGTACAAAAGACAAAATATGTCTATTGACACATTCACACTACTCTCAAATGACACTTTTTGCAAGAGTGTGTTCATTCTTGGCTTGGTCAAACGATGTCAACTTGACTAAAGCCGATAAAGTTTATTATGGAGGGACCCCATATACACTCATATGTCTAGACAAAAAAATTGTAGCTACTATGAAATTTGACAACTACTCGATCATAGATTGGCAATTTTTTGCTCTTATGGATCTTAAGAGACTACCTTGGAATACTGTAACTTGGAAAGATTGGAGACCAAGGGAATGAATTAGGGCCTCTCCTATTATTCACCTACCCACTCAAACATGTTGGTGCTATTGGTTTGGCCTCATGACACACAAAACACAAAATATGCCTATTGACATGTTTATACTACTCTCAAATAATAGTTTTTTGTAAAACTCCATTTGTTCATGGCATGGTCAAATGATGTTGAGTTGGCCAAAATTGAGAGGTTATTGTGGAGGGACCTCATATCCACCTGTAGGTCTAGACAAAACATTCATAGTTTCCATGAACCCAAGAACTACTCCAACAAAGATGGACAATTTTTTACTCTCATGGCTCTTAAGAAACAACCCTAGAATAATGTAGTCTACAAGGATTGAGAGATCATGGGAATGAACCAAGGCCTCCCCTAGCATTCACCTACACACCCTAATATGTTGGCATACTCAGTTCGGCCCCACAAGGCATAGAATGCAAAATATGCTTGTTGACACATTTATATTGGTCTCAAATGACATTTTTTGAAAGAATGCATTCATTCTTGTCATGGTCAAATGATGTAGAGTTGACCAAAATTGAGAGAAATTATTGTGTAGGGACACCACACCCACCTGTAAGCCTAGATGGAACATTCATAGCTGCCACAAACTCTAATAACTACTATATCATAGTTTGGCATTTTTTTGCTCTCAAGACTGATAAGAGACTACCCTAGAATAATGTAACTTGGAAGGATCAAAGGAATGAACTAGAGCCTCCTTTAACATTCACTCACCCACCCAAACATTTTGGCACAATAAATTCAGCCTCACAATGTACATAACACAAAATATGCTTGTCAGCACATTTACACAGCTCTCAAATGATGTGTTTTGCAAGAATGCATTTATTCTTGACATGGTCAAATAATGTCAAGTTGACCAAAATCAAAAGAAATTATTGTGGAGGGACCCTATATTCGCTTGTAGGTCTAGATGAAAGATTTGTAGCTGCCACGAACTCTGAGAACTACTATGTCTTGGTTTGACATGATTTTGCTCTTAGGGCTCTTAAGAGACTACTCTAAAATAATCTAGCCTAGAAGGATCAAAAGATCAAGGGAATGAACCAAGGCCACCCCTAGCATTCACCCACTCGCCCAAACATGTTGTCATAGTCAATTTATCTAGAACCAAGACTATTCTTATTGGCATGCTTGCACTACTCTCAATTGCTACTTTTTGCAAGAATATATTCATTTTTGGCACAATCAAATGATGTCAAGTTGACCAAAACTGAGAGAGGTTATTATGGAGGGACCTTACATCCACATGTAGGTCAAAATGAAACATTTGTAGCTACCATGAACTCCAAGAACTACTTCATCATAGATTAATAGTTTTTTTTCTCTTATGACTCTTAAGAGACTACCTTAGAATAATGTAGCTTGGAAAGATCAAGAGACTGAGGGGGAAAACTAGGGCCTAATTCAAATTTACAAGTTACAAGTTTTCTCAAATAGGGCCCATGAGATGGCAAGATAATTCCTATTTGACCTCCCTATAAATGAACTCCAACCCTAGCTCAAGAATCATTTTTTATTTCCATCTTAAGCAGCTCTAGCTCATCATTTCCCAAGTGCAAGCAACATTATGCAATTGTATATGGTCAATTTATTCATCAAAATCTCATATCTAACCTTCTAATCTTCATGATTTCTTTATTTTTTAGTCACAACTCTTGCATCTCAAATCTAAAACAACAAATATAGACCTTATGGAAGGCTGCAATAGTCATGTACTTGGCTGCAAATCATGAAAAAAATCATGCACTCCATCTTCACTTAGCTACAATAACTTGTTGCCTTCATTTTTTGTCATACTATGCCTCTATCTTGCATGAACAACATTAGCAAGAGTAGATTTTGTGTTTTCCTAGCTTCCCATACCTACAAGAAAATAAGACCATCAAATTCCTCATAATCAAATCAATTCCAATCAAGAAACAACAAAATACATTATGTCACTCACTAAGTCTATAAATTTTGCACTTTAGCCAAATTTGTTGCCATTGGCAACTTCACAAATTTGTCATCCACTTGGCTTTGTCCTTCTTGGATCTTCACGTATTAGATCTCCATCGCCATTTGTCTTATATCTCCATCACCTCATGTCTTGTATCTCCATCATCTTCTACATGAAGCAAGTCACCAAGGATAATTAGGAAACCAACATGCTTGTGGCTGATCTAGGTGATTTGTAACAGCCAAAATGCATTTTTAGGACTACTCATTAACATTGAAAGACTTAAATAGGGTTCTAATCGGTTTGGCAAGCTCCTATGCAATCATCCCCTTTCCCTATTCTAGACACATACTTCTTGTGGAACTCTTATCTTTGGTTTCAACATTCTACATGAAAATTTTGTATTTCTAACTACTTTATCATTTTAGTCATTTCTTTGATTATTTGATTTCTATATATTCTAGTATTTAGTCTCTTACTTTTTGTATTTGTTTTGTAGAATTTCTAGCCCTTATCTAGGATAAATCCACAACTAGACCAACTCCTTTATAATCACAAAAATGTCCTAGATCCTATTTTTCATCAATCTAGCACTTTGTACTAAAATTTGTTCTTATTACTAACTTTCATCACAACAATTCAAACTAAATTATGTGTTCCTTACCCACCCTTATACTTCTTTTAATTAGTATAAACTCATTTCCATTTTCTTATTTCCATTTTCTTATTTAAAAACTCAAGTCCAATGTCTAATATGACTGGTAATAGTGTGATGATTTCTAAATCCTTCTTAACTCAACCCCAGTATGGTGAGTCTCTAAAAGTGAACTTGATCAAAAAAATAGTTTTAATTTTAAAATAATATTTTGATCCTTTATTTAAGCAATTACCAATCAAAATCATTTTATAATTGTATTTCTTATACTAATTTTATCTAATGTCTTGCAGAATTTAATAGTTAATTCATTTTTTTATAATACATAGTAATTGCTAGATAAAATCAAAACACAACATTTTAAAACTTCATCAAGATAACAATGCAAGATTCTATGATAGAATACTATAATATTATCAATAAAGGTGAAAAACTACTCTAAAAATCAACTAAAAATTACAAATCAACTTAAAAATCACATCCACACAAGAAATCAATACTAAAAAATCAAAAACCACAACTTAAAATTGCATATTAAATGTTCTTTTAGAGATTTAACATAAAAACTCAATACTTTAACTAATTGAACTCAACCCCTTTAAAGAAGTCTAAGCCAATTAAAAAGGCATATATAAATACTTCTTTGATTATAAGTCGAATACCTAATTGAACCCCAACTTCAATAATAATAAATCACAAGCTGCTTGAAAGATTTGTGTAAGATTGTCATCCAAGACTTTGTCATTATTCGCCAACAATTTAAGTTCAAATCAACAAAAGGGAAAACTCACATATTTAATCTTATATACACTTCTAGGCTTATGCATTGTATATGATTGAACCATGACCCGCTTCAATATTAGTAAACCAAAAAATCACTTGACTAATCATGTAAGATGTCATGAAGATTGCTAATTTTCCTCGTGTCAAAGGTGAAAGGTCTGGATTCAAGTCAACAAAAAGGTAAAACTATTTGCATAACAGGTTATCATATTGGTTATTCAAAATTAACCATTTGATTGTAATTCTTATTTGAAAATTGAGCGAAGATTATACCAATATGCATGATGGTGAGGTTTCTACCAACACAACAAACACTTGTTAGAGAGACTATATTATCACCATTTGTTTTCAGATAGTTGGGAGAATTTGCAAGGACCCCACCTGGAAAAATAGAAACAGTACCATCGTCTCTATTTGTTACTCTCCTATCCTAAATTGCATTGCTGGTGACAGAATATTTTCTTATTATATAGAGCAGGCTAACTTTTGTCTTCTTTTTTTAACTTTCCTTTCTCAGAAGGCCAATCATGCTCATGCAAAAGTGCCATCAGAAAACAATATTTTTGGGTAAGGAAGTGGGTAAACTATATGAGTTTCTTCTTATATTATAGAGGAAAAATTAAATAAATCCTCACCCTTTTTTCATCTCCTGTCCCCGCAATTACAATGCTACAGCCAAGAATGTGCTTTAGCATTTATAGCAAGCTACAGGTTTTTCAGTTTCCATTCGTCAAAAGGCTAGTCCACATTTTAAAATGCGACATCAAAGCACAACATTTTTCTGTAATCAGGTAAACAAAACCCTGATGGTATGTTCATTTCTAAAATATTCAAAATAAACTCTAAAGTTTTCAAAAAAAGAATCCTTCCATCCAAATTTGTACAGTCTACCCACACTATTTACTATTTATTTTCCATTCTTGCATATGCCCTTCTTTTCTTGCACAGAATTCCTTCATCTCAAACATTATCCTGCATTAATAGAGACAAATATTAGGAAAATAAAAAAAGAACCTAAACCTATAATTTTTAACGCACTAGACAATAAATAAATTTGTATCTGTTCTGAAATGGTAAGACAGATTAAACTAAAATTTTGCCTTCCTTCAGAGAAGAAAACAAACATTTCAATTTTCAATATTAAATAATGCCACACTTATTTTAGAGGTAATTGTGCAGCATCAAAAAGAGATGGTAAAGTTTTTCAATCAATCAGACACAACTTGCAAGTATGATGCAATTCATGAATGCTCCGAATCCACAATGTTGAAATTACCTCTATTTACCAATCAATTAGGGAAAAGCAATTTCCTACAAAAAAATTCACATATTGAATTTGGGACATTAAGAGCATCATTTATGCAAATACTTATAAATCATCCAAGTCTCATTAATTCCACACTAAGGTCTAGGATAACAAGAAAAATGAATTAATCCTCTTACGGAGCCACTGAATACCAGACCAGTTCGGATCCATCTGCCGAATCTCCCCCTCTAGTTCTGGGAGGATTCATGTTATGAAGCTATTGGCAACACCATTGGACGCTTTTTGATGGTGGACTCTACAACTCGAGAACTTGGGCATACTACGGTACCTCGTATTTTGGTTGATTTGGACATTTCCAAACCTCTCCATGGGGATGTGGTCTTATTGGTGGAGGACAGACCTTGGAAGCAGCTCATGGACTATGTGGACCTCTCTTTTTGGTGTAGGAGATGTTTCTCTGTGGATCATTTGGCCTCTAGTTGCCCTCATGCCCGCCACAAGGGCGTTGCCACCTGGTGGAAGGATGCTCTCTTGGATCACCTCACGGTGGGTTCTCCTCCTTCGGATTCTTCCGGGGAGGACGACCCCATTGAGTCTTCTCAAGAGTCTTTGTCCTACCTGGGTCCTCTTCCGGCTATCCCTTCTATAGAACCACTGTTGCCTCAAACTGCTGTCACTGTTCAAGCTGAGCCTACCCGACCCTCGTTGATTGCCTCTGATGGTCCTTCGATCGCTCGTCTCCTCCCTACGCTGTCAACTCCCTTACAGAGTGGTGGCTCTTTGCCCATGGTGGTCGTTGTGGATCTGCTTCTCGTGCCTTACTCGGTGGACTTCAATTTCGAGTCTTCCTGGTTTGTTGTGCTGAGAAAGAAAAAGGGACTCCCAAAATCTATTGCATCTTCGCGGCCTAGGGTTAAGGGAGTCAGATTAGTCCCCTCAAATTTTGGGGTTGTCTAGTCCTCGTCTGTGGTTCGACAACTGTCTGTCAATTGTTTTTGTGTGTCATGTCCACTTTTCCTAGTTCATTCTTGGTTTGAACTAGCTTCTTTTTGGCCCTGAGGGCTTTCTGTGTAAAGGGTACAACACCCTATAAATGTTGCTTATTTTATCAAAAACAAGAAAAATGAATTTCCTAGGCATAAACAAATTTTACTAGCAAAACACCAATCTAGTATATAAAAAACATTGAAGATGAGCAACATATTTAATTCATACCATCAAAGGTCAAACGCACTCCATGACAAGTACATATTGAAAGAATATAATAACCAGGCAGTGGAAGAGCTCTATGAATAAAATTATAATTTATTGGCAAACTACTATAAATTTTGGAAAACTAGCAGCCAGGGGGTGATAGGAGAGGAATTGCATACAAGGATAAGAGTAACAACATGACGAGGCTAGGAGCATGATAGGAATACGAGAAAGAATAGTTCCATTTCAGTGCAAATGGCTGAAAATTTCTACACATCAAGAAGTAGCAAAATCCACTGATAAAACTACCATGAATTCAAATGTGATATTTCCTCCAGAATATTTTGGACCTCTTTCTTTATATTGAATTTACAAACAATATTTCTTCAAGTAGTTCATTTTGGGCTTTTTTCTTTATACACACATTATTTTTTATTAACAGAAGAACTCATCAATGACTTACTAGCACAAGATTTTTTACAACATGATTTAACGTATCTCCATACCTTACCTTGATGCTTAGATTCCATGACCCCTTCCTAATAGCATCCTTGCCCAGAGAAAAAGAATTTTCTAACTTGACAAATGCACTACTAACATCCCACATGAGTAAATTACTAAATATTTGTTAGTTAAATAGTATCATCTTCTTCTATAATAAATCAGTCTACAACAAAAGGCGATTGAGCGTAAGATTTCAGCTGAGAGAAAATTTCACATCTTGGCAACATGTTTACTAGAGGAAGAAAAACCCTAATGAAATGCTAGTATCAATATCAGTCTCTGCACTTAAAACCTATGTTACCGGTTCACCCAAGGGGGGCCCCGAGCCCCGGTTTGGTTTGACTTGGGTTCAAGGTCTAGGTCCCAGTCCCCTATGGGTTTGGACAAGGTCTAGCCCACAAATTGTGGGTCCCGACCTACTAAACCCGGGCAAACCCAAGATGACTTTAGGTGTTTTCAACATTGTTTTTTCTTACTTTTTTTAAACTTAAAAAGCCCAATTTTCCCCCCTAACCCTAAAATGATGTATGCCATGAAGGTTTGTGTGGATTTGAAGGTCTTAATTTGGGTCTTATTGTGAATGCAAAATGATGTATGCCATGAAGGTTTGTGTGGTTTTGGAGCTCTTAATTTGGGCTTGGTGGCACACCCCTCGACCCCACCCTATATCGCGACAAGGAGCACACAAGGGGCGCTGCCCCTCAACCCAATTGGGGACATTGCCCCCAAACCCCCATGAGGGGCATTGTCCCCAGACCCCTACAAGAGGTGCTGCCGCTTGACCCTGCTGGGGGCATTGTCCCCAGACCCCTACAAGAGGTGCTGCCGCTTGACCCTGCTGGGGGGCATTGTCCCCAGACCCCTACAAGAGGTGCTGCCGCTTGACCCTACTGGGGGCATTGCCTCCAAATTCCCATTGAATTCATTTGATTTGGCATGTACTCTCCAAGTCCAAGTTTCCAAGTTTGCCTACAAGTCTTCATCTATAATATCGTCATCCAATTGGACAATCTTCCCTGATGCTTCCCTACAAGGAGAAATGCAGCAATGTAGTTAGTTTTAATATATAATATATATTATGACATTCAAGTTTGACTAATTGACATTCTATTTTTTTTTATTTTTTTTATGGTGGTTCTATTTATTATACAATATATTATGCTATGTGTGGTATTTTAAACTTAATTGCTGTTGTAAATATGTATATATTTTTTAGTTATATATGTTTTTGTATGGATGAACCCAAAACAAACCCAACCCCAAATTTTTTTTTGACCAAACCCTCGAACCCGAATCCAAACCAGTAACTTAGCTTAAAACCATTATCCTCACAACCTTTCTACTACTCCCAATAAAAATCTATTAGTCGAAGATGAAATGGCTTTTCCAAGTCAAAATTTTAACAAATTTGCAGATAAAGTAACAGAGCTCTAACATTGACAAGGATTATAGGTCTTCACATATTTACCAAGCGTCTTTAATCCTATTCCAATAAATCATAGGGAGATCAGCCTACCAAGAAACCAGCTCCCCTTGGAAATGCTCACTAGGGCAGCTTTATTTGAAAAGAAAACTACAAAATAACCACTAGAAGTTGTCACATGATCAGTACTACTTCAAACTGTCCAATGTTGCTGAATCCATTCAAGTTTATTAACAGACAACAACAACCTCCTAAACCAGCAAACTAGAGACGATGCACCAAGAGAGACCATATAGAACATTTTACCTGTTGAATATCCACTAATACTTTACAAACAGATTTCATTACCATGCGCCAACCATTAGGTTACACGCCTTGGAGGATTGTAAACTTTGGATGCCGTATGTGGCCGATCTTTTGAAAAAAAATCAGTTCTTCCCTGGATTTAGCCTCTGGCCGGAGCAGTTCATCATTTTACGACTACCATGCAGAAAAGAGTTGCCTTCCCCTAGAGAGGAGATTGTATTGATGACCTCCTCCTAATGCCCTTGGTGCAAAAGTTGTCATAACTCTTTCCAGCATCTGACTGTAATCCCACTGTGCAAATATGAAGAAGCATGTAGAGGAAACTCCCCTTCCATTTACAAACTAACCATGTAGGTTGCCAACCCAAAGAACCTGAAAACTTGTAGCCCATGCCACTCTCATTACTCCGACTTATCCAGTTGTCAAACTTGTAAAGCTGATTAGTTATTTCTTACGTTACCAGTCCATCCTTGTTGCCTTCCAGACCTGGTTACAATCTGCTCCAGGGTCGGATATTGGTCTGGTGCAAGTAGGGGTGCAGCCAGGAGTTGTGATTATGCCTATGGGTTCATCCCAAATGAACCCAAGGGAACCAAAGCCGAACCCAAACGGCTTTTTGAACAAACCTAGAATAAAATGATGATTTTTAAAATATTTTTTCAGTTTTTTTTAATTGTTTAATGCATAAAATATAATTACAACAGTGCCATTCACTCTGTGCTGAAGCTTCTAAAGAAGTTCGAAGAATGCAGCTTTTGATGTAGATGAAGTGCTTGCACTTTTCCACCCATCCCACTATCTCTAATCAACCACCTAAAGCAGAATATAATTGTGACAATAGAATAAAATATAATGATTCAGATCTTACTTAATATTAAATATATGTAATTCAAACCTCTTGCCGTAGGTGGTCTTCCGCGAAGTCTAAAACACAACATTGCCATAGGTGGTTTTAGCACACCATATTATAACATAAAGTTAATTAATTTTTGGAATTAATAATATATTTTAATATTAATTTTATTTAAAATTATTATTATTTTATATTAATTTTATTAATATTCTATAAGTGTTATGAATATTTTGGACATTAAAAATATTAGGAAAGATGTATATTGCTTCTAAAATTTTGTTATTAAGCTGCAAATAAGTATTTATTTATGATTTTATTTTTTAGTATAGACAAACCCAAAATGAACCCAACCACAAACTATTTTTTGACCAAATCTGTGAACTGAACCCCTAAACCCAACCCGAACCAGACGAATGGTAACTTAGTCATGTCCGAAGTGCTTCCTGACCAAATCAGATTGGAGCTTGTAGCCTTCCCCCTGGGAGATAATAAAAATCTAGAGCCAAAAGGTTTCCCTGCCTATGGTATGATAAGTAAATATTAATATGCAATTAAAAAATACAATGAGAAAAAGCTCATTAGCAGTCAAAGGGTTTACCAACTCTAGCTTAAAGTGTCACGAATTCATTAATAAACTGGGGCAGACCTTGGAAAGAATGAAGACATGAGGATGGCAAGAAACTCCATCAAACATAGCAGTTGTTTAAAACCCAGTTGATGATATACAAATACCATTCTATCATCTGCACTGAAAAGGGTGAGCGTTGTCCTCAAAAAATGTAGCAGGTAAACACATCTTTGATTATTTTATCATCTGTACCAAGAATGAAAAATTTTATCCTGGAAGATACAAACAGTAGTTTGTGAAACATAGTTCTAGTTCCACAGGCGCCAAGGAACAATGAGTTCTACTGCTTGGGAGTTTTTCCTTACATGAGGTCAATGCTAGCTGAAAACTAAAAAAAATCTAGTTTAAGGTTGATACACTCTCAAAGTTCAGAAGATTTAAAATACAGTGATCCTAAATCTGAAAAAAGACGAAACCAGTGACAGGATTTGGCAAACATGAGAGTTGAAGATAGAAAATCTAAAATTTAAATATATTTTGACTATTTCTTGGTTCAAACTGAACTCTTGGACTTCAAAGAGTTGTGGGCTGAGCACTATGAAAATTACAAAGTTAAGTGTAAGCTTTAAACCCTGTAAAAATCTGAGCATTTTCATTAATTGATGGTCAAGATACACTTTCAACATTCAAAGTACAAAGTTGACCTAAGGAGGTGTACCACTTTACAAATTTCATAAAACTGGTTGGTTAGGATAAAAATGATGGCTAATTATTAAATCAAACTTCAAAGCATAGTTACCAGGAGATGGGAACTTGTGCTAGTAAAAGAGATGAGGACAGGTCCTAGCACAAGTGATAGGGACAAGTTCAGGCTGATATTCCAGTCCTATGATGTGCATACTCCAAGAAAAACTGCTTTGTAATGCATTCAAGACAGACTATTCGCCAATCCTTCCTAGCATTTCATACAACTAGGTCATCCCTAGCATCTTCCCAAACCTCCCACGACATAGTTTTCCTTTGCATAGTCTTTCTGCAATTCAAATTTATTGGTTTTTACTTTGGTGAAATTGCAGTGGCAATCACCCCAACGGTTTCATTTCTAGCACAATGTCTTGCGACAACAACAGAAGTTTTGCAATTGCCCGTCTACTAAAACAGGTAGTTTAGCCCAATGTGAATTAAAAAGAAAAAAAATATGAAACATTTTGCCTTTATCAACCCTCATACCTCAAAAATATAGTTTTTCACCTAGTTTGGCATCCTCGCATCATTGAAAAATTCTCTAGCATCTTCAAGCCCATACTCTTACTAAGGACAGTTTTAGGCACATGATCAACCTTGCTCAACCTTTCTATAGGATCTGCCCATACTCAGACTAGAAAGGTGATCAGTTTTAGGAGAATAGTTTGGAGCGCTTCTAAGGACATCCTTTATTTCTTCTTTAGTTTTTCATCAAAATTTGTTCCAAATTTGTGGATATGCAATGCACAGGTCAGAGTAGTGTGTTTGTTTTGTATTCTAGCTAGTTTTTTAGTGTATTTTATATGCTTTTGTCACATTAGCTGTTGATTTTTATCTAGAGTGTGTTATTATTAGTTTTTGTTTTATTTGTTAGTGTTTATGTTCTGTTTTATTTTGTTTGAACCAGATCTTGGAGAGCTTCTAAGCTTCCTCCATAATTCCAAACCTCTCTAGAGGTTTGCCATTGCACATTGAGAACTTTGTACTTCCCCTGCTTGCTGGAATCTTGTGTTTCCAGCCTTCATTGTCAAACTGACCTTCTAAGGTCTCAAAACTTTTGCTTACTCACTGTCCTGCTCTTGGATAACTTAAAACACATTGGAAATCACTTTGCCACTCCCATGGGAGGTTTCTAAAGCTCCTTCTTTGTTGTCTTTGTTCTTGGATGGCACATTAGC
>VDFB02047230.1:345883659-345911366 GCA_007258455.2 Sequoia sempervirens | reverse complement strand
ATTCCCCATGTTCAATTCAGACTATATGTGAACATACAAGAAAAATTAGACCTCCGATGGTCCAGTAATAATAGCAATGTATTAATACCTCAAAGGAAACTAACAATGAAACTTATATGTTGTTGTCCAAAAGAATTATTGTAAAAACCAGCAGGCAAAGAGTTTGTTTTTATGCCCAAATAAGTGTGTCTCTGTTTATTCAGTATAAAGCAATATTCAAGCAATGTTTAAGAATACTTAGTGACTGTTGAAGAGTATAAACGAGCATGGAAAGTGTTGATAAATAACAGGGACAGTGAGTGATATGCTTTAGAAGGCTGCCAGGAAGATAAATAAATCTATGCCGAATGTGAAATGGTAATTGATTGTTGTATAAAACAAAAGAGAGGAATACTCTAATAATAAATTACAAGACAATGTTTCTAAAAAGAAACAGTCGATAACAAAAGAAATAAAGGAAGTTGCTAAAACTAACTGAAAGCAATCTAAGCTAACTGAAAGTAAACTAAACTACTAAGATGACTATTAAATATTACAATATTACTTTAATACCCTCCCTTAATGGTCATTCTACTAACTACACCAAGTTTACCCCTAAATTTTACAAATTTTTTTGGACTTAGGGACTTGGTAAGAATGTCTCCAGTCTGATCCTCAATTGGAACATATTGCAACATCACTGATCCATCTTCAACAAGTTGTCATATGAAGTGACAATGAAGCTCAACATGTTTGGTTCACTCGTGGAACACTGGATTTTTGGCAAGCTTTAGCACCGCTTGGTTGTCACAAAACAAGGGTGAAGGCCCTGCTTGAGACATTTTCATGTAAAAAATTATCCTCCGAAGCCATACTGCCTCACATGCTGCCTTAACTGTTCTGTGATATTTTGCTTCTATTGAGGAAAGAGCTACTGCCTGCTGCTTCTTATTGATCCATGTGATTGCACCCGTACCAAGACTGAAAACATATCTAGAAGTAGATTTCCTGTCATCAACAAAACCTGCCCAATTCGAATTGATAAAGCCAACTAGCCTCAGGTCTTTGCTTTTTCTATACAGAATGCCAAAGTTAAAGGCCCTTTCACATATCTTAGTATTCGCTTCGCTGCAACCTAGTGTTCAGCCTTAAGGGCAGTCATGAAAAAGGAGATGTAGCTCACAACATAACTAAGATCAGGTTTAGTGGCTGTAAGATAGATGAGGCTGCCAATTAGTTTCTTGAACACTAATTCATTAACAACTAGTGAATCTGATCTGGCTGAAAGTTTTAGCCCTTTTTCCATGGGTGTAGATGAGATCTTACAATCTGTCATCTTGAACTTCTCCAGCAAACTCCTGGCATATTTAGACTGAGAAATGAAAATATTGCCACCTGTTTGCTCAAGCAAATGTAACACAAATTCAACTTGTTTGCTCAAGAAAATGTAACCCACTACTAGTAATGATGATATCATCCACATAGATGACAAGAAAAATGATATCACTACTAGTGCTCTAGACATATAAATTTGCGTTTGAGGGACTCCTCTAGAAACCCTGGGCAACCAAATACTTGTCAATCTTCAGGTACCATGCCCTGGGAGCTTGCTTTAGACCATAAAGAGCCTTTAGCAGTCTGCATACCTTATGCTCTTTGCTTGCAACCTTGAAACTAGGAGGTTGCATCATGTAGAAGACCTCTTCCTCTAAATCGCCATTGAGGAAGGCTCTTCACGTCCATTTGATGGACCTTCCAACCAAAGTGTGTTGCAATGGCTAGGACAAGTTGGATGGTGCTCATCTTTGCTATGGGTGCAAAGGTCTCCTCATAGTCTATGCCTTCTCTCTGCAAGAACCCTTTAGCCACCAACCGAGCTTTGTATTTATCAAGTGTTCCATCAGCTTTGTATTTCACTTTGTAGACCGATTTGTAGCCAATGGGTTTCTTCCTTGGAAGATCTAATAGAACCCAAGTATTGTTCTTCAAAAGAATATGATGTTCAAGTTCCATAGCCTTTTCCTATTTAGGTTTACCTTTCGCCTCTGAATAGTCCTTGGGCTCATAAACACTCTGAATGTTGGCCATAAGAGCATGTATTCTGCTTGCTCTTGCCTCTAGATGATCTACCCTCAACAAGTTCATCATCACGAACATCACCACTGAGCTTCTCCCAACACTTAGGCCGGAGAGTAGATGCATCTTGTTCCCAATCGAGATGATCATAATCATGACTTGGGTTGCCTAGAATTAGATCATGTGGATGCTGGTCCAAGTTGTCTTGAGGGAAATCTATTGGTATAGGGTCATGCCTTGGAGATTCCACAAGTTCAAAATCATCAGAATCCCTCCCTTCAGGTGGAGCTAATGGAAGCCTAACACTCAAATCCTTAGTCTTTAGAGGTTGATCCTCAAGACTCTTGATGGGAGAAGAGAGCTGAAAGGGCCCACCTTCATCAAAAACATCTTCTCTACTGAATGTTAGATGATTAGTGTCCACATCAATCAATTAATAAGCCTTATGATTGTCATTGTATCCTATAAGCATCAACTTCTGGCTTTTGGAATCCAGCTTGGTCCTTTTTGCATGTGGAAACCAAACATAAATAGTAGAACCAAAAATCCTAAGATGGTTGATTCTTGGTTTCCTCCTAGACCATGCTTCCTTTGGGGTCATCTTTTTGACGACTTGTATGGGAGACTTGTTAAGAAGGTATACAATAGTATACATTGCTTCAACCCAAAATTTCTTTGGAACATTTCTATTCTCTACATACAATGGTCCATTTCCGAAATAGTACGATTTCTCCGCTCAACAACGCCATTTTGTTGAGGAGTGTAGGGTGTGGTAAGCTAACGCTTGATACTGTGTTTAGCACAAAAGTCGGTGAATTGGTTTGAACAAAACTCACCCCCATTATCTAACTTAAGAGTAATGATTGGACATCTTGACTCTTTTCCAACTAATGCCTTAAACTTTTGGAATTCATTAAACACTTTTGATTTTTCTTTGAGGAAAAACACCCACATTTTCCTACTAAAATCATCAACAAACAAGAGAAAATACCTAGCACTAGTGATCGATGCAGTATTCATTGGTCCACAAACATCTGTATGAACCAGTTGAAGAACCTTGGATGCTCTCCAAGATCGTCCATTTGTATAAGGAGTGCGATGTTGCTTCCCTGCTTGGCAAGCTCTGCATACACCATCTGTCTGTTGCTGAATCTTAGGTAAGCCTTCTACCAAATTCTCTCGAGAAAGTTGAGAGAGGTAGGCTATGTTTAGATGCCCATACCACTAATGCCAAAGAGTATTGATGGATGAACTCTTTGCAACCATTGCACGCTCTCGATACTCTCTCGTATCAACCAGTTGATACAAGCCATGATCCTTGAGCCCAACTGCAATTGTTTTCTTCGACTCCTTATCAACAATGCGACACTTATGTGAACTGAAGATGATTTCTAACTTCAGACGGTGTCGCATAGTTTGACTCACAGAGCTCAGATTGAGCTCCATGTCTGGAACATAGTATACATTGAGAAATATGAGATTTCTCGCACTAGATGTAATTTGAACATTGTCTTTGCCAACAATTGTATACTCTTCACCACCTCCAAAGACGATTGAATCAGGGCAAGCCTTATACTCCGTGAACCAATCTCTCCCATGTGTGAAATGCCGAGAGGCTCCAAAATCAATGTACCACGTAGATGATCTGACATGATCTACTAGTCTTTTGGCCATAAATGCATAGAAGGCAAAGTCCTGCTCAGAATGCTCTACAACGTGGGTCTTTTGCTGAGACCCTCCCTGGTTGGATTTTTGATCAGCCAATCGCTTCTTGCAATGTTTCTTCATATGACCAATCTTACCATAGTAATGGCATGTGATATTCTTCTTGGAGCTATCCTCAGATTTGCCTTGTCCTTTTTGCTCAGAGGACTTGCCTTTGCCCTTGTCTTTGGCGATGGCAGCGGTTCCACCTTTGGAATTATTAATGGTTGCTGCTCCCAAGTGTTCTTCCACCTATCTTGTTGCAAGGTGATCTTATTAAAGACATCTTGTCATCCATCATAATGGAGAACAACATATTTTTAAGGAAGAATACTTTTCCTTTTTTGAGCTTTCATGGAGATCCTTCAAGTGTTTCTAGATCTCCATAGCAGTCTTGCCAGATGGTATTTCGGGAAGCATCTCATTGGTGACAGATAACTTGAGAAGCATAATCGGCTTTCAGTTACTTCCATCAAATTTGTCCCGGTCCTTTCTCGCAACTGTGGGATGAGCTTGTATACCCAAAACAATCGAATCTAGACATTGGTACTCAAAAATAGTGAGCATCCTCTGCTTCCAAGTATTGTAGTTTTTACCGTTGAATCTTTGGCTACTTTCCAACATGATGTTCAAGGCCTATCCTCCGTTTTCAAGAGCACAAAATAGGGTAATCAAGTGGCATGAATCCCGATTTTTAAAAATTGTGTCAAAAATTAGAAGCTCAAAACCCGCGATTTTGTCAAAAAATTGAGAAATTTTTTTTGCAAAAATTTAAATACCCAGGTCTAAAACCCTAGGTGCTCGAAAGAGGGCACGATTTAAAAAAAAATTGTCAAAAAATGGCTGCTTCAAAATAGGCATGATTTTGTCCAAAAAATTGCCAAAAAATGATGAGAACACTGCAGGAACCCTAGCTGTGATGCTTGTAGACAAGAGTTTGTAGAAAGATGTCAAAGAAAAAACGCTAGGTCGCAAGGAAGAAAAAATGTAGTCGTCTAGGAAATAATGCCCTTAAAGATGCCCATGAATTTTCCAAACATGCTTAGAACAAGACATGATTTTGCAGTAGAAAAACGGGCAGAAGTAGGTCGTAGGACTAGATGCCCTGTCACAGCAAAAGAAATCGTGATTTCTGGAGAAAACGCGATGCAAAAATTCAAACAAAAATCACGATATGCAGATGCCCCCAGAAAAATAGGTTGCAGGCAAACATGTCATGATCCTCAGAAAAAATAACCTGATTTTTTCAAAAAATCTAGCTGCACTTCTTCAAAAACCAGATGCGATTTTTGGCAAAGAAGATATGCCAAAAAATGTTGGAAAGGTTGTCGTCAATGTCAAAGTGTAAAGATAAGCATGACTGAGAAAGCTCAGTTAGAATTTTGTTGCATACATCTAATGTGAAGAAAGAACTGAACATGAAATGACAAATGCTACTGCCAAAGAGCTTGGTGTCAATAACTGATAAAAGCTTGTAGATACATGGCAAGAATTGCTAGAGGATATCATGAGCGGATCTCTTAGGAATCTGTATATAATTGTGGCAGCCCTTAATGTCTATGTATGGATATGAGGTGTCTTATGCCGGAAATGGAACCATCGGCCGATGAAGAAAAAGTAAATAAGTTTGTTGTAGACATCGAAGATGATTGTAACAATGCAATGTGAAGGTTGCTCCCGTATATATCTCTCTTGAAACAATTTTGGTGTGAATGAAATAATATTGTCAAGTCGCAGGAGTAAAAAGGAACTAACTAATTGATCTTTACCAAAAGCAACGAACATAATTAAAGTAATTATACTGTGAAGAGAAGCGATTAATGACTTAAAGAGCAGATTGAGAAAAGAAGGGTGCCTATAGAACATTCATTGGTGGAAGAAGCTTTCATTGAAGGACATTTATATATAAAGTGTTACTCCTAGTCATGAGCCGTGGGCCATCCATTCGTGGGGACTTGCGATTATCAAATGGCCGACCTCTTCTATAATTATCGACAAAATATATATGCAATGATAAAGAATAACTAGCAATTCATTAAAGACAGTAATTTGCAAGCGATCACCTCTGGTCATCATATAAGTTGATTTGAGAAAGACGTGATAATATTATCTGGGTGCTGTGATACTTCCGATAAACCATCTTTCAAGAACATAATTTCTGTTGGCACTACTGGAGGCGTTAGTCTTGAGGGTGCATGCTACATTCACACTACATCTATTATTCTCACCAACGATATGCTATGGAGAAAGAATGCTATGCATAGAAATTGTATAATCCTGTTACTAGGAGTCAAACTAAAAATTATATGAAGCGATTAAGGGAGCATTGAGTAATTAAGAAAAGGCGTCTATTAATGTTAAAAAGACACGTTCCTTGGAAAGACATCAAATTGAATGGTAGTTGGAAAAGGAGAGGGATTTGTCCCTTGTCGAGAGGTACAATGAAGTTATATCTCTCTTTGTAGAGACTAAGGGTATAAGTAGAAGAAGAAACTTGAGGAGGATTTGTGTGCACATTAAAATGTATATCAACTAGAGTGAAGACATGGAAATAAAAGAAGATCTTGTGTGTGTGTGGAGATTAGATGAATCCTATAAACACCAACACAAGTATATAAAGTAAATATAGAAGACAGATTTGTATGAAGAAGATATTGAAGTGAGGTGTATGAAGAATAAACATTAAAAGTATCACTGAAGCAGAATTTCCTTGAGTACAACAGTATATCCATGAAGGAATTTGGAGCAGATTTGTAAAAAGAATTAGAGCAAGTTTATGAAGATTTAGGTGCAATATTGTAACTGATTTATGAGCAGTGTTTAAGGAGATTGATGAGCAGATCAATTGTAGATCTATAGCAGATTTTTTTAAGATATTCAAGGAAAACTCATACTTTATTATGAGAGGTATTTTGAAGGCTTGATGAAGTTTGTGGAGCAGCTTTTTCAGTTGTATAAAGGGCAGAATAAAGAAGAATTTGCAGCAGTTATATATCATATATGTGTGCAGATTTATGCAGATATAAAAGAGATGCATTTGTATATGTAATTGAGGAAGAAAATAAAGAGGAGATCATCAAATGAAGATTTGAAAGAAGTATATAAATGCAGATGTTGTAGAGGATTTATGTGAATATCTTTCAAGAAAAGCAAAAACAAGAAGAAGATTGATTGTAAAGTCCATCATCCGTTGAAGAAGCAATATTGAAGGTGGAACACTATTCATTCAAGTTATTATTTTTTCTAAGTTGGTGCTTGGCAAGTGGGAGTTGGAGCTTCCGGTAGGTTGGTGCCTATGAACATTAGGGGTTGGTGCTCCTTGTACGTTGGTGCCTATTAAATCAGGTTTAGGGGTTGATGCTCCTTGTAGGTTGGTGCCTACTAAATCAGAATTAAGGGTTGGTGCTCTTTGTAGGTTGGTGCCTACCAAACTACAAATTGGTGTTCCAAGTAGGTTGGTGCCTACGTTCTTTGTAAAAGTTTATATAATTCATAAAGTACATTATTTGTATTGTGGTTTTATCCCGTAAGGGTTTCCACGTAAAATCTTGGTGTCAACTTGTTCATATTGAGATATTCTTGCATAGTTGATTTATGTTAGAGTTTGAAGTTGATAAAGGTCGTAAATGGTAAAAGTTGTTGATATACTGATTCACCTCCCCCTCCACCCCCCCTCTCAGTATATCTTTGTGCTCTTCAAAAAAAGCCCAGAAAACCCTCACGATTTTGAGAAGAAAACCAGGTCATAATTTGCAGAAGAAATATCCTCGATTTTTATTAAAAAATTTGTCAAAAAACTTCTATTTTTTTTTTCAAAATTTCTTAAGTAAAAAGCCACGAATTTTATTGCAAAAAATTCAAAATTCTCCAAAAAAATCCCTTTGCTTTGATACCATGAAATGGTAATTGATTGTTGTATAAAAGAAAGGAGAGGAATACTCCTTTAATAATAAATTACAAGCTGATGTTTCTAAAAAGAAACAATCGATAACAAAAGAAATCAAAGAAGTTGCTAAAACTAATTGAAAGCAATCTAAGCTAACTGAAAGTAAACTTAACGACTAAGATGACCATAAAATATTACAATATTACTTTAATAGAATGTTGAGTGAGAATACACAATATTTGTCAATGATATCTTTGTGTATATATGCTGTGTAAATGCAGGACAGTGAGAAATAAGGCCTTAGAAGGCTGGAAAGTGTTTGCACATTAAGTATAGATATGTGAATTTGACTGTCTAATGTGCTAATGTGCCATCCAAGAACAAAGACAACAAAGAAGGAGCTTTAGAAACCTCCCATGGGAGTGGCAAAGTGATTTCCAATGTGTTTTAAGTTATCCAAGAGCAGGACAGTGAGTAAGCAAAAGTTTTGAGACCTTAGAAGGTCAGTTTGACAATGAAGGCTGGAAACACAAGATTCCAGCAAGCAGGGGAAGTACAAAGTTCTCAATGTGCAATGGCAAACCTCTAGAGAGGTTTGGAATTATGGAGGAAGCTTAGAAGCTCTCCAAGATCTGGTTCAAACAAAATAAAACAGAACATAAACACTAACAAATAAAACAAAAACTAATAATAACACACTCTAGATAAAAATCAACAGCTAATGTGACAAAAGCATATAAAATACACTAAAAAACTAGCTAGAATACAAAACAAACACACTACTCTGACCTGTGCATTGCATATCCACAAATTTGGAACAAATTTTGATGAAAAACTAAAGAAGAAATAAAGGATGTCCTTAGAAGCGCTCCAAACTATTCTCCTAAAACTGATCACCTTTCTAGTCTGAGTATGGGCAGATCCTATAGAAAGGTTGAGCAAGGTTGATCATGTGCCTAAAACTGTCCTTAGTAAGAGTATGGGCTTGAAGATGCTAGAGAATTTTTCAATGATGCGAGGATGCCAAACTAGGTGAAAAACTATATTTTTGAGGTATGAGGGTTGATAAAGGCAAAATGTTTCATATTTTTTTTCTTTTTAATTCACATTGGGCTAAACTACCTGTTTTAGTAGACGGGCAATTGCAAAACTTCTGTTGTTGTCGCAAGACATTGTGCTAGAAATGAAACCGTTGGGGTGATTGCCACTGCAATTTCACCAAAGTAAAAACCAATAAATTTGAATTGCAGAAAGACTATGCAAAGGAAAACTATGTCGTGGGAGGTTTGGGAAGATGCTAGGGATGACCTAGTTGTATGAAATGCTAGGAAGGATTGGCGAATAGTCTGTCTTGAATGCATTACAAAGCAGTTTTTCTTGGAGTATGCACATCATAGGACTGGAATGTAATGAGCCTAGCCTAAGCTGACTCAAAAACTCTTCTTTGTTCCCTTGAATTTTTGTCTAACACTTTGTAGGCAACGTCTTTGTTTGCTGATAAGGTGTTTTCAGTTTGAAATGCTTGATAGAAATGAATGCCAAGATAAATAGAATGCTTTAAAACACTTCTAAAAAGTCTAAGTAATGAACTACAATGAAAATGCATATATATAAATGCTACAAGTAAGATATGCACCTACAGCCTATTGGCAATTTGCCAAACATTTGGCAAGCATTCTATTAAGCTGATACAAATGATATTCCAATGCATAAACAATCATGTATGGCTTCCCAAATGCTGCTAACTTATTTGAAATGCAATCACTCAATACAAATCTACATGAGGATGCCAAGACTCTTGGCATTTCATTCAAACACAAGAATTTATCAGATCTGATAGGAACTATTACAGTCTGATTTACAATTTACTGGTGTATGCTATGATGAAGTAATTATCCCCTTTCCACAATGTCGATGGTAATGAGCTCTACAACAGTAGCTACTTAATAATGCAAATGCAACTATATTTAACATGGAAATTACAATGCAGATTTACTAATTGAAGTGCCAGACTGAAGTCATACAAAATCTGTTTGAACCTGGAGTTGAAGGGTGCTTGTTTAAAGAATTTGAAACTCCTTAAGCTGGGCTGATTTGACCCCCTTGATGTAGCACCTAGTCTCTTGAAGACTAATGAAGTTTCCCTGATTTTATTGGATTTTATATGATACCTTTTGTTGAAATCGCACTCATGGACATAGCCGCCCCTATTCCTTAAGATCAGACCTCTATATTTCTGTTGTGGTCACAAGACACCTTCGTATTGTTTAGAAGATCATCTCCAACCGTCCATTCATGAAGTGCCACAATTCCTAGATTGAATCGATGCCAATCAGAGGTGTAAAAGCAAAAACGTGGCTCCTTATGGCGTCCCTTAATGACTGTGAATTAACTCCAGATTGCTGCTGCTAGAAATCAAACCCTTCTCCAATGCTGTGATGCTGGAGATCAGAATTTCTCTACTAAGCTGAAAATACAAATCGATCTCTTGACATGGAATGATGCAATGCTCCAATGATACCTCCAAACCCTTGCAAATCTGAAGTATACTGTAGCGGAACTGTTCACGTATCACTGTAGCGTTTCACTATTCACGAATTACTGTAGCGCTTCACTATTCACAAGTTACTGTAGCACTTAACAACAATTCAGATCTGCAAGTAAAACTCTTAAGAACCCTTGTGAAATCTTCTGAAACTTCACCAAATTTTCCCAAATATGACTCCTGAATGAAGCCAACCTGATAGCACTCTTCAGCTGATCTCTCACAACCTCAGATTGCTGCACATCGAAGAGTTTTCGTTCTCCAATGGCTGGTAATCTGCAGAAACCCTTGTTTCTCACAAACTCCAAAGCCCTCAATAAAAGACAAAGTTGAATAATCATATCATAATGAATTCTTTTTGCCCTTTGAAAGCTTATATAGCTTCCTTGAGAAAATCGACCCATTTTGGCTTTTAAAAATCATTTAAATATTATAATCTTCATCTTGCATTTAATACCATCTCATTACCTTGGTTTATGTGCACATAATCATTTAATAACATTAAATACACTTTTAATGTGTCATTGGCCCCTTTCGAATATAAAGTTAATTTATAACTTTATATTATAATCCCTTTTAATATAAAGTCATTTTATAACTTTATATTATAAACCTTTTTAATTAAAATCATTAATGACACATTAAATATTAATATCTCCATAAATATGCATCCGTTAGCCATGCCAACTGAAACCAAGGTCAATTTTGCCAAACTCTGAGTGATCAGACGCCCTGCCAAAGATAGTAACTCCTGATAGCTGACTTACTATAAATAGTAAGTACACACCACTGAGTCTAGAAACAATTGCAAAGGTCCAATCAACGGTCGATACTGCAAATATGCTTTGTTCAGGTGCCCTGCTAATATTGGAAACCCCGACTCCCAAAATAGTAACTTACTATAAATAGTAAGTGTGCCAAACTGAGTCAAATAACCTGTGCAAAGGCCAAAACCTAAATCCAGCTGAGGAGTAATGTCTCTAATCACTGGGTAACTGCCACACGGGACCCTCTATCCAGACATATTAGCCTACAAGGGTCAAATGATAGGCTAATCCTTATGAACTCTGATGCTCGCAAAATGGGGACATTACATGGAATATCAGCCTGAACTTGTCCCTATCACTTGTACTAGGACCAGTCCTTATCTCTTTTACTAGCACAAGTCCCCATCTCCTGGTAACTATGCTTTGAAGTTTGATTTAATAATTAGCCATCATTTTTATCCTAACCAACCAGTTTTATGAAATTTGTAAAGTGGTACACCTCCTTAGGTCAACTTTTTACTTTGAATGTTGAAAGTGTATCTTGACCATCAATTAAGGAAAATGCTCAGATTTTTACAGGGTTTAAAGCTTACACTTAACTTTGTAATTTTCATAATGCTCAGCCCACAACTTTTTGAAGTCCAAGAGTTCAGTTTGAACCAAGAAATAGTCAAAATATATTTAAATTTTTTATTTTAGATTTTCTATCTTCAACTCTCATGTTTGCCAAATCCTGTCACTGGTTTTGTCTTTTTTCAGATTTAGGATCACTGTATTTTAAATCTTCTGAACTTTGAGAGTGTATCAACCTTAAACTAGATTTTTTTTAGTTTTCAGCTAGCATTGACCTCATGTAAGGAAAAACTCCCAAGCAGTAGAACTCATTGTTCCTTGGCGCCTGTGGAACTAGAACTATGTTTCACAAACTACTGATGGTATCTTCCAGGATAAAATTTTGCATTCTTGGTACAGATGATAAAATAATCAAAGATGTGATTACCTGCTACATTTTTTCAGGACAACGCTCACCCTTTTCAGTGCAGATGATAGAATGGTATTTGTATATCATCAACTGGGTTTTAAGCAACTGCTATGTTCGATGGAGTTTCTTGCCATCCTCATGTTTTCATTCTTTCCAAGGTCTGCCCCAGTTTATTAATGAATTTGTGACACTTTAAGCTAGAGTTGGTAAACCCTTTGACTGCTTATGAACTTTTTCACATTGTATTTTTTAATTGCATATTAATATTTACTTATCATACCATAGGCAGGGAAACCTTTTGGCTCTAGATTTTTATTATCTCCCAGGGGGAAGGCTACAAGCTCCAATCTGATTTGGTCAGGAAGCACTTCAGACATGACTAAGTTACCATTCGTGGTACTGGTTCGGGTTGGGTTTAGGGGTTCAGTTCACAGATTTGGTCAAAAAATAGTTTGTGGTTGGGTTCATTTTGGGTTTGTCTATACTAAAAAATAAAATCATAAATAAATACTTATTTGCAGCTTAATAACAAAATTTTAGAAGCAATATACATCTTTCCTAATATTTTTAATGTCCAAAATATTCATAACACTTATAGAATATTAATAAAATTAATATAAAATAATAATAATTTTAAATAAAATTAATATTAAAATATATTATTAATTCCAAAAATTAATTAACTTTATGTTATAATATGGTGTGCTAAAACCACCTATGGCAATGTTGTGTTTTAGACTTCGCGGAAGACCACCTACGGCAAGAGGTTTGAATTACATATATTTAATATTAAGTAAGATCTGAATCATTATATTTTATTCTATTGTCACAATTATATTCTGCTTTAGGTGGTTGATTAGAGATAGTGGGATGGGTGGAAAAGTGCAAGCACTTCATCTACATCAAAAGCTGCATTCTTCGAACTTCTTTAGAAGCTTCAGCACAGAGTGAATGGCACTGTTGTAATTATATTTTATGCATTAAACAATTAAAAAAAACTGAAAAAATATTTTAAAAATCATCATTTTATTCTAGGTTTGTTCAAAAAGCCGTTTGGGTTCGGCTTTGGTTCCCTTGGGTTCATTTGGGATGAACCCATAGGCATAATCACAACTCCTGGCTGCACCCCTACTTGCACCAGACCAATATCCGACCCTGGAGCAGATTGTAACCAGGTCTGGAAGGCAACAAGGATGGACTGGTAACGTAAGAAATAACTAATCAGCTTTACAAGTTTGACAACTGGATAAGTCGGAGTAATGAGAGTGGCATGGGCTACAAGTTTTCAGGTTCTTTGGGTTGGCAACCTACATGGTTAGTTTGTAAATGGAAGGGGAGTTTCCTCTACATGCTTCTTCATATTTGCACAGTGGGATTACAGTCAGATGCTGGAAAGAGTTATGACAACTTTTGCACCAAGGGCATTAGGAGGAGGTCATCAATACAATCTCCTCTCTAGGGGAAGGCAACTCTTTTCTGCATGGTAGTCGTAAAATGATGAACTGCTCCGGCCAGAGGCTAAATCCAGGGAAGAACTGATTTTTTTTCAAAAGATCGGCCACATACGGCATCCAAAGTTTACAATCCTCCAAGGCGTGTAACCTAATGGTTGGCGCATGGTAATGAAATCTGTTTGTAAAGTATTAGTGGATATTCAACAGGTAAAATGTTCTATATGGTCTCTCTTGGTGCATCGTCTCTAGTTTGCTGGTTTAGGAGGTTGTTGTTGTCTGTTAATAAACTTGAATGGATTCAGCAACATTGGACAGTTTGAAGTAGTACTGATCATGTGACAACTTCTAGTGGTTATTTTGTAGTTTTCTTTTCAAATAAAGCTGCCCTAGTGAGCATTTCCAAGGGGAGCTGGTTTCTTGGTAGGCTGATCTCCCTATGATTTATTGGAATAGGATTAAAGACGCTTGGTAAATATGTGAAGACCTATAATCCTTGTCAATGTTAGAGCTCTGTTACTTTATCTGCAAATTTGTTAAAATTTTGACTTGGAAAAGCCATTTCATCTTCGACTAATAGATTTTTATTGGGAGTAGTAGAAAGGTTGTGAGGATAATGGTTTTAAGCTAAGTTACTGGTTTGGATTCGGGTTCGAGGGTTTGGTCAAAAAAAAATTTGGGGTTGGGTTTGTTTTGGGTTCATCCATACAAAAACATATATAACTAAAAAATATATACATATTTACAACAGCAATTAAGTTTAAAATACCACACATAGCATAATATATTGTATAATAAATAGAACCACCATAAAAAAAATAAAAAAAAATAGAATGTCAATTAGTCAAACTTGAATGTCATAATATATATTATATATTAAAACTAACTACATTGCTGCATTTCTCCTTGTAGGGAAGCATCAGGGAAGATTGTCCAATTGGATGACGATATTATAGATGAAGACTTGTAGGCAAACTTGGAAACTTGGACTTGGAGAGTACATGCCAAATCAAATGAATTCAATGGGAATTTGGAGGCAATGCCCCCAGTAGGGTCAAGCGGCAGCACCTCTTGTAGGGGTCTGGGGACAATGCCCCTCATGGGGGTTTGGGGGCAATGTCCCCAATTGGGTTGAGGGGCAGCGCCCCTTGTGTGCTCCTTGTCGCGATATAGGGTGGGGTCGAGGGGTGTGCCACCAAGCCCAAATTAAGAGCTCCAAAACCACACAAACCTTCATGGCATACATCATTTTGCATTCACAATAAGACCCAAATTAAGACCTTCAAATCCACACAAACCTTCATGGCATACATCATTTTAGGGTTAGGGGGGAAAATTGGGCTTTTTAAGTTTAAAAAAAGTAAGAAAAAACAATGTTGAAAACACCTAAAGTCATCTTGGGTTTGCCCGGGTTTAGTAGGTCGGGACCCACAATTTGTGGGCTAGACCTTGTCCAAACCCATAGGGGACTGGGACCTAGACCTTGAACCCAAGTCAAACCAAACCGGGGCTCGGGGCCCCCCTTGGGTGAACCGGTAACATAGGTTTTAAGTGCAGAGACTGATATTGATACTAGCATTTCATTAGGGTTTTTCTTCCTCTAGTAAACATGTTGCCAAGATGTGAAATTTTCTCTCAGCTGAAATCTTACGCTCAATCGCCTTTTGTTGTAGACTGATTTATTATAGAAGAAGATGATACTATTTAACTAACAAATATTTAGTAATTTACTCATGTGGGATGTTAGTAGTGCATTTGTCAAGTTAGAAAATTCTTTTTCTCTGGGCAAGGATGCTATTAGGAAGGGGTCATGGAATCTAAGCATCAAGGTAAGGTATGGAGATACGTTAAATCATGTTGTAAAAAATCTTGTGCTAGTAAGTCATTGATGAGTTCTTCTGTTAATAAAAAATAATGTGTGTATAAAGAAAAAAGCCCAAAATGAACTACTTGAAGAAATATTGTTTGTAAATTCAATATAAAGAAAGAGGTCCAAAATATTCTGGAGGAAATATCACATTTGAATTCATGGTAGTTTTATCAGTGGATTTTGCTACTTCTTGATGTGTAGAAATTTTCAGCCATTTGCACTGAAATGGAACTATTCTTTCTCGTATTCCTATCATGCTCCTAGCCTCGTCATGTTGTTACTCTTATCCTTGTATGCAATTCCTCTCCTATCACCCCCTGGCTGCTAGTTTTCCAAAATTTATAGTAGTTTGCCAATAAATTATAATTTTATTCATAGAGCTCTTCCACTGCCTGGTTATTATATTCTTTCAATATGTACTTGTCATGGAGTGCGTTTGACCTTTGATGGTATGAATTAAATATGTTGCTCATCTTCAATGTTTTTTATATACTAGATTGGTGTTTTGCTAGTAAAATTTGTTTATGCCTAGGAAATTCATTTTTCTTGTTTTTGATAAAATAAGCAACATTTATAGGGTGTTGTACCCTTTACACAGAAAGCCCTCAGGGCCAAAAAGAAGCTAGTTCAAACCAAGAATGAACTAGGAAAAGTGGACATGACACACAAAAACAATTGACAGACAGTTGTCGAACCACAGACGAGGACTAGACAACCCCAAAATTTGAGGGGACTAATCTGACTCCCTTAACCCTAGGCCGCGAAGATGCAATAGATTTTGGGAGTCCCTTTTTCTTTCTCAGCACAACAAACCAGGAAGACTCGAAATTGAAGTCCACCGAGTAAGGCACGAGAAGCAGATCCACAACGACCACCATGGGCAAAGAGCCACCACTCTGTAAGGGAGTTGACAGCGTAGGGAGGAGACGAGCGATCGAAGGACCATCAGAGGCAATCAACGAGGGTCGGGTAGGCTCAGCTTGAACAGTGACAGCAGTTTGAGGCAACAGTGGTTCTATAGAAGGGATAGCCGGAAGAGGACCCAGGTAGGACAAAGACTCTTGAGAAGACTCAATGGGGTCGTCCTCCCCGGAAGAATCCGAAGGAGGAGAACCCACCGTGAGGTGATCCAAGAGAGCATCCTTCCACCAGGTGGCAACGCCCTTGTGGCGGGCATGAGGGCAACTAGAGGCCAAATGATCCACAGAGAAACATCTCCTACACCAAAAAGAGAGGTCCACATAGTCCATGAGCTGCTTCCAAGGTCTGTCCTCCACCAATAAGACCACATCCCCATGGAGAGGTTTGGAAATGTCCAAATCAACCAAAATACGAGGTACCGTAGTATGCCCAAGTTCTCGAGTTGTAGAGTCCACCATCAAAAAGCGTCCAATGGTGTTGCCAATAGCTTCATAACATGAATCCTCCCAGAACTAGAGGGGGAGATTCGGCAGATGGATCCGAACTGGTCTGGTATTCAGTGGCTCCGTAAGAGGATTAATTCATTTTTCTTGTTATCCTAGACCTTAGTGTGGAATTAATGAGACTTGGATGATTTATAAGTATTTGCATAAATGATGCTCTTAATGTCCCAAATTCAATATGTGAATTTTTTTGTAGGAAATTGCTTTTCCCTAATTGATTGGTAAATAGAGGTAATTTCAACATTGTGGATTCGGAGCATTCATGAATTGCATCATACTTGCAAGTTGTGTCTGATTGATTGAAAAACTTTACCATCTCTTTTTGATGCTGCACAATTACCTCTAAAATAAGTGTGGCATTAAAGGAAGGCAAAATTTTAGTTTAATCTGTCTTACCATTTCAGAACAGATACTGTGCGTTAAAAATTATAGAGATTTTCCTTATTTGTCTCTTTTAATGAGGATAATGTTTGAGACGAATGAATTCTGTGCAAGAAAAGAAGAGCATATGCAAGAGTGGAAAATAAATAGTGTGGGTAGACTGTATAAATTTGGATGAAAGGGTTCCTTTTTTTGAAAACTTGAGAATTTATTTTGAATATTTTAAAAATGAACATACCATCAGGGTTTTGTTTACCTTATTACAGAAAAATGTTGTGCTTTGATGTCACATTTTAAAATGTGGACTAGCCTTTTGACGAATGGAAACTGAAAAACCTGTAGCTTGCTATAAATGCTAAAGCACATTCTTGGAAGTAGCATTGTAATTGTAGGGACAGGAGATGTAAAAAGGGTGAGGATTTATTTAATTTTTCCTCTATAATATAAGAAGAAACTCATATAGTTTAGCCACTTACCCAAAAAAATTGTTTTCTGATGGCACCTTTCTATGAGCATAATTGGCCTTCTGAGAAAGGAAAGCTTAAAAAAGAAGACCAAATTTAGGCTGCTCTATATAATAAGAAAATATTCTGTCACCAGCAATGCAATCAAGGATAGGAGAGTAACAAATAGAGACGATGATACTGTTTCTATTTTTCCAGGTGGGGTCCTTGCAAATTCTCCCAACTAAATTATCTGAAAACAAATGGTGATAATATAGTCTCTCTAACAAGTGTTTGTTGTGTGGTATAATCTTCCCTCAATTTTCAAATAAGAATTACCATCAAATGGTTAATTTTGAAAAACTAATATGGTAACCTGTTATGTAAATAGTTTTACATTTTTGTTGACTTGAATCCAGACCTTTCACTTTTGACACGAGGAAAATTAGCAGTCTTCATGACATCTTACATGATTAGTCAAGTGATTTTTGGTTTACTAATATTGAAGTGGGTCATGGTTCAATCATGTACAGTGCATAAGCCTAGAAGTGTATATATACATGCATAATTAACAATGGTCAGTTTGACTAGTACAAATAAGATTAAATATGTGAGTTTTCCCCTTTGTTGATTTGAACTTAAATTGTTAGCGAATAATGACAAAGTCTTGGACGACAATCTTACACAAATCCTTAAAGCAGCTTGTGATTTATTATTATTCAAGATAGGGTTCAATTAGGTATTCGACTTATAATCAAAGAAGTATTTATATATGCCTTTTTAATTGGCTTAGACTTGTCTAAAGGGGTTGAGTTCAATTAGTTAAAGTATGGGTTTTTATGTAGAGATTTAAAAGAATATTTAATCTGAAATTTTAAGTTGTGGTTCTAGATTTTCTAGTATTGATTTCTTGTGTGGATGTGATTTTAAAGTTGATATGTAATTTTTAGTTGTTGATTTTTAGAGTAGGTTTTCACCTTTATTGATAATGTTATAGTATTCTATCATAGAATCTTGCATTGATATCTTGATGAAGTTTTAAAATGTCGTGTTTTGATTTTATCTAGCAATTACTATCTATTGTAAAAAAATGAATTAACTATTAAATTCTGCAAGACATTAGATAAAATTAGCATAAGAAATACAATTATAAAATGATTTTGATTGGTAATTACTTAAAGAAAGGATCAAAATATTATTTTAAAATTTAAACTATTTTTTTGATCAAGCTCACTTTTAGAGACTCTCACCATACTGGGGTTGAGTTAAGAAGGATTTAGAAATCATCACACTATTACCAATCATATTACCACCCTTAAAGTTATTGACAAGGATTATAGAGACATAAAAATATACCATATTTGTTGTTTTATTGATTTCATAAAAAAGTGAGTGTTTTGAGAGTTTATCTTTGAAAAATATGAAAAAAACATTACTATCCTCTTGAGTTGCATATTGCTATTTGAAAGATAAAACATAATGTACCTTTGATGCGAAATGGGGGGTCAATTTAATTTCTAATGTTTGCCAATTAAACTAACAATGTAGTAAACTTAGATCAATTTTATTAAACATTGGACTTGAGTTTTTAAATAAGAAAATGGAAATGAGTTTACACTAATTAAAAGAAGTAAAAGGGTGGGTAAGGAACACATAATATAGTTTGAATTGTTGTGATGCAAATGTCAAACCAAAAGTTATTAATAAGAACAAATTTTAGTACAAGTGTTAGATTGATGAAAAACAAGATCTAGGACATTTTTGTGATTGTAAAGGAGTTGGTCTAGTTGTGGATCTATCCTAGATAAGAAAATCAAGATTCTTTCATATAGCAGCTGGAAATTCTACAAAACAAATACAAAAAAGTAAGACTAAATACTAGAATATATAGAAATTAAATAATCAAAGAAATGACTCAAATGATAAAGTAGTTAGAAATACAAAATTTTCATGTAGAATGTTGAATCCAAAGATAAGAGTTCCACAAGAAGTATGTATCTAGAATAGGGAAAGGGGATGATTGCATGGGAGCTTGCTAAACTGACTAGAACCCTATTTAAGTCTTTCAATGTTAATGAGTAGTACTAAAAATGTATTTTGGTTGTTACAAATCACCTAGATCAGCAACAAGCATGTTGGTTTCCTAATTATCCTTGGTGACTTAATTCATGTAGAAGATGATGGAGATGCAAGACATGAGGTGATGGAGATATAAGACAAAAGGTGATGGAGATCTAATACTTGAAGATCCAAGAAGGACAAAGCCAAGTGGATGACAAATTTGGGTAAAGTGCAAAATTGATAGACTTAGTGATTGACATAATGTATTTTGTTGTTTCTTGATTGGAATTGATTTGATTATGAGGAATTTGATAGTCTTATTTTCTTGTAGGCATGGGAAGCTAAGAAAACACAAAATCTACTCTTGCTAATGTTGTTCATGCAAGATATATGCATAATATGAAAAAAATGAAGGCAACAAGTTCTTGCAGCTAAGTGAAGATGGAGTGCATGAGTCTTTTCATGATTTGCAGCCAAGTACATGACTATTGCAGCCTTCCATGAGGTCTATATTTGTTGTTTTAGATTTGAGATGCAAGAGCTACGACTAAAAAATGAAGAAATCATGAAGATTAGAAGGTTAGATATGAGATTTTGATGAATAAATTGACCATATACAATTACATAATGTTGCTTGCACTTGGGAAATGATGAGCTATAGCTGCTTAAGATGGAAAGAAAAAATGATTCTTGAGCTAGGGTTGGAGTTCATTTATAGGGAGGTCAAATAGGAATTATCTTGCCATCTCATGGGCCCTATTTGAGAAAACTTGTAACTCGTAAATTTGAATTAGGCTCTAGTTTGTTCCCTCGGTCTCTTGATCTTTCCAAGCTACATTATTTTGAGGTAGTCTCTTAAGAGTCATAAGAGAAAAAAACTATCAATCTATGATGAAGTAGTTCTTGGAGTTCATGGTAGCTACAAATGTTTCATTTTGACCTATAGGTGGATGTAAGGTTCCTCCATAATAACCTCTCTTAGTTTTGGTCAACTTGACACCATTTGATTGTGCCAAAAATGAATATATTCTTGCAAAAAGTGTCATTTGAGAGTAGTGTAAGCATTCCAATAAGAATAGTCTGTGTTCTAGCTAAATTGACTATAACAACATGTTCAGGTGGGTCGGTGAATGCTAGGGGTGGCCTTGGTTCATTCCCTTGATCTTTTGATCCTTCTAGGCTAGATTATTTCAGAGTAGTCTCTTAAGAGCCATGAGAAAAAAAATCATGTCAAACTAAGACATAGTAGTTCTCTGAGTTCGTGGTAGCTACACTTCTTTCATCTAGACCTACAAGCAGATATAGGGTACCTCCACAATAATTTCTTTTGATTTTGGTCAACTTGACATTATTTGACCATGTCAGGAATAAATGCATTCTTGCAAAACACATCATTTGAGAGTAGTGTAAATGTGCTAACAAGCATATTTTGCATTATGTACATTGTGAGGCTGAATTGATTGTGCCAAAATGTTTGGGTGGGTGAGTGAATGTTAAGGGAGGTTCTAGTTCATTCCTTTGATCCTTTCAAGTTACATTATTCTAGGGTAGTCTCTTATGAGCCTTGAGAGCAAAAAATGCCATACTATATATAGTAGTTATTAGAGTTTGTAGCAGCTATGAATGTTCCATCTAGACTTACAGGTGGGTATGGGGTCCCTACACAATGATTTCTTTCAATTTTGGTCAACTCTACATCATTTGACCATGACAAGAATGAATGCATTCTTTCAAAAAATGTCATTTGAGACCAATGTAAATGTGTCAACAAGCATATTTTGCATTCTATGCCTTGTGGGGCCGAACTGACTATGCCAACATATTAGGGTGTGCAGGTGAATGCTAGGGGAGGCCTTGGTTCATTCCCATGATCTCTCAATCCTTGTAGACTACATTATTTTAGGGTTGTTTCTTAAGAGCCATGAGAGTAAAAAATTATCCATCTTTGATGGAGTAGTTCTTGGAGTTCATGGAAACTATGAATGTTTTGTTTAGACCTATAGGTGGATATGAGTCCCTCCACAATAACCTCTCGATTTTGGTCAACACAACATTATTTGACCATGCCAAGAACAAATGGAGTTTTACAAAAAACATTATTTGAGAGTAGTATAAACATGCCAATAGGCATATTTTGTGTTCTGTTTGTCATGAGGCCAAACCAATAGCACCAACATGTTTAAGTGGGTAGGTGAATGATGGAAGAGGCCCCAATTCATTCCATTGGTCTCTAATCTTTCCAAGTTACATTATTCCAAGGTAGTCTTTTAAGAGCCATAATAGCAAAAAATTGCCGATCTATGGAGTAGTTATCAAATTTCATGGTAGCTACAAAATTTTGGTCCACATATGAGTTTATATGTGGTCCCTCCATAATAAAATTTATCGGCTTTAGTCAAGTTGACATCATTTGACCATGTCAAGAATGAACACACTCTTGCAAAAAGTGTCATTTGATAGTAGTGTGAATGCGTCAAGAAACATATTTTGTGTTTTGTACATCATGGGATCAAACCGACTACACCATACATGTCAAGATGGATAGGTGAATGCTATTGGAGGCCTTGGTTTATTTCCTACATCTCCCAATCTTTGTAGGATACGTTATTTTGAGGTAGTCTCTTGAGAGCCCTAAGAAAAACATATATCAAATTATGATAGAGTATTCTCAGAGTTTGTGGCACCCATAAATGTTCTATTTGGACCTATAAGTGGATGCTAGGTACTTTTATAGTACCCTATCTCAATTTTGGTAAACTCCAAACCATTTGACCATGCCAACAATGAATGCATTCTTACAAAATACGTCATTTGAGAGTAGTGTAAATGTTGCAACAACCATATTTTACATTCCATTCAACATGGGATGAACTGATTGTGCCAACACATTGAGGTGGGCAGGTGAATGGTATTATAGGCCTCAATCGTTCCTTGAGTTTCTCAATCCTTCCAAGTTACATTGCATCAAAGTAGTCTCTTAAGAGTCTTGAGAGGAAAAAAATTGTCGAACTTTTTCTTGCCTATTCTCTCAATTCCTGACACCTACAAATCTTCTGTTTAGAACTACATGTAGACGTTGGTCCCTCTTCAATACCTTATCTCATTTTTGGTCAACTCTAGACCATTTGACCATGCCAAAAATGATTGCATTCTTACAAAATGTATCATTTGAGAGTAGTGTAAAGATGTAAATATGTATATTTTTCTTCTGCATTGTGGGACTAAATGAACCATGTCAACATGTTGGGGTTTATGGGTGAATAATACTAGAGGCCTTGGTTCATTATTTGTGTCTTATGATCCTTCCTAGCTACATTGCATCGAGGCAATCTCTTAAGAGCCCAAAGAACAAAAACTTGCCAAAATTTTGCCTACATGTTCTCTAAATTTGTGGCAACTATAAATGTCTTGTTTGCACTTAGAGGTGGATGTTGGGTCCCTCTACAGTATCTTATCATAATTTTTCTCAACTCCAAACCACTTGAACTTGCCAACAATGAATACATTCTTACAAAATGTGTCATTTGAGAGCAATGTAAATGTGCCAATAGGCATATTTTTCCTTTTGCACCTCATGGGACCAAATTGACTATACTAATACGTTAGGGTGGGTGGTTGAATGCTATTAGAGGCCTTGATTCATTCCCTTAGTCTCTCGATTCTTCCAGGCTACATTACACCAAGGTAGTTACTAAGGACATGTTCTCCTAGGTTAACCACTAGAAATGCCTCAATAAACAAGTGTTATGCAATTCTTCAACATGTTTATAGTCTTGTAATTACCATTGATGAGAGACATGGATTGTCTAATTGTGCATGCTTCTCATCAATGAGAGACAAGTAAGATGAATCTTTGAATTTGGACACATAGTCCATAGGATTCCTTGAAAATGGTAATGATGTTGTTAATTAATCCCACATGCATGGTGAATATATGAATTGGTGTAACATGTGCTACATGTATCATAGGGAATGCGTTATTGTAGAGGCATTCATGAGAAAATAAATAAATTCATCATTGAGGAAGGTTATTAGCCTTATGATTTTTTTTTTTGAAAGGAATCTTGAGACAATATTTAAAAAGCATTGCTAATTAGGTAGGAAAAGATGGTAGTGTGCAATACATATAAGCTTGGTCATGTTATAAAGGAAAAATCATACAATTTGTTTACATAGATGTGAATGGGGATTGATTTTATCTTAAATCTTATATATTTTTATATTGTAGAAGAGAGTTTGGATTGCTATACAAGACTTGAACTATCTCAAATTTCTTAATATTATATTTATGTTTTTTAAACATTAAGAGAGTTTTATCAAAGGTTCATTTGAAATAAATTAAAATAATAAGGATTTAGTGGAAGCAAATGTTTGTGGATTATAATAGAAGAAGCATATCTAACCTTGACCATGAATGAGCAAAGTGAATATATGTGAAAACTAACCATAAAATCCACTTTGATACTTGAGTTTGATTTGTATGTTTTGTTTTAGAACTAGAATGGTAGATATATAATAGAATAATACTATTGGATAAAAATTCATTTTTAAAATCTTAAACTCACAACTTAAACCTAAAAGCTAAATATTATACTCAAAAACCTAAACCTAAAAATTAAAGCTAAAATCTATAACCCTAAAACCATTGTATTTTGTGAGAAAACAGACTTATTTGACCTTAGTAAAGAGGAATTATTGACTTGTTATATGATGGAGCTAGGGCATATCATTAATGAGGGCTACAATATAGCCCTTATGAATACAATGGGGTTTATAGCAAGAGAAGCATATGTATGTGACATTTCTAAAGTGGTTCTTGGTGCAATGAGGTTTATTATGATGGTCAACTAACACAACTCAATGTAAGGTGCTATCATTGGATAAGTAGTATTTGGTTAGTATATTATTACTAGACCAATCAAGTGACAGTTGATAACTAAGTGCCTAAATTTCATTTCATTAAGCGGCACTTGATAAATGCAAGATTCTAGAGGTGGCGTGTTTCTCAATTAAACCTATGCTATGTTACTCAACAAAACCCTTAGACTCAAGGACATATTGAGATTCACATGTTAAGACCATTTCTAGTTGGATCCATGTATAGCTTGATCTTTTAGGGAAAATGATAAGTTCATTTTTTTCTCAATAAATTTATAAGTATCTTTGTAGTTCTTTAGGAATGAATTGGGTTTATGAGGCTTGACTATATACTTTATCCATAAATATCATCACCCTAAAACGATAGGGGTCCAATTTTATAATCTAGTTGAAGTAAATAAAGAAATCAACACGAAAGAAATATTTTAGAAACTCATAAATGATATAGGTATAAATATCTCTTTAGTATATTCTCCTTGTAATTAGTTCTCTATCTTCAAACATATAAAATCAAAAGGAATCAAATGTGTATCATCCAATAATCATTTATAGAAAATATAGGCAACATTAGTAAAATAAATTTGTATTAACTAAAAATTCATATAGGTCCATATAATGTTATATATCGGTAAAAAATATAATATATATACAAGAAAGCCATATAGGCATACAATTTTACATGTTGGTAATACAAAAAACAATGTACAAGGAAGCCATATACACATAGGAAAAAACATAATGTAATTAGTTTTCTCCACTAGGATGAAAGAGTTGAAAAACTTTTGACTGTTGAGTAGATGGAGGGGCAAGTGATGATTGCTGGTTTTGAATCCACTAACTTGACATCCTCTCTAATTTTTTTTGGAGGTTCACCTAATACAATAAAAAATATACACATTAACATACAAAACATGAATTATACAATAACATATAAGGGAATAATCACTTATCACTAGCTGATAATGGTCTCAATCAATTGTTACCTCTTTTCATGTGATTGAGGGGTAGGTGCATGATCTGGAGTTGTGAACCCCTATGAAAAACATAAGAAAAAATAGTACAAATGAATATCATTCAAATTTACGCTAATAGATGTGGGATAAAATAAGAATCATAATATGAAATTTTAATATGACTCATACCTTTGTTAAAGGAATCAAAGACAAACCTATCATAGCAACACCCACCTCCTTTATGCTATGAAAATTAGGAGGAGTTTGAACTAATGGCATCAACTAAAAATAAAACAACATTATTTTACCAAAACCTACCTAGCATTATTTACAAACATAATTATTAAAAATAGTAAATCTTATCTTAATGAAAGTTGTATGACCACTCCCATCGGTAGGTCATGATTATGAAGGTCCAACATCCACTTGTTCATAATGCAATATGAATTTTAAGATTACCATTCATATAAGGTAAAAATATTACATGTACTATATTTACCATTTTTTACTAATTACATACCTATGGATTTGACATGGCCACATAAATGGGAACTACAAGGTTGACAAACTTAGGATGACCACTCTAACCTTGAAATTTTGTACAATCAATTTACATTAATTCAATTATCATAGATGAATATAGTTAATAATATATTTCAAAAATAAATAGAATAAATCATTTAACCTTATTCAAAATTAGATGTCTATTAATGTCAAATGTCCTATCCAATAGGTCATCTATGAATACCATATCATCTAATATGGATGTGTACTAATCCTAGCCACGTGCATCTTGAGCATCCTCAAACTTACAATTCACATACAAACCCACAATTTTGGTAAAGTTGAGGTGATATTCGAGACTTAGGAGCTTCATCCTCGTCACCCTATGCTAAATGTCTATTGTGTTGTAACAAAGTTTGTTTGATGGAGCTAATGGACTCTGGAGTATCCATCTTAATGCTCTCCTTCACAATGCAAATAATCATGAAATGATCAATGTTTGTCCTACCAAGAGGTCTTTGTGCCTAGTCCTAAGAATGACATGCCCCTCTTTATCCTATGTAGAGCCCCCACCTCTACCTTGGAAGCTACACATTCCCAAGTAGTTTAGGATCTCATTAAGGACAAACTTGTAATATCTAGTTTTGTACAAAAAATTATGGGACCTCATTTTTGTTGCACAAATTATAGTAAAAAATTATCCATCACCTCTCCTAAATTTTTTCCATTTATTACTTGGTGTTGGCACCAATGGATAGGGAACCTCTTGCAACTATAGTGTAGGCATGCATTAGTTCATGGATCAATGAAAAAATAAATAAATTAAATTTCAATATTTTCTTTTCTTTTACTTGTTGGTATGATAACTTTGAGGAATAAAAATTTCATGCTTCCTCCCTCTTATACATGTTAATTTGGTCACTCACAAAATCTATACTGAAGATAGATTTCAATGAGGTGGTGAGGGTTGTCCAATTGGAACTAGTTCCACTTGGATTTTTCACCATATCAATTAATGCTTGGAGTTCCATTTTATTTGTTTCAATTTGACCTACTGGATTTTTTTACATTTGAGGAGGAAGTCAATTAATTGATGGAGTTTTTTGAGGGTTTGGTTATCCATTTTATTTACCAAGGTTTTTATTAATTAGTGAACTAGGGTTTTCATCAATTGGTGAAGGATTTTCAATTCCAAAAAAATTAAGAACATTGAATCAAAATAATTGCTAAATTACTATTTCATTCTTGATTTTTACACTTAAAAACCAAAAAGACCTACCTCCTCAACCTTGTAGATGTGATCAAATTTTGGTGGTGGTTTGATCAACTCTAAAATGCATACGATCTATTCATCGCTCATGGCCTTTTTGGTTGCAAAGGTAAGAGGTTGGGTTCAAATAATCTTGGCCTCTTTGAATTTTTATTTTTAACAAAAATAAAATGCAAGTCCATTATAATGAATTTGCATTATAATGCAAGAATGTTATGGCTCGATAGTGACTAACCTACACTCAATCACTACCAAGCCATAACACAACCACACTATAACACACTTGTGTTATGTCCTAGATGGACCAAAAAATGGTTGTGACCACTTTTTTGTCCCCCATATTTATGCACATGCCTTAAAAAACCCTAACATCACCAAAATTTTACAAGATAAATTGCTTTTCACTCTATGGTCTAATAATCCTAGATGGACCAAAATTTGGTTGTGACCACTTTTTGGTCCCCCATATTTCTACACATAGCCTAACAAACCCTAACATCACAAAAAATTTACAAGATAAAATGTTTTTTTTT
>VDFB02047230.1:345631838-345883559 GCA_007258455.2 Sequoia sempervirens | reverse complement strand
TTAATTTTTTTTATCTTTCTTCCCTCATATTTCTTTCAAGAATGGGAAGACATCCGACATTAATTCTTGGTTTTGTTTCTTCTTAAGGGGAGGATTGTTTTTTTAGCATTCATTGCCTGACATCTTCCATCACTTCAGAATATCCTATATTGAGGGGGGCCTACAAGGTCTCTCTTATTTTTTCTTATGGGGGAAATTTTTCCTCACATAGGTATTTTATTTTCATACTTTGGGAGACCACCTTTTATTTTCTCTCTTTTGGAGAGGGTTTTTTTCTTATATTTTTATTCATTTTCTCCATGTGTGAGATATTCATTTGTACATGGGTACTACACATGGTCTCATAGCTAGGACCCATCATCACATCTTACAGATTCTCCCTAAGTTGCACTTAAGGTGGTTGTTGGTGTGAACGATGTATTTCACCTAGCCAATTTACCTCTTAGATCCTACTCACACTAGTTTACTTAAGGATTTCTTAGAGAATTATCAATTTATGTCTCAAGTCATAAAATTAAGGCGTGTTTCATAATCTTATGTTGTCCTATGTATCACCTTGGCCTATATAACCAAGAGGTTCTAATTGTAATTTTTGACACTTTGTGCCCCCATTGGTTATAACCAATCTAAGAAACCCTAGTGGGTCATTGTGTCAAGTTGTGCTTTTAGTTTGTGGTTCTCCCTTTCCTATGCCTTAGTCACTTACCTAAATACAAAATCCAAAAAAGTGGCTAAGTATGAAGTTTTTCTGAGTGTATCATCCTATAGAGCACCCAAATGGGTATCCTCAATCCAAACTTAAAGAAAAATCGATTACCAAGTTATATGTTTGCGGGTTATGGATTTGTTATTGAACGAACATGCAAGTATTTCAAACTAAAACGGTCCAATATATAGGGTTGGTTTTGACTAGTTTTCTCATAAGGTTGAACATCGACTAGGTTCTTGCAAGAAGAGTTCTTATGGAATTTTGTTGGCCTGTTGAACATGCAGGTGAATCCAAGTGATCTAGTTCATCGAATCCAAGGTGTATCTTAGATGCTACTCCCCCGCCTATAGATTCAAATGAAGGTTCCAAACTTTCATAGTTTTGATGGAGGTAAAACCTCTACAAAAGATAAATCGAGTAAGGATGGATTTGTGGGTGATTCCAACTAAATCAGTTCAATTCTTAAGTTTGTTTCCATAGGTGCAATTCAAATGGAACTTCTATACCCACATAACCCAATAGAAGTGAAGTTTCACCTAGACCTAATGAAAGTGAAATTTTTGTATGGACCCAATGGAGGTCCAAATTTCACAAAACCCAAAGTTGATTTAAAAGCAACAAGCAGGTAAGGGTAAGTGAACTAGAAAATAATTCAAATGGTGAATTTCACACCTCAACCAAAGTCTTTCTTGAACCCAATGGAAGTAAACCACAAAAGGAAAAATCAATTAAGGATGGATTTGCGGGTAATTCCAACTGAACTAGTTCAAAGGCCAAAAGGTGTAGTTTCAATATCAGATCCTAATGTCAGTTAAGTTCTTGAGGCATGATGTTGGTTAAGTTCTCACCAAGTTTGGATGTTTTCAACGCTCCCGCATATCCAGATGGAAGTTGAGTATCCACAAAGGTAAAGTAGATGGAGACATCCGTGCCCACAAAGTACAAAAACAAAGGGAAAGGTTGATGGTGGAACTAAAGGTGGATAAAAGCAAGGTATAGACATAAATTTCACTAGATCTTGATCAAACTTGATGTTTACAATGACCTGATGGAGGTCAAACTTTTGCATGGCATAATTCATGTTGTTCTAATGTTGGTTGAATTCCTGCATGGACCTAATGGAAGTTAATCTTCTACATGAACCCATTTATTTTTCCATTTCTCATTGTTTTCTCCACCAGCCTCCTTTGCCACCCCAGCAATGCTCAATGACTCTTACAGTCACCTAATTTTTGCACCATAGAGGTTTTATAAATGATTTAAATATATTATTAGGTATAATTTTTTGGGAAAAGGTAGCACCATACCTCATTCATTTTTGCAAAGAAACTTTTTTTTAGATACTTATGGCTTTGAGTTTTTCACAATTTCATTAGGGATTTCTGCACTCATCCTCCAAACCATCAATGTAGAATTATGATGGGGATATTTGGAATGTTGCCAATGCCTCTAGAATAGATTTTTATGTAGAAATGTCAATCAATTTTGGTAGGTTGTAGCTAGGGTTTCTCTCCCTGCCATGCCATCTCTCTCTCTTATGCCTTTTTGGGCAACAAAAGACATTTTTTTGTTATTGCAACAACTTCTTCCTTTGTTTCTCTAGCAATGATATGCATTTTGTATCCTCTACAACTATAAATAGGCATATACCTTTGTATTAATAAAATTTTCCATTTTCACCTCCTCTCTCTTCTTGCATTATCTGTAAGATAATATTACCTCTATGCATGTAAGGACATTTATTATCTTTTTTATGTTTGTATGTTGTGTTTAATCTATTTTAGTTGTTGATTGTGGATTTTTTTTTTGTTTTGGGTAAAAGCAAGAAGTTGGGTCAGCAAAGAGGGGAAGTTTTGGCCAAAAATAAAAGTTGCACGAAATGCATACCCATTTTGAAAAAAAATATGTACCCGTTTAAAAAATAGGTACCCATTTAGGAACGGTAACTTGAGCCTAAATGGGTACCCATTTTTTAAATAAAACATTCGGGTACCCGTTTTTAAGTGGGTATTGTTCTAAAAATTTCCAAAAACAGTTTTTTTTAGAACGAGTACTTGTTCTTGAAATTTTCCAAAATTAGAATTTTTTTAAAATGAGTACTAGTTCTAAAAAAATTTCTACTTTTGGAAAGTTTGAGAATGGGTACTCGTTTTAAAACAAGTACTCGTTCTAGCTTTCAAAAATGGGTACTCATTTTTTAAAGCTAGAACCCCCAAGCCACCTTTTTCTTAGGTTTTAGGCTTAGGAAAGGTTTGGCAACCCGACCCTTAGCCTTTGACCTGTAACTAAAAAACTAAGACAGATTCAAGAGAAAAGTCCAACTTTTGCAATATAGTTGATGGACTTTTTTTAGAATTAACTTGTGAAATTAAAACCCATTAAGATCACAATTTCTAGTTTCCAAATATGAATTTTTTGTTAAGATTGGATTATGTTTTCTATTTTTAATTAATTTCTAAGTAAACTGGTCCATAAACTTGAAATATCATACTTTTTTTGTTTTCTAATAAATTTTTTTCTATTGATTTTTAAAAAAATTATATGACATCAATCTTCAAACAATTCTCTACACAATGAAAAAAATTCAAAAAATATTTAGTTTAGGTCCAATTATGTTGTCCATACACGATTTTTAAAAACAATAATTAAGACCAATAAAATTTAATTAAAAAAAATCAATTAAAAAATTACAAAAAAATATCCTAATTAATCATGTTGTTACATATCTTTCCCCAAAAGGAATTAGAAAAATACTTGCATTTAGGTCAAAAAGTGGTGTTTGTACGCATGCATGGTATGGTTAAAAAAAGTGACTTTTAAAAAACGGTTTTTGTACATGCCTATTAAAATTTAATTTCTATCATTTGGGTATTAGAATGAATTACATATTTGGAAATTAGAATCAAAATACTAAATTTCATATTACTAATGTTTTTTAAGATTCATTGTGTAGGTTCTTCAAATTTTTAGTCCAAGTGTGACAAATTCTTAAAACAACAAAAACACTTCCACTTTTTGAGCTTTTTGTGGACCTGACTTCTTGCACCAACCCTTTTAGTGCCTATCAAACCATAACCTCCATGCATACCTCTAGTATTTTATATAATATGAGTTGTGTGAATTTTCTTGGCAATTTTTATTGATTCTTTATGCAATTCTAGGAAAAAAGAAACACATCCAATCTAGGTGCATCAACATTCTTTTACTTTTATGCATTGTTTCTTCCCTTTGCCCTCTACAAGTTGATAGAACTAGGTTAGTTAGATTTATTCAGTGTTCAGTTGGACCAAAACTACTACATCAAGGTTAGAAATGAGTCATCCTTCTCTAGAGGTTTGATCTCATCTGCAAGGTCTCACATCTTGAGATCAATCTCATGTTTCACTAGAATGTTGAACAACAGGTTTAGTAAGGGTGAATTTCCAAGCGACAAAATTAATCTCAATCAATAATATTTATATACACATTGTGTATTTGCATACTTAAAATTATTCTCATGTTTGGTCTCTCTTGTGATATAATTAAAGCTCCTATATCTTGGGTGGTTATATCCATAGTCAAATATTGCATGGTAGAGAGAATTTTATACCAACTCTTTCAATATTAAATTGTGTTATCCAATCAGTCACAATATCTCTTGGAGGATATTTTGGAGAGAGCAAAGGAAGATCTAATGAAAGAAGGTCATGACTTGTAATGTCATACACATTTTTTCCAACAAAAAATGTGTTAAAATATATGTTAGAAGAATAAAATTTTAATATTATAATGCTACAAGAAACAAGATTTTATCTTTAGCTATTAGAGAATGCTTGTTTCATAATAGGATAAAATGTTGATATTTCAATATTTGACATATCTAGGAAATCAAGGATTTTAGCCATCCTTTCAAATATGTATTGAATTTATCTTACAATACCAATACATTTTTCTTAGGATTACTATTAATTTCATGTTCAAAGTTTAGATATTCCTCTTAATGTTTTTATGTGTACCTTGACAAGCATGCATGAGGAAGGAAGAATTGTAAAATTTGAGAAGAATTTCCATGATTAGGAATGCACAAAATTGGATGATAGATGGAGATTTTAACATTGTCCTAAATATTAAAGGTTAAAATTTGGAAGACCCATTAGAGTATTAAGAGTCAATAATTTGGAGAAAGATATGATTAATTTAAAGCTAAGGAAGAATAAGAAGAGAAAAATAATTGAAATTAATAATGAGGTTTTAAATCCCCCTCCCACAAGCTTCATTATTTTAATTTTGATGATGCCTCAAGTGGTGATCCTAGTGTTGTAGGGGCTAGGTTTTTATTTTAATTTTGATGATGCCTCAAGTGGTGATCCTAGTGTTGTAGGGGCTAGGTTTTTTAATTTGTGAGGATGATGGTAGTTTTCTCCATGGTGGTTCATCATTTTTGGGTCTTAATATGAACAACGAGGATGTATGGGAAGGTGTAGTTGTTATATTGGTTTTAGCATCCTCTAATGGGGTGTCAAAATCTAGAAGTGGAAGGGGGCTTGTTGATAGAGAAATTATTTGAAGAAGGGTGTGTATCTCAATTAAAAGCTAAGGTGAATTTTAGAGGAGTCTCTTTCCCTTTCCCCCCCATTTTAGGAGTTCATTTTCTCTCATTGTTCCAAGGTGAATTATTTAGAAAATTGTAGTATTGATTAGGTCCCAATCGCTCCCTTAGATAGTGATCACCCTTCCTCTTGGGATTAAATGGATAAAATCTTGGATTCCAATCCCCTTTGAATATATTTTATAATGAAACCATTGAATTTGTATTTAAAATGCCAATGTGTAGTATTATAGGGACATTTTTGAAAAATAAGTGATTTTTTATCATATCCTTCAACTTGTGTATTTTTATTACCATTTTATCTCATACATCTTGCATGGGAGAGGGATTGTTTCATGTTATGGTGTTTAGTTTTTATTTATTTGCGGTTGCATTATTTTTCATCACTATGCAACCTAGGTTTCACCTAAGTGTTCTAACTTTAGATTTTTTGACATTTAGTTGGTGTAATTGCTCATCAAAAACATGCTTTCAAAGCCTGAAATCTCTTGCAGAAAAAAACATTTTATCTTGTAAAATTTTGGTGATATTAGGGTTTGTTAGGGTATGTGCAGAAATATGGGGGACCAAAAAGTGGTCACAGCCAAATTTTGGTCCATCTAAGATTATTAGACCATAGAGTGAAAAGAAATTTATCTTGTAAAATTTTGGTGATGTTAGGGTTTGTTAGGGCATGTGCATAAATCTAGGGGATAAAAAAGTGGTCACAACCATTTTTTGGTCCATCTAGGACATAACACAAGTGTGTTATAGTGTGCTTGTGTTATGGCTTGGTAGTGATTGAGTGTAGGTCAGTCACTATCGAGCCATAACATTCTCGCATTATAATGCAAATTCATTATAATGTACTTGCATTTTATTTTTGTTAAAAATAAAAATTCAAAGAGGCCAAGCTTATTTGAACCCAATCTCTTACCTTTGCAACAAGAAAGGCCATGAGTGATGAATATCTCATATGCATTTTCAAGTTGATCACACTACCACCAAAATGTCATCACATCTACAAGGTTGAGGAGGTAGGTCTTTTTGGTTTTTAAGTGTAAAAATCAAGAATAAAATGGAAATTTAGCAATTATTTTGATTCAATGTTTCTATTTTTTTTGGAATTGAAAATCCTTCACCAATTGATGAAAACCCTAGTTCACCAATTAATAAAAAACTTGGTAAATAAAATGGATAACCAAACCCTCAAAAAACTCCATCAATTCATTGACATCCTCCTCAAATATAAAAAAATCTAGTATGTCAAATTGAAACAAATAAAATGGAACTCCAAGCATAAATTGATATGGTGAAAAATCCATATGGAACTAGTTGCAATTGGACAACCCTCACCACCTCATTGAAATCTATCATCTTTGGTATAGAGTTTGTGAGTGACCAAATTAACATGTGGTCCAATAAGAGGGAGGAAACATGAAATTTTTGTGCCTCAAAGTTATCATACCAACAAGTAAAAGGAAAGAAAATGTTGAAATTTAATTTGTGTGTTTTTCATTGATCCATGAACTAATGTGTTCTTGCACGATAATTGCAAGAGGTTCCCTATCCATTGGTGTCAACACCAAGTAATAAGGGGAAAAAAATAGGAGGTGATTGATAACTTTTTACTATCCTTTGTGCAACAAAAATGAGGTCCCATAATTTTTTTTACAAAACTAGATATTACAAGTTTGTCCTTAATGAGATCATAAACTACTTAGGAATGTGTGACTTCCAAGGCAGAGGTGGGGGCTCTACATAGGATAAAGAGGGGGCATGTCATTCTTAGGACTAGGCACAAAGACCTCTTGGTAGGACAAACATTGATCATTTCATGATTCTTTCCATTGTGAAGGAGAGCATTGAGATGGATACTCTAGATTCCATTAGCTCCCTCAAAAAAACCTTGTTAAAACACAATAGACATTTAGCATAGGGTGATGAGAATGAAGCTCCTAAGTCTCGAATATCACCTCAACTTTACCAAAATTGTGGGTTTGTTTGCGATTTGTAAGTTTGAGGATGCTCAAGATGCACATGGCTAGGATTAGGACACATCCATATTAGATGATATGGTGTTCACAGATGACCTACTGGATAGGACATTTGACATTAATAAAAAACTAATTTTGAATAAGGTTAAATGATTTATTATATTTCTTTTTGAAATACAATATTAACTATACTCATCTATGATAATTGAATATTAATGTAAATTGATTGTAACAAAATTGCAAGGTTAGAGTGTTCATCCTAAGTTTGTCGACCCTTTAGTTCCCAATTATTTTTCCATGTCAAGTCCATAGGTATGTAATTAGTAAAGAATAGTAAATATAGTACATGTAATATTTTTACCTTACATGAATGGTAATATTAAAATTCATATTGTATGATGAACAAGTGGATGTTAGACCTTCACAATCATGACCAAGTGGATGTTGGACCTTCGCAATCATGACCTACCAATGATGAACAAGTGGATGTTCGACCTTCGCAATCATGACCTACCAATGGGAATGGTCATATGTACAACTTTCATTAAGATAAGATTAACTATTTTTAATAATTATGTTTGTAATTAATATTAGGTAGATTTTGGTAAAATAATGTTGTTCTATTTTTAAGTTGATGCCATTAGTTCAAACACCTAATATTCATAGGATAATGGAGGTGGGCATTGCTATGATAGGTTTATCTTTGATGCCTTTAACAAAGGTATGAGTCATATTAGTAAATTTCATATTCTTATTCTTATTTTATCCCACATCTATTAGTGTAAATTTGAATGATATTCATGTGGTATTTTTTCTTATGTTTTTCATAGGGATTTACAACTCTAGATCATGCACCTACCCCTCAAACAAATGAAAAGAGGTAAAAATTGATTGAGACCATTATTAGCTAGTTGTAAGTGATTATTTCGTTATATGTTATTATATTATTCATGTTTTTTATATTAATGTGTATATTTTTTTTGTATTAGGCGAATCACGAAAAAAAAATTAGAGAGGATGTCAAGTCAGTGGATTCAAAACCAACAATTGTCGTTTGCCCCTCCATCTACTCAACAGTCAAAATTTTGTCAACTCTTCCATCCTAGTAGAGAAAACTAATTATATTATGTTTTTCTCCTATGTGTATATGGCTTTCTTGTACATGTATTTTTGTATTACCAACATGTAACATTGTATGCCTACATGACTTTCTTGTACATGTATTATATTTTTACCAACATATAACATTATATGTCTATATGAATTTTTAGTTAATACAAATTTATTTTACTAATGTTGCCTATATTTTCTATAAATGATTATTAGATGATACACATTTGATTCATTTTGATTTTATATGTTTGAAGATAGAGAACTAATTACAAGGAGAATATACTGAAGAGATATTTGTATCTATATCATTTATGAGTTTCTAAAATATTTATTTCATGTTGATTTCTTTCTTTACTTCAACTAGATTGACCCATAAAATTGGACCCCTATCTTTTTAGGGTAATGAGATTTATGGATAAAGTATATAGTCAAGCCTCATAAACCCAATTCATCCCTAAAGAACTACAAAGATACTTATAAATTTTTTGAGAAAAAAATGAACTTATCATTTTCCTTAAAAGATCAAGTTATCCATGGATCCAACTAGAAATGGTCTTAACATGTGAATCTCAATATGTCCTTGATTCTAAGGGTTTTGTTGAGTAAAATAGCACAGGTTCAATTGAGAAACACACTACCTCTAGAATCTTAATTTATCAAGTGGTGCTTAATGAAATGAAATTTAGGCATTTAGTTATCAAGTGTCACTTGATTGGTCTATTCCAAATACTACTTATCCAATGATAGCACCTTACATTGAGTTGTGTTACTTGACCATCATAATAAACCTCATTGCACCAAGTACCACTTTAGAAATGTCGCATACATATGCTTCTCTTGCTATAAACCCACATTGTATTCGTAAGGGCTATATTGTAGCCCTCATTAATGATTATTCCCTACCTCCATCATATAACAAGTCAATAATTCCTCTTTACTAAGGTAAATAATGTTGTTTTCTCACAAAATACAATGGTTTTAGGGTTATGAATTTTAGCTTTAAATTTTAGGTTTAGGTTTTTGAGTATAATATTTAGCTTTTAGGTTTAAGTTGTGAGTTTAAGATTTTGAAAATGAATTTTTAACCAATAGTATTATTCTATTATATCTCTACCATTTTAGTTCTAAAGCAAAACATACAAATCAAACTCAAATATTAAAGTGGATTTTATGGTTAGTTTTCACATATATTCACTTTGCTCATTCATGATCAAGGTTAGACATGCTTCTTGTATTATAATCCACAATCATTTGCTTCCACTAAATCCTTATTATTTTAAGTTATTTCAAATGAACCTTTGATAAAACTCTCTTAATGTTCAAAAAACATAAATATAATATTAAGAAATTTGAGATAGTTCAAGTCTTGTATAGCAATCCAAACTCTCTTCTACAATATAAAATATATAAGATTTAAGATAAAATCAGTCCCCATTCACATCTATGTAAACACATTGTATGATTTTTCCATTATAGCATGACCAAGCTTATATGTATTGCACACTACCATCTTTTCCTACCTAATTAGCAATGTTTTTTAAATATTGTCTCAAGTTTCCTTTCAAAAATAAAAATCATAAGGATAATGACCTTCCTAAATGATGAATTTATTTATTTTCTCATGAAGGAATCTACAATAACACATTCCCTATGAGACATGTAGCACATGTTAAACCAATTCATATATTCACCATGCATGTGGGATTGATTAACAACATCATTACCATTTTCAAGTAATCCTATGGACTATCTGTCCAAATTCAAAGATTCATCTTGCTTGTCTCTCATGGATGAGAAGCATGCACAATTAGACAACCCATGTCTCTCATCAATGGTAATTACAAGACTATAAACATGTTGAATAATTGCATAACACTTGTTTATTGAGTCATTTCTAGTGGTTAACCTAGGAGAACATGTCCTTAGTAACTACCTTGGTGTAATGTAGTATGGAAGAATCGAGAGACTGAGGGAATGAATAAAGGCCTCTAATAGCATTAAACCACCCACCCTAATGTATTAGTATAGTCATTTTGGTCCTGGCATGAGGTGCAAAAGGAAAAATATTCCTATTGGCACATTTACATTGCTCTCAAATGACGCATTTTGTAAGAATGTATTCATTGTTTGCAAGGTCAAGTGGTTTGGAGTTGAGAAAAGTTATGATAAGATATTGTAGAGGGACCCAACATCCACCTCTAAGTGCAAACAAGACATTTATAGGTGCCACAAATTTAGAGAACATGTAGGCAAAATTTTGGCAAGTTTTTGTTCTTTGGGCTCTTAAGAGATTGCCTCGATGCAATGTAGTTAGGAAGGATCATAAGACACGAATAATGAACCAAGGCCTCTAGTATTATTCACCCACAAACCCCAACATGTTGGCATGGTTCATTTAGTCCCACAATGCAGAAGAAAAATATACATATTGACATCTTTACACTACTCTCAAATGATGCATTTTGTAAGAATGCATTCATTTTTGGCATGGTCAAATGGTCTAGAATTGACCAAAAATGAGATAGGGTATTGAAGAGGGACCCAACGTCCACATGTAGGTCTAAACTGAAGAGTTGTAGGTACTAGGAATTGAGAGAATAGGCAGGCAAAAGTTTGACATTTTTTTTTCTCTCAAGACTCTTAAGAGACTACTTTGATGCAATGTAACTTGCAAGGATTGAGAGACTCGAATGATTGAGGCCTATAATATCATTCACCTGCCCACCTCAAAGTGTTGGCACAATTAGTTCATCTCATGATGCATGGAACGTAAAATATGTTTGTTGGCACATTTACACTTCTCTCAAATGGTGTATTTTGTGAGAATGCATTCATTGTTGGCATGGTCAAATGGTTTGCAATTTACCAAAATTGAGATAGGGTACTGTAAAAGGACCTAGCATCCACTTATAGGTCCAAATAGAACATTCATGGGTGCCACAAACTCAAAGAACTACTATGTCATAATTTGATATATGTTTTTCTTAGGACTCTTAAGAGACTACCTCAAAATATTGTATCCTACAAAGATTGGGAGATGTAGGAGATGAACCAAGGCCTCTAATAGCATTCACCTACCCACCTTGACATGTATGGTGTAGTCGGTTTGAGCCCATGATGTAGTGTGTTTGTTGACACATTCACACTACTCTCAAATGACACTTTTTGCAAAAGTGTGTTCATTCTTGACATGGTCAAATGATGTCAACTTGACTAAAGCCGATAAAGTTTATTATGGAGGGACCCCATATACACTCATATGTCTAGAAAAAAAATTGTAGCTACCACGAAATTTAATAACTACTCCATCATAGATTGGCATTTTTTTGCTCTTATGGCTCTTAAGAGACTACCTTGGAATAATGTAACTTGGAAAGATTGGAGACCAAGGGAATGAATTAGGGCCTCTACTATCATTCACCTACCCACTCAGACATGTTGGTGCTATTGGTTTGGCCTCATGACACACAAATCGCAAAATATGCCTATTGGCATGCTTATACTACTCTCAAATAATGTTTTTTTGTAAAACTCCATTCGTTCTTGGCATGGTCAAATTATGTTGAGTTGACCAGAATCGAGAGGTTATTGTGGGGGTACCTTGTATCCACTTGTAGGTCTAGACAAAACATTTATATTTTCCATGAACCCCAAGAACTACTCCATCAAAGATGGACAATTTTTTACTCTCATGGCTCTTAAGAAACAACCCCAAAATAATGTAGTCTACAAGGATTGAGAGATCATGGGAATGAACCAAGGCCTCCCCCAACATTCACCTACACACCCTAATATGTTGGCATACTCAATTCGGCCCCACAAGGCATAGAATGCAAAATATGATTGTTGCACATTTACATTGGTCTCAAATGACATTTTTTGAAAGAATGCATTCATTCTTGTCATGGCCAAATGATGTAAAGTTGACCAAAATTGAGAGAAATTATTGTGTAGCGACCCCACACCCACCTGTAAGCCTAGACAGAACATTCATAGCTGCCACGAACTCTAATAACTACTATATCATAGTTTGGCATTCTTTTGCTCTCAAGACTCATAAGAGACCACTAGAATAATGTAACTTGGAAGGATCAGAGGAATGAACTAGAGCCTCCCTTAACATTCACTCACCAACCCAAACATTTTGGCACAATCAATTCAGCCTCACAATGTACATAACGCAAAATATGCTTGTAATTAGCACATTCACACTGCTCTCAAATGATGCATTTTGCAAGAATGCATTTATTCTTGACATGGTCAAATAATGTCAAGTTGACCAAAATCAAAAGAAATTATTGTGGAGGGACCCTATATTTGCTTGTAGGTCTAGATGAAAGATTTGTAGCTGCCATGAACTTTGAGAACTACTATGTCTTGGTTTGACATGATTTTGCTTTCAGGGCTCTTAAGGGACTGCTCTGAAATAATCTAGCCTAGAAGGATCAAAAGATCAAGGGAATGAACCAAGGCCACCCCTAGCATTCACCCACCCACCCGAACATGTTGTCATAGTCAATTTAGCTAGAACACAAACTATTCTTATCGACATGATTACACTACTCTCAATTGACACTTGTTGCCAAAATATATTCATTTTTGGCACAATCAAATGGTGTCAAGTTAACCAAAACTAAGAGAGGTTATTATGGAGGGACCTTACATCCACCTGTAGGTCAAAATGAAATATTTGTAGCTACCATGAACTCCAAGAACTACTTCATCATAGATTAATAGATTTTTTTCTCTTATGATTCTTAAGAAACTACCTCGGAATAATGTAGCTTGGAAAGATCAAGAGACTGAGGGAACAAACTAGGGCCTAATTCAAATTAACAAGTTACAAGTTTTCTCAAATAGGGCCCATGAGATGGCAAGATAATTCCTATTTGACTTCCCTATAAATGAACTCCAACCCTAGCTCAAGAATCATTTTTTCTTTCCATCTTAAGCAACTATAGCTCATCATTTCCCAAGTGCAAGCAAAATTAATTGTATATGGTCAATTTATTCATCAAAACCTCATATCTAACCTTCTAATCTTCATGATTTCTTCATTTTTTAGTCACAACTCTTGCATCTCAAATCTAAAACAACAAATATAGACCTCATGGAAGGCTGCAATAGTCATGTACTTGGCTGCAAATCATGAAAAGAATCATGCACTCCATCTTCTTAGCTACAAGAACTTGTTGCCTTCATTTTTTGTCATACTATGCCTCTATCTTGCATGAACAACATTAGCAAGAGTAGATTTTGTCTTTTCCTAGCTTCCCATACCTACAAGAAAATAAGACCATCAAATTCCTCATAATCAAATCAATTCAAATCAAGAAACAAAATACATTATGTCAATCACTAAGTCTATCAATTTTGCACTTTAGCCAATTTTTTTGCTATTGGCAACTTCACAAATTTGTCATCCACTTGGCTTTATCCTTCTTGGATCTTCATGTATTAGTTCTCCATCACCTTTTGTCTTATATCTCCATCACCTCATGTCTTGTATCTCCATCATCTTCTACATGAACTAAGTCACCAAGGATAATTAGGAAACCAACATGCTTGTGGCTGATCTAGGTAATTTGTAACAGCCAAAATACATTTTTAGGACTACTCATTAACATTGGAAGACTTAAATAGGGTTCTAATCAGTTTGGAAAGCTACTATGCAATCATCTCCTTTCCCTATTCTAGATACATACTTCTTGTGGAACTCTTATCTTTGGATTCAACATTCTACATGAAAATTTTGTATTTCTTACTACTTTATCATTTTAGTCATTTCTTTGATTATTTGGTTTCTATATATTCTAGTATTTAGTCTCTTACTTTTTTGTATTTGTTTTGTAGAATTTTTAGCCGCTATATGAAGAATCTTGGTTTCCTTATAGGATAGATCCACAACTAGACCAACTCCTTTACAATAGCAAAAATGTCCTAGATCCTCTTTTTCATCAATCTAGCACTTGTACTAAAATTTGTTCTTATTACTAACTTTCAGTTTGACATACGCATCACAACAATTCAAACTAAATTATGTGTTCCTTACCCACCCTTGTACTTCTTTTAATTAGTATAAACTCGTTTCCATTTTCTTATTTAAAAACTCAAGTCCAATGTCTAATAAAATTGATCTAAGTTTACTACATTGTTAGTTTAATTGGTAGACATTAGGAATTAAATTGACCCCCCATTTCGCATCAAAGGTACATTATTTTTACGCCGAAGGCGTTCCCTCAATGAAGTTTTCCCAACCCATTTCTTCTATCGACGGTTCAAATCGCAGGATAAAGGGTGCAACACCACAAAATAGATCTCCATCGTTCAATGCTTCTTGTCGTTTTCCCTTCTACCCTGTTCATGCATTTACTGAGAATGTGAGTTGGTGTACCGTCTACTTTGTGATGCATTTACTCTTTTCGCCGCCTTATGCATTTTGCCCCAAACCGTAAATCGCTTTCACGCAGACAGGCTCTAGGTACTTTTTGTTTTTGCGAATAGATTGAAGCAGCAAGCGATTTCTACTTTGTAGGGTTTCCTGCAAATTCTGTCCATTTTCTCTCTTCGGCATCGTTGATATCGGAACACAATTAGTGCAGAATCTTGAGGTAAGTCACTTGCCAGTCTGCTTTCGAAGATTTTTCCTTTTGAATCTGTACGCCGCCTGATCATTCTCTGTTGTGTTTTATTTCATTCTAAACAATTCTGTTGTTATATATCGAAAGAGGATCCATTGTTTTATCTGTCGTTGTTTTCTTGTCATCAGTCCCGTTGAGTTTTTTCAAATGTTATAATAAGAGCCATCGCCTTGACCCTTCTCCTGCCTCTTTCGTTTGTAATTCTTGGCCACAGGGTAATCTCAGAGCCCCTCATCAGCAAAATCATGATGAACACCGAACTAAGAAACATATGCCTTCAGCCCTGCCACAGAAAACATTTGGCACAGCTTATGCCCGCAAATTGCGGAAGACATGTTCTTTCCCTGCTCTAAAACTCCCATACTATCTTAGGCGGAGAAGGGTAATAGCTGAGCTCACTGTATATGGTGTTGCACTTGACTATCGCATTTGTGTGAAAGTTTCTACAGCCTTTTAATAAGTATATTTCGTGCTTACCCCATAATCATAGCATTCCATGATGCGTCATCTCTTTAAGGCATTCTGTCATACAATTAACGTGCCTTGTTTATGTTTCCGCATTTTGCATACATGACTAAATGTTGCGGGATTTGGCTTTACAGGTCTGTCGACTTTATTTACTTGAAATTTTCAAAAGCCCTTTCAATAAATCATTTTTTTTCTTTCGCATAACCTACAATGTTTCCAGGCCCTCGAATCGCATTTCTTTGAGGCATTATGTCAAACAGTTCACGTGCCTTGTCTATGTGTCCACTTTTTTACATACATAACTACAAGGCAGTTGAAATTACAACATTGAAAAAAAATGTACATCCATCTTTTATTCTGCGATGAAAGTCCATACCCTGTTCCAAAGCTCCCATTTTAGCGTTGGTAGAGTAGATGTTAACAAAGGTTGTGGAATGTGGCGTTATACTGCCAGTCACACCCGTGTGATACAATTTGTGCAAAATCTTGAGGAAAGTTGCTGGCCATGGTTTCAGCGAGTGATACAATTTGTGCAAAATCTTGAGGAAAATCGTTGGCCATGGTTTCATCGAGTTCTTTTGTTTTATTTTCTTTGGAATTTGGTATTCAATTATTGCGTACAAATGGGGTTGTTTTGTTATTCCTTTGTGAAGTTTTACAATGGTTTAGTGTTATTTCTGTTTCTAAAGCATTGGAGGTTTTGTTCTTTTTGGGGATTCCGAGCATCAAGTGTACTTCATAAAATATCTCTGGCGTTGATGGTATTGGAAATGTGAATTGATGAATTTGGGATTCTTATGTTTCTCCTATTCTTGTCTATTTTGGGCATTAAATCTGTGGCATTTTAGTGATGAATAAGTTTGATTTGCTCTGTCCCAGATGGGCGACATTTGCTTTCCCCAACTCAGTAAAATTGGAGTCCAAGCTCTGTAAATTTACCATCTTTAATGGAACTACTGAATATGAACAAAATAATTAACTAAAATTTACACACATCTTCGGCGTACCCATTGCACACACAGGTGCAATTGCTAGTTTATCTTCCAAATAGCAATATGCAACTCAAGAGGATAGTAATGTTTTTTTTCATATTTTTCAAAGATAAACTCTCGAAACACTCACATTTTTATGAAATCGATAAAACAACAAATAAGGTCTTCTTTTTTTTTGTCTCTATAATCCTTGTCAATAACTTTAAGGGTGGTAATATGATTGGTAGTAGTGTGATGATTTCTAAATCCTTCTTAACTCAACCCTAGTATAGTGAGTCTCTAAAAGTGAACTAGATCAAAAAAATAGTTTAAATTTTAAAATAATATTTTGATCCTTTCTTTAAGCAATTACCAATCAAAATCATTCTATAATTGTATTTCTTATACAATTTTATCCGATGTCTTGCAAAATTTAATAGTTAATTCATTTTTTTATAATAGATAGTAATTGCTAGATAAAATCAAAACACGGCATTTAAAAACTTCATGAAGATAACAATGCGAGATTCTATGATAGAATACTATAACATTATCAATAAAGATGAAAAACTACTCTAAAAATCAACAACTAAAAATTACATATCAACTTAAAAATCACATCCACACAAGAAATCAAAACTAGAAAATCTAGAACCACGACTTAAAATTTCATATTAAATATTCTTTTAAATCTCTACATAAAAACCCATACTTTAACTAATTGAACTCAACCCCTTTAGACAAGTCTAAGCCAATTAAAAAGGCATATATAAATACTTCTTTGATTATAAGTCGAATACCTAATTGAACCCTAACTTCAATAATAATAAATCACAAGCTGCGTGAAGGATTTGTGTAAGATTGTCGTCCAAGACTTTGTCATCATTCGCCAACAATTTAAGTTCAAATCAACAGAAGGGAAAACTCACATATTTAATCTTATTTGTATTAGTCAAATTGACCATTGTTAATTATGCATGTATATATACACATCTAGGCTTATGCACTGTATATGATTGAACCATGACCCACTTCAATATGTAAACCAAAAATCACTTGACTAATCATGTAAGATGTCATGAAGACTGCTAATTTTCCTCGTGTCAAAAGTGAAAGGTCTGGATTCAAGTCAACAAAAATGTAAAACTATTTACATAACAGGTCATCATATTGGTTAATCAAAATTAACCATTTGATGGTAATTCTTATTTGAAAATTGAGGGAAGATTATACCAATATGCATGATGGTGAGGTTTCTACCAACACAACAAACACTTGATAGAGAGACTATATTATCACCATTTGTTTTCAGATAATTTAGTTGGGAGAATTTGCAAGGACCCCACCTGGAAAAATAGAAATAGTACCATCTTCTCTATTTGTTACTCTCCTATCCTTAATTGCATTGGTGGTGACAGAATATTTTCTTATTATATAGAGCAGGCTAACTTTTGTCTTCTTTTTTGAACTTTCCTTTCTCAGAAGGCCAATCATGCTCATGCAAAAGTGCCATCAGAAAACAATATTTTTGGGTAAGGAATTGGCTAAACTATATGAGTTTCTTCTTATATTATAGAGGAAAAATTAAATAAATCCTCACCCTTTTTTCATCTCCTGTCCCCACAATTACAATGCTACTGCCAAGAATGTGCTTAGCATTTATAGCAAGCTACAGGTTTTTCAGTTTCCATTCGTAAAAAGGCTAGTCCACATTTTAAAATGTGACATCAAAGCACAACATTTTTCTGTAATAATGTAAACAAAACCCTGATGGTATGTTCATTTCTAAAATATTCAAAATAAACTCTCAAGTTTTCAAAAAAAGAATCCTTCCATCCAAATTTGTACAGTCTACCCGCACTATTTACTATTTATTTTCCATTCTTGCATATGCCCTTCTTTTCTTGCACAGAATTCATTCATCTCAAACATTATCCTGCATTAATAGAGACAAATATTAGGAAAATAGAAAAAGAACCTAAACCTATAATTTTTAACACACTCGACAATAAAATAAATTTGTATCTCTTCTGAAATGGTAAGACAGATTAAACTAAAATTTTGCCTTCCTTTAGAGAAGAAAACAAACATTTCAATTTTCAATATTAAATAATGCCACACTTATTTTAGAGGTAATTGTGCAGCATCAAAAAGAGATGGTAAATTTTTTCAATCAATCAGACACAACTTGCAAGTATGATGCAATTTATGAATGCACCGAATCCACAATGTTGAAATTACCTCTATTTACCAATCAATTAGGGACAAGCAATTTCCTACAAAAAAATTCACATATTGAATTTGGGACATTAAGAGCATCATTTATGCAAATACTTATAAATCATCCAAGTCTCATTAATTCCACACTAAGGTCTAGGATAACAAGAAAAATGAATTAATTCTCTTACGGAGCCGCTGAATACCAGACCAGTTTGGATCCATCTGCTGAATCTCCCCCTCCAGTTCTGGGAGGATTCCTGTTATGAAGCTATTGGCAACACCATTGGACGCTTTTTGATGGTGGACTCTACGACTCGGGAACTTGGGCATACTACAGTAGCTAGTATTTTGGTTGATTTGGACATTTCCAAACATCTCCATGGGGATGTAGTCTTATTGGTGGAGGACAGACCTTGGAAGCAACTCATGGACTATGTGGGCCTCCCTTTTCGGTGTAGGAGATGTTTCTCTATGGGTCATTTGGCCTCCAATTGCCCTCATGCCCGCCACAAGGTCGCTGCCACCTGGTGGAAGGATGCTCTCTTGGATCACCTCACGGTGGGTTCTCCTCCTTCAGATTCTTCCGCTGAGGACGACCCCATTGATTCTTCTCAAGAGTCTTTGTCCTGCCTGGGTCCTCTTTCGGCTATCCCTTCTGTGGAACCACTGCTGCCTCAAACTGTTGTCACTGTTCAAGCTGAACCTGCCCGACCCTCATTGATTGCCTCTAATGGTCCTTCGATCGCTCTTGTCTCCTCTCCTACGCTGCCGACTCCCTTGCTGAGTGGTGGCTCTTTACCCATGGTGGTTGTTGTGGATCTGCTTCTTGCGCCTCACTCGATGGACTTCGATTAAGAGTCTTCCTGGTTTTGTTGTGCTGAGAAAGAAAAAGGGACTCCCAAAATCTATCGCATCTTTGCGGCCTAGGGTTAAGGGAGTCAGATTAGTCCCCTCAAATTCTAGGGTTGTCTAGTCCTTGTCTGTGGTTCGACAGTTGTTTGTCAACTGTTTCTGTGTGTGTCCTATCCTCTTTTCCTAGTTCATTCTTGGTTTGAACTAGCTTCTTTTTGGCCCTGAGGGCTTTCTATGTAAAGGGTACAGCACCCTATAAATGTTGCTTATTTTATCAAAAACAAGAAAAATGATTTTCCTAGGCATAAACAAATTTTACTAGCAAAGCACCAATCTGGTATATAAAAAACATTGAACATGAGCAACATATTTAATTCATACCATCAAAGGTCAAATGCACTCCATGACAAGTACATATTGAAAGAATATAATAACCAGGCAATGGAAGAGCTATAAGAATAAAATTATAATTTATTGGCAAAATACTATAAATTGTGGAAAACTAGCAGCCAGAGGGTGATAGGAGAGGAATTGCATACAAGGATAAGAGTAACAACATGACGGGGCTAGGAGCATGATAGGAATACGAGAGAGAATAGTTCCATTTCAATGAAAATGGCTGAAAATTTCTACACATCAAGAAGTAGCAAAATCAACTAATAAAACTACCATGAATTCATATGTGATATTTCCTCCAGAATATTTTGGACCTCTTTCTTTATATTGAATTTACAAACAATATTTCTTCAAGTAGTTCATTTTGGGCCTTTTTCTTTATACACAAATTATTTTTTATTAACGGAACTCATCAATGACTTACTAGCACAAGATTTTTTACACTATGATTTAACGTATCTCCATACCTTACCTTGATGCTTAGATTCCATGACCCCTTCCTAATAGCATCCTTGCCCAGAGAAAAGAATTTTCTAACTTGACAAATGCACTACTAATATCCCACATGAGTAAATATTTGTTAGTTAAATAGTATCATCTTCTATAATAAATCAGTCTACAACAAAAGGCGATTGAGGGTAAGATTTCAGCTGAGAGAAAATTTCACGTCTTGGCAACATGTTTACTAGAGGAAGAAAAACCCTAATCAAATGCTAGTATCAATATCAGTCTCTGCACTTAAAACCTATGTTACCGGTTCACCCAAGGGGGGCCCCGAGTCCTAGTCTGGACTGACTCAGGTTCGGGGTCTGGGTCCAATCCCCTATGGGTTCAGACAAGGTCTGGCCCACAAATCGTGGGTCCCGACCTGCTGAACCCGGGCAAACCCGAGATGACTTTAGGTGTTTTCAACCATTTTTTTTCTTACTTTTTTAAAACTTAAAAAAGCCCAATTTTCCCCCCTAACCCTAAAATGATGTATGCCATGAAGGCTTGTGTGGATTTGAAGGTCTTAATTTAGGTCTTATTGTGAATGCAAAATGATGTACGCCATGAAGGTTTGTGTGGTTTTGGAGATCTTAATTTGGGCTTGGTGGCACACCCCTTGACCCCACCCTATATCGCGACAAGAAGCACGCAAGGGGTGCTACCCCTCGACCCAATTGGGGACATTGCCCCCAAACCCCCATGAGGGGCATTATCCCCAGACCCCTACGAGAGGTGCTGCCACTTGACCCTGCTAGGGGCATTGCCTCCAAATTCCCATTTGATTTGACATGTACTCTCCAAGTCCAAGTTTCCAAGTTTTCCTACAAGTCTTCATCTATAATATCGTCATCCAATTGGACAATCTTCCCTGATGCTTACCTGCAAGGAGAAATGCAGCAATGTAGTTAGTTTTAATATATAATATATATTATGACATTCAAGTTTGACTAATTGACATTCTATTTTTTTTATTTTTTTTTATGGTGGTTCTGTTTATTATACAATATATTATGCTATGTATGGTATTTTAACTCAATTGCTGTTGTAAATATGTATATATTTTTTATTTATATATGTTTTTGTATGGATGAACCCTAAACAAACCCAACCCCAAAATTTTTTTTGACCAAACCCTCGAACCTGAACTAGCTTAAAACCATTATCCTCACAACCTTTCTACTACTCCCAATAAAATTTATTAGTCGAAGATGAAATGGCTTTTCCAAGTCAAAATTTTAACAAATTTGCAGATAAAGTAACAGAGCTCTAACATTGACAAGGATTATAGGTCTTCACATATTTACCAAGCATCTTTAATCCTATTCCAATAAATCATAGGGAGATCAACCTACCAAGAAACCAGTTCCCCTTGGAAATGCTCACTAGGACGGCTTTATTTGAAAAGAAAACTACAAAATAACCACTAGAAGTTGTCACATAATCGGTACTACTTCAAACTGTCCAATGTTGCTGAATCCATTCGAGTTTATTAACAGACAACAACAACCTCCTAAACCAGCAAACTAGAGATGATGCACCAAGAGAGACCATATAGAACATTTTACCTGTTGAATATCCACTAATACTTTAGAAACAGATTTCATTACCATGCGCCAACCATTAGGTTACACGCCTTGGAGGATTGTAAACTTTGGATGCCGTATGTGGCCAATCTTTTGAAAAAAAATCAGTTCTTCCCTGGATTTAGCCTCTGGCCGGAGCAGTTCATCATTTTAGGACTACCATGCAGAAAAGAGTTGCCTTCCCCTAGAGAGGAGATTGTATTCATGACCTCCTCCTTGTTAAATTTATGTGAACAGATTAAATGCACAGAAAGTAATTCAAAAATCAGACAAAATAACATAGCATATACCCTGGGAAAACCCTCCTCTTGAGGGAGAAAAACCTAGCAACAAAGATCTCTCTTATATTTGATGCAACAGAGGCAATTTTACAAATTACACAAAGGTCTAACACAGGACCGATACCTGGCAATAATGGATGCAAATAATAAATTCTAGAAGACACCTGGTAGTATCAGAATACAGATCCGAAAATGTTCAATCTGCACTGAGAGGTCTTCAAACCATGCAAAGAATTGACTTCAATATTGGATTCGCACAACACTGTGAAAGTTCGTCCTTGTATTATTGTATTCACACTTGCTTGTTCTATCCACACATGATGATATTGCAGATTGATAAGAATCGCGTCAACCTGTTCCTTGAGTTCGCACTGATTTAAATCATGAAGCTGATGTATATGCACTTAGATCTCAGACAAGTTTACGCTTTGACATTAGCTGTGTTCGCACTTAGATTTTAGACAAAATCGCATTTTATCATTAGTTGTGTTCGCTCTTGAATGATGGATAAATCCGCATATAGACAACAGCTGTGTTCGCACTTGAATGAGAGCTAATATTGAACTTCAGTATGTATCGAACTGAACTTCTATTTCCATAAGTTCACATTGTATAACGCAAGGCTGGTGAGAGTAACTGAAATCTGCTAGATGGTGATAATGGACGAAACAAGAAGAATATAAATATGCATGCCTCAAGATCCTTCAAGTCGGCCTTAATAGATTTCAAATATCCTTTAACAAAGGTCGGCCTCAAAATGAATATTAATTATCTTCTAATAAAAGATAAACATTGAATTCTTTTATGTCGGCCCAAAGATGAAAAACAATAATTATAAATTGTATAGCCAACGGCTATCATCCAATTTATGATCCACGAAGGAGTTGAGCTGGAAGGAGCTACCTAAGCTGCTATATCATTAACACTCCTAATGGCCTTGGTGCAAAAGTTGTCATAACTCTTTCCAGCATCTGACTGTAATCCCACTGTGCAAATATGAAGAAGCAAGTAGAGGAAACTCCCCTTACATTTACAAACTAACCATGTAGGTTGCCAGCCCAAAGAACCTGAAAACTTGTAGCCCATGCCACTCTCATTACTCCTACTTATCCAGTTGTCAAACTTGTAAAGCTGATTAGTTATTTCCTATGTTACCAGTCCATCATTGTTGCCTTCCAGACCTGGTTACAATCTGCTCCAGGGTCAGATACTGGTCTGGTGCAAGTAGGGGTGCAGCCAAGAGTTGTGATTATGCCTATGGGTTCATCCCAAATGAACCCAAGGGAACCAAAGCTGAACCCAAACGGCTTTTTGAACAAACCTGGAATAAAATGATGATTTTTAAAATATTTTTTCAGTTTTTTTTAATTGTTTAATGCATCAAATATAATGTAAATGTAAACAAATCTTCTAACAAAGAGAGAGACTAAGGGTTCTAAAGAGATTCTAAGTTCCAGATTTCTACAAAATTTCTAAGTCAGATTTGCAATTTCCAGATTTCTTTTCCTGAATGTGCTGAATGCAGAACATTAATCGATTTCTATATTTTGCATATCAATAGAGGAATCACCTTTTGTATGTAAGGAGACCCGCCTCCAAGGGATGCGTCTCTTGAGAGGACGTGTCTCCACACGTGGAGACACGTCCGCTCAAGGGACGTGTCCCTTTGGGCGCTCGGGTTTCATTTACAGCCGATAAACATTCGGTTTAAACAACTTTAGTATACACATACACCCTCACACATGGCGAATATATATGTGAATTCCAAATGCGAATTTTGAACATCATTTATAAAAATTCGATTTTATACATGCATTATAAAATTCGGTTTTTACTTATTTCTGGAAATATTAATCACGAAGGGCACTTGATCTTATATAAACGATGATGATGCTTATAGCAATCATCATTTATATCTGACCTAAGCTACCATTCATCAACACTCCCTCTTAGCTAGGGAGGATATTTCAAATCAAATAAGTGGAGATATCACCTTTACACATGATATCGAAGATATGATATGTTTTCTCAAAGTTGTCAAGTCACATGACATTCTTCATAACACATCTTCATTATGGTATGTACACTGACATCAAGTCACATGATGTCTACCATAATTCATGGCATATCCACGGATATAAATATCCACCATGATTATCTCTTAAGGATCACAATGATCTTCAGATGATATCAAGTCCCATGATATCCATCAAGGTGTCCAAGAGATACTATCATGACATGTCCACAGATATCAAGTCACATGATATCTATCATGATAGTTTGTCATTGTAGAGTCGTCACTTTACAATGTCAAATACAAGTGTTCATTATTAGAAAGATCGTCACATTTCAATAATGTACACAGGAGGAGTAGGCCCATAAAGTCATGGAGTCACACACATGACAAAAGAGTTTACACATTAAACATCTTTATATATTAGTACAATTTTATAAACAATTTGTATTTCAAACATAAATAACAAATTACATTTCAACCATACCAAGTTTCTTCCTTAAGTGCTCTACCTTGATTCGGGAGAAAGGCTTGGTGAGAATGTCTGCAGTTTGATCATTTGTACTAATATACTCCAACTGAATCACTTTCCTTTCTACCATATCTCTTACATAATGATAGGGGATCTCAATGTGCTTAGATCTATCATGAAAGATAGGATTTACAGAGAGTTTGATGCAACTCTGATTGTCACAATGAATAATTGTAGGATTCAAGGACTCACCAAAGAGTCCCACAAGCAATTTACGAAGCCAAACTGCTTCTCTTGCTCCCATTGAGGCTGCAATGTATTCAGCTTCTGTTGAGCTCTGTGCAACTAAAGATTGTTTTCTGCAAATCCAGGAGATCATAGCTGATCCTAAACTGAAGCAACATCCTGATGTGCTTTTCCGATTGGTTACATTTCCAACCCAATCTGAATTAGAGTACCCATGTAGATCTAGTTGATCATTCTTGTAAAGAAGACCATATCCAATAGTGCCTTGAAGATATCTCAAAATATGTTTTACAGCCATTAAGTGAATTTCCTTTGGCTCACACATGAACTGGCTGAGAACATTCACTGCATAGCAAATATTAGGTCTATTGTTAACCAGATACATCAAGGATCCAATCATTTGTCTGTAAAGGGTTGGATCTACACTCTTGGATTCTGTTGCTGCTTCTTTCAATTTGTGAAGGTTGGTTTCCATAGGTGTAGACATCGGTCTACAGTCCAACATTCCAAATCTCTTCAGAATATCAATAGTATACTTCCCTTGGTTTAGTATAATGCCCTCTAATTTCTGCCATACCTTTAAACCTAGGAAGTAGTGAAGAATGCCCGAGTCTTTCATGTCAAATTCAGAAATTAGATCTTGCTTCCCTTGAGCAATGAGGTGATCTTCTCCTGTTATCAGCAGATCATCAACATATAAAATAATTATTAGCATATCACCTTTGATTACCTTGAAGTAGAGATTTGAGTCAGCATCATTCTTGGAAAATCCTAATCCCAAGAGATAGTTGTCAATTCTTTCATACCAGACCCTAGGAGCCTGTTTAAGTCCATAGAGAGCTTTCTTCAATCTACATACATGTGAGTCAGGTTTATGTATCACAACCTTCAGGCTGTTCCAAATAGACTTCTTCTTCAATGGTTCCATTCAGGAAGGTAGTTTTCACATCCATTTGATGGATCTTCCAACCTTTAGCTGCTACAATGGCTAATACTGCTCTCACTGATGTGTAACGGGCAACAAGTGCAAATGTTTCTTCGTAATCAATGCCTTCCTTTTGAGAAAAACCTCTTGCCACAAAACGTGCTTTATGTTTTTCTATACTGCCATCAGCAGCATGCTTGATTTTGAAGAGCCATTTGGAAGAGAAAACAGATTTCTCTTTTGGTCTAGGCACTATATCCCATACATCATTTTTTAGAATGGACTGATATTCCTCCGTCATTGCATCTTTCCATGCTTGATGTCTGAAGGCTTCTGTAACACTGATAGGTTCTGAATTTATGATGTTCATTAGAGCAACATAGCTAGAGAACCGTTTGGGTCTTTTACTTTCCCTAAACGTTCCTTTGGGTGCTACATGATTCTCAGCTTCTTTGATCATCTTTCTAGCCCAAAGTGGCCTCTTTCTACCATTGTCATCTGTATTCTCATCTGAAGTAGACAGAAGTTCATTTGGCACTTCCTCAGGATGCTCCCTCTGAATCTCAGGAGCAGGTTCTATTTCAAGTACTCTAGGGGAATAGGTTTTTGTCTCACTAGAACATCTTGCCCTCTTGAATGCAATGTCTTCTTCAAAGATGACATCTCTGCTCAATTCAATTTGTTTCTGCCCAGGTATGAATATCCTGTAGGCCTTGGAGGTTTCACTATAACCCACAAATATTCCCTTCTTTCCAGAAGGTTCTAGTTTGAATCTCTTCTCTTTGGGCACATGAATATAGACAGGACAGCCAAAAATCCTAAAATGACTAATGTCAGGTTTTAAACCAGTAAAGGCTTCTTCAAGAGTTTTGTTATCGAGATGAGAATGAGGACATCTATTCTGAATATAGACAGCAGTCCTAAAGGCTTCTGCCCAAAAAGAGGTTTCAATGTTTTGGTCCAGCAACATTGCTTTAGCAGCTTCTACAATGGTTCTATTTTTCCTTTCAGCAACCCCATTCTGTTGAGGGTTGTAGGCAACTGTGAACTCCCTCTTAATCCCAACACCTATGCAAAATTCTTTACAAATTTCAGAGGTGTATGCTTTCCCATTGTCTGTCCTTAAGGTTTTTATTTTCTTTCCGAAGAAGTTTTCAGCGAGGGCTTTAAACTCTTTGAACCTTTTGAGGATTTCTAATGACTCTTTACACTTAAGGAAATAGATCCAAGTTTTCCTAGAGAAGTCATCTACAAATATGACATAGTAAAAAAATCCTGCTTTAGAGGGTACAGACATGGGTCCACATAAGTCTGAGTGAACCAATTCTAACACATTTAGGGTTTTGCTCAAACTATTGGGAAAGGACCCCTTTGTATTCTTTCCTAAGGCACAACCTTTGCAAGTTCCTTCATGAGATGATTTTAACTTACGTAAGCCTATCACAAGTTTTTCTACAGAAGGTAGGGCACGGAAATGAAGGTGTCCTAATCTTCTATGCCAGATCTCATTTGAATCAAAGGTGTCAAGGGTAAGGGCTTGTTTGACTTCAATGCATAGTTTGTAAAGGTACCCTTGTCTCACACCTATGATTTGGGCTTTCTTGATTATTGAGTGCTTAGGCCATGCTAGAACTTTCCCATCCATAAAGGTAACTCTATAACCATTGTCTTCAAGTGCAGAGATGGATATGAGATTCCTCTTTATACCAGGTACAAATAAGACTCCAGTGAGTTGAAGGGAGAGACCAGATTTCAATGTGATGGAACAAGTTCCAAACCCTTTTACTTGATGTGTAGAGTCATCCCCAATTGTTACATCTTCATCAAACTCTTCAGTCATAGTGTCTAAGTGTTCTCTAAACCCTGTGATGTGCCTCGAAGAACCACTATCAATTACCCAGTTGTTGATATTGTTAGATACTTGACTAGATAAGGCTGAATAGAACACAAAGTTCTCAGATTCATGATCTGAATTTGTCTTTCCTACTTTGGCAAAAGATGCTTGTTGCTTTGATCTGTCAGGGCACTTCATTGCATAGTGGCCATATTGATCACATCTAAAGCATTGCACTTGAGAGATGTCTTTCTTTTTAGAAGATCCCTTTCCATTGGAATTTCTCTTTCTTTTAAAAGATCCTTTCTTGTAGGAGTTTTTCTTATTCCTTTTATTAGACGATGTGTTGAGTACATGAATGTCTTCATCTATGTTTTTCTGTTTGTTTTCTTTTGAGGAGAGTCTTGTTTCTTCTTGAAGGCAGTCAGTTCTTAGCCTGTCAAACTTAGGGAGTTTAGATCTTGCACTTATTCCTTGAACAAATGACTCCCATGAGTTTGGTAGGCCTCCTAGTGCAATTAGAGTTAACTCTTTGCTATCAATCTGATATCCAATTGTGGATAATCGATCTCTCAGTTCAATAATCCTCATGAAGTATGTATTAATGGAATCTCCTTTGTTTATTTGAGCATTGTTGATTTGCCTTTTTAATGCAAGAGTCCTGCAGGTGTTGTTGATCTCATAAGTTTTCTCAAGAGATTTGAACATATGGTATGCAGTTTCATGTTTTGCTAGGATGGGCACTATATGATCCCTAACTGCATCTACTAGGATTTTCATGGCCTTTTCATTGTTTTCTATCCATTGAGTTTTCTCAGATTCAGACTCTGATTCCTTCATATTTTCTCTCACAAGTGAGTCTAGCTTATTCTCTCTAAGGATCATCATGATTCTAAATTTCCATGATGTGAAGTTGTTTGCTCCTGCAAGGCAATCTTCAAATCTGATCACACTTGACATTATGAAGAATGTGATGTGAATTCGAATTTTAGAAAATACGAATTTTTCTAGAGCAAACTGATTTTAGATTTGTTTTGGATTCACACAACCTGGCTCTGATACCATGTAAATGTAAACAAATCTTCTAACAAAGAGAGAGACTAAGGGTTCTAAAGAGATTCTAAGTTCCAGATTTCTACAAAATTTCTAAGTCAGATTTGCGATTTCCAGATTTGTTTTCCTAAATATGCTGAATGCAGAACATTAATCGATTTCTATATTTTGCATATCAATAGAGGAATCACCTTTTGTATGTAAGGAGACCCGCCTCCAAGGGATGCGTCTCTTGAGAGGACGTGTCTCCACACGTGGAGACACATCCGCTCAAGGGACGTGTCCCTTTGGGCGCGCGGGTTTCACTTACAACCGATAAACATTAAGTTTAAACAACTTTAATATATACATACACCCTCACACATGGCGAATATATATGTGAATTCCAAATGCGAATTTTGAACATCATTTATAAAAATTCGATTTTATACATGCATTATAAAATTCGGTTTTTACTTATTTCTGGAAATATTAATCACGAAGGGCACTTGATCTTATATAAACGATGATGATGCTTATAGCAATCATCGTTTATATCTGACCTAAGCTACCATTCATCAACATATAATTCCAACAGTGCCATTCACTCTGTGCTGAAGCTTCTAAAGAAGTTCGAAGAATGCAGCTTTTGATGTTGTTAAATGAGATTAAATATTTTCAGATTATATCCCCGTAACTGCAGTCACACATCTGAGTCTTCTTTGAAGTATGTGGTCTCCCTGGAGCAGAGTATCTATCGATTTCAATCTCTGCATATCAAGGAAGGATCCGCCATAAATATGTGAGGAAACCCTGCCTCTAAGAGACACGTCTCATGAGAGGACGTGTCTCCACAAGTGGAGACGCGTCCACTCATGGGACGTGTTCTTTAGAGCGCGGGTTTAAGATAAGCACAGTTAATGATTTGTTTAGTATAACTCATATATACTAGATGGCGGATGAGAAGATAAATTCCGATTACAGAATATATCATATATAATTCGAATAATATATGAATGCTCATAAATTCGATTAATATGATTTCCAGAAATATTTCAAAATAAAGGATAAGCTCTAATCAAGCATGAATGACAATGATGCTTGCAGCAATTGTCCTTCATATCTGACCGAAGCTAGCATTCATTAACAGATGTAGATGAAAGGTGCTTGCACTTTTCCACCCATCCCACTATCTCTAATCAACCACCTAAAGCAAAATATAATTGTGACAGTAGAATAAAATATAATGATTCAGATCTTCCTTAATATATATAATTCAACCCTCTTGCTGTAGGTGGTCTGCCACAAAGTCTAAAACACAACATTGCCATAGGTGGTTTTAGCACACCATATTATAACATTATGTTAATTAATTTTTGGAATTAATTTTATTTATAATTATTATTATTTTATATTAATTTTATTAATATTCTATAAGTGTTATAAATATTTTGAACATTAAAAATATTAGGAAAGATGTATATTGATTCTAAAATTTTGTTATTAAGCTGCAAATAAGTATTTATTTATGATTTTATTTTTTAGTATAGACAAACCCAAAATGAACCCAACCACAAACTATTTTTTGACCAAATCTGTGAACTGAACCCCTAAACCCAACCCGAACCAGTACCACGAATGGTAACTTAGTCATGTCTGAAGTGCTTCCTGACCAAATCAGATTGGAGCTTGTAGCCTTCCCCCTGGGAGATAATAAAAATCTAGAGCCAAAAGGTTTCCCTGCCTATGGTATGATAAGTAAATATTAATATGCAATTAAAAAATACAATGTGAAAAAGTTCATAAGCAGTCAAAGGGTTTACCAACTCTAGCTTAAAGTGTCACAAATTCATTAATAAACTGGGGCAGACCTTGGAAAGAATGAAAACATGAGGATGGCAAGAAACTCCATCGAACATAGCAGTTGCTTAAAACCCAGTTGATGATATACAAATACCATTCTATCATCTGCACTGAAAAGGGTGAGCGTTGTCCTGAAAAAATGTAGCAGGTAATCACATCTTTGATTATTTTATCATCTGTACCAAGAATGCAAAATTTTATCCTGGAAGATACCATCAGTAGTTTGTGAAACATAGTTCTAGTTCCACAGGCGCCAAGGAACAATGAGTTCTACTGCTTGGGAGTTTTTCCTTACATGAGGTCAATGCTAGCTGAAAACTAAAAAAAATCTAGTTTAAGGTTGATACACTCTCAAAGTTCAGAAGATTTAAAATACAGTGATCCTAAATCTGAAAAAAGACAAAACCAGTGACAGGATTTGGCAAACATGAGAGTTGAAGATAGAAAATCTAAAATAAAAAATTTAAATATATTTTGACTATTTCTTGGTTCAAACTGAACTCTTGGACTTCAAAAAGTTGTGGGCTGAGCATTATGAAAATTACAAAGTTAAGTGTAAGCTTTAAACCCTGTAAAAATCTGAGCATTTTCCTTAATTGATGGTCAAGATACACTTTCAACATTCAAAGTAAAAAGTTGACCTAAGGAGGTGTACCACTTTACAAATTTCATAAAACTGGTTGGTTAGGATAAAAATGATGGCTAATTATTAAATCAAACTTCAAAGCATAGTTACCAGGAGATGGGGACTTGTGCTAGTAAAAGAGATAAGGACTGGTCCTAGTACAAGTGATAGGGACAAGTTCAGGCTGATATTCCAGTCCTATGATGTGCATACTCCAAGAAAAACTGCTTTGTAATGCATTCAAGATAGACTATTTGCCAATCCTTCCTAGCATTTCATACAACTAGGTCATCCCTAGCATCTTCCCAAACCCCCCACGACATAGTTTTCCTTTGTATAGTCTTTCTGCAATTCAAATTCATTGGTTTTTACTTTCGTGAAATTGAAGTGGCAATCACCCCAACGGTTTCATTTCTAGCACAATGTCTGGTGACAACAACAGAAGTTTTGCAATTGCCCGTCTACTAAAACAGGTAGTTTAGCCCAATGTGAATTAAAAAGAAAAAAATATATGAAACATTTTGCCTTTATCAACCCTCATACCTCAAAAATATAGTTTTTCACCTAGTTTGGCATCCTCACATCATTGAAAAATTCTCTAGCATCTTCAAGCCCATACTCTTACTAAGGAAAGTTTTAGGCACATGATCAACCTTGCTCAACCAATCTATAGGATCTGCCCATACTCAGACTAGAAAGCTGATCAATTTTAGGAGAATAGTTTGGAGCGCTTCTAAGGACATCCTTTATTTCTTCTTTAGTTTTTCATAAAAATTTGTTCCAAATTTGTGGATATGCAATGCACAGGTCAGAGTAGTGTGTTTGTTTTGTATTCTAGCTAGTTTTTTAGTGTATTTTATATGTTTTTGTCACATTAGCTGTTGATTTTTATCTAGAGTGTGTTATTATTAGTTTTTGTTTTATTTGTTAGTGTTTATGTTCTGTTTTATTTTGTTTGAACCAGATCTTGGAGAGCTTCTAAGCTTCCTCCATAATTCCAAACCTCTCTAGAGGTTTGCCATTGCACATTGAGACTTTGTACTTCCCCTGCTTGCTGGAATCTTGTGTTTCCAGCCTTCATTGTCAAACTGACCTTCTAAGGTCTCAAAACGTTTGCTTACTCACTGTCCTGCTCTTGGACAACATAAAACACATTGGAAATCACTTTGCCACTCCCATGGGAGGTTTCTAAAGCTCCTTCTTTATTGTCTTTGTTCTTGGATGGCACATTAGTACATTAGACAGTCAAATTCACATATCTATACTTAATGTGCAAACACTTTCCAGCCTTCTAAGGCCTTATTTCTCGCTGTCCTGCATTTACACAGCATATATACACAAAGATATCATTGCCAAATATTGTGTATTCTCACTCAACATTCTATTAAAGTAATTTTGTAATATTTAATGGTCATCTTAGTCATTAAGTTTACTTTCAGTTAGCTTAGATTGCTTTCAATTAGTTTTAGCAACTTCCTTGATTTCTTTTGTTATCGATTGTTTCTTTTTAGAAACATCGGCTTGTAATTTATTATTAAAGGAGTATTCCTCTCCTTTCTTTTATACAACAATCAATTACCATTTCATGGTATCAAAGCAAAGGCATTTTTTGGAGAATTTTGAATTTTTTGCAATAAATTTCATTTCTTTTTACTTAAGAAATTTTGAAAAAAAATAAAAAAAAATTGACAATTTTTTAATAAAAATCAAGGGTATTCCCTCTGCAAATTACGACCTGGTTTTCTTCTCAAAATTGTGAGGGTTTTCTGGGCTTTTTTTGAAGAGCACAAAGATATACTGAGAGGGGGGAGGAGGGGAAGGTGAATCAGTATATCAACAACTTTTACCCTTTACGACCTTTATCAACTTCAAACTCTAACATAAATCAACTATGCAAGAATATCTCAATATGAACAAGTTGACACCAAGATTTTACATGGAAACCCTTACGGGATAAAACCACTGTACAAATAATGTACTTTATGAATTATATAAACTTTTACAAAGAACGTAGGCACCAACCTACTTGAAACACCAATTTGTAGTTTAGTAGGCACCAACCTACAAAGAGCAGCAACCCTTAATTCTGATTTAGTAGGCACCAACCTACAAGGAGCATCAACCCCTAAACCTGATTTAATAGGCACCAACCCCTAATGTTCGTAGGCACCAACATACCGGAAGCTCCAACTCCCACTTGCCAAGCACCAACTTAGCAAAAATAATAACTTGAATGAATTGTGTTCCACCTTCAATGTTGCTTCTTCAACGGATGATGGACTTTACAATCAATCTTCTTCTTGTTTTTGCTTTTCTTGAAAGATATTCACATAAATCCTCTACAACATCTGCATTTATATACTTCTTTCAAATCTTCCTTTGATGATCTCCTCTTTATTTTCTTCCTCAATTACATATACAAATGCATCTCTTTTATATCTGCATAAATTTGCACACATATATGAGCTGCAAATTCTTCTTTATTCTGCCCTTTATACAACTGAAAAAGCTGCTCCACAAACTTGATCAAGCCTTCAAAATACCTCTCATAATAAAGTATGAGTTTTCCTTGAATATCTTAAAAAAATCTGCTATAGATCTACAATTGATCTGTTCATCAATCTCCTTAAACACTGCTCATAAATCAGTTACAATATTGCACCTAAATCTTCATAAACTTCCTCTAAATCTTTTTACAAATCTGCTCCAAATTCCTTCATGGATATACTGTTGTACTCAAGGAAATTCTGCTTGAGTGATACTCTTTAATGTTTATTCTTCATACACCTCACTTCAATATCTTCTTCATACAAATCTGTCTTCTATATTTACTTTATATACTTGTGTTGGTGTTTATAGGATTCATCTAATCTCCACACACACACAAGATCTTCTTTTACTTCCATGTCTTCACTCTAGTTGATATACATTTTAATGCGCACACACATCCTCCTCAAGTTTCTTCTTCTACTTATACCCTCAGTCTCTACAAAGAGAGATGTCACTTCATTGTACCTCTCGACAAGGGACACATCCCTCTCCTTTTCCAACTACCATTCAATTTGATGTCTTTCCAAGGAACGTGTCTTCTTAACATTAATAGATGCCTTTTCTTAATTACTCAATGCTCGCTTAATCACTTCATATAATTTTTAGTTTGACTCCTAGTAACAGGATTATACAATTTCTATGCATAGCATTCTTTCTCCATAGCATATCATTGGTGAGAATAATAGATGTAGTGTGAATGTAGCATGCACCCTCAAGACTAACACCTCCAGTAGTGCCAACAGAAATTATGTTCTTGAAAGATGGTTTATCGGAAGTATCACAGCACCCAGATAATATTATCACGTCTTTCTCAAATCAACTTATACGATGACCAGAGGTGATCGCTTGCAAATTACTGTCTTTAATGAATCGCTAGTTATTCTTTATCATTGCATATATATTTTGTCGATAATTATAGAAGAGGTCAGCCATTTGATAATCGCAAGTCCCCACGAATGGATGGCCCGCAGCTCATGACTAGGAGTAACACTTTATATATAAATGTCCTTCAATGAAAGCTTCTTCCACCAATGAATGTTCTATAGGCACCCTTCTTTTCTCAATCTGTTCTTTAAGTCATTAATCGCTTCTCTTCACAATATAATTACTTTAATTATGTTTGTTGCTTTTGGTAAAGATCAATTAGTTAATTCCTTTTTACTCCTGCGACTTGACAATATTATTTCATTCACACCAAAATTGTTTCATGAGAGATATATATGGGATCAACCTTCACATTACATTGTTACAATCATCTTCAATGTCTACAACAAACTTATTTACTCTTTCTTCATCGGCTGATGGTTCCATTTCCGGCATAAGACACCTCATATCCATGCACAGACATTACGGGCTGCCACAATTATATACAGATTCCTAAGAGATCTGCTCATGATATCCTCTAGCAGTTCTTGCCATATATCTACAAGCTTTTATCAGTTATTGACACCAAGCTCTTTGGCAGTAGCATTTGTCATTTCATGTTCAGTTCTTTCCTCATGTCCAGTTCTTTCTTCACATCAGATGTATGCAACAAAATTCTAACTGAGCTTTCTCAATCATGCTTATCTTTACACTTTGACATCAATGACAACCTTTCCAACATTTTTTGGCGGATCTTCTTTGCCAAAAATCGCATCTGGTTTTTGAAGAAGTGCAGCTAGATTTTTTGAAAAATCAGGCTGTTTTTTCTGAGGATCGTGACATGTTTGTCCACGACCTATTTTTCTGGGGGCGTCTGCATATCGCGAATTTTTTTTGAATTTTTGCATCGCATTTTCTCCAAAAATCACGATTTCTTTTGTTGTGACAGGGCATCTAGTCCTACGACCTACTTCTGCCCGTTTTTCTACTGCCAAATCATGTCTTGTTCTAAGCACGTTTGGAAAATTCATGGGCATCTTTAAGGGCATTATTTCCTAGACAACTACATTTTTTCTTCCTTGTGACCTAGCGTTTTTTCTTTGACGTCTTTCTACAAACTCTTGTCTACAAGCATCACAACTAGGGTTCCTGCAATGTTCTCATCATTTTTTGGCAATTTTTTGGACAAAATCGTGCCTATTTTGAAGCAGCCATTTTTTGACAATTTTTTTTAAAAATCGTGCCCTCTTTCTAGCACCTAGGGTTTTAGGCTTGGGTATTTAAATTTTTGCAAAAAAAATTTCTCAATTTTTGGACAATCGTGGGTTTTTGAGCTTCTAATTTTTTGACGATTTTTTAAAAATCGTGGGATTCATGCCAATTGATTACCTCCTTTTTTGTGCCTTTGGAAAACGAAAGGGATAGCGTCTTTGACCAACATCATGTTGGGAAGTAGACAGAGATTCAACGGTAAAAATTATAACACCTAGAAGCAGAGGACGCTCACCATTTTCGAGTACCAGTGTCTAGATTCGATTGTTCTGGGTACAGAAGTATGTCCCATGGTTGTGGGAAAGGACCACAACAAGTACAATGGAAGTAATCGAGAGGCAGTTAGGATTCTCATGTTATCAGTCATTGATGAGATGCTTCCAAAAATACCATCTAGCAAAACTGCAACAGAGATCTAGAAAGACTTTATGGATCTACACGAGACCTCAGACAAGGGCAAGGCTTTCTTCCTTAAAAATATGTTCTCCATTATGATGGATGACAAGATGTCTTTACAGGATCACCTCATGAAGATCAAAAGACATTCGCGATCAATTGGAAGCCATTGGTCACAAGATGGAAGAAGAGGATATAGTGGTTATCATAATGAAAAGCTTACCACAATCCTATGAGCACTTCATTGAAACTCTCAACATTACCTCCATAAATGTGGACCTGAAGTTTGATGATCTATGCAACATGCTCTTGCAGCAAGACAGGTGGAAGAAACAGTTTGGAGCGACACACCCAGTGTGGAACAGTCGTTTATTGCCAAAGACAAGGGCAAAGGCAAGTCCTCTCAGCAAAAAGGACAAGGCAAATCTGAGGATAGCTCCAAGAAGAATATCACATGCCATTACTGTGGTAAGATTGGTCATATGAACAAACATTGAAAGAAGTGATTGGCTGATCAAAAATCCAACCAGGGAGGGTCTCAGCAGAAGACCCACGTTGTAGAGCATTATGAGTAGGACTTTGCCTTCTATGCATTTGTGGCCAAAAGACCAGTAGATCATGTCAGATCATCTATGTGGTATATTGATTTTGGAGCCTCTCGGCATTTCACACATGGGAGAGATTGGTTCACAGAGTATAAGGCTTGCCCTGATTCAATCGTCTTTGGAGGTGGTGAAGAGTATACAATTGTCGGCAAAGACAATGTTCAAATTACATCTAGTGGGAGAAATCTCATATTTCTCAATGTATACTATGTTCCGGACATGGAGCTCAATCTGCTCTCTGTGAGTCAGATTATGCAACACCGTCTAAAGTTAGACATCATCTTCAGTTCACATAAGTGTCGCATTGTTGATAAGGAGTTGAAGAAAACAATTGTAGTTGGGCTCGAGGATCATGGCTTGTATCAACTGGTTGATACTGGAGAGTCTCGAGAGTGTGCAATGGTTGCAAAGAGTTCATCCATCAATACTCTTTGGCATCAATGGTATGGGCATCTCAACATAGCCTACCTCTCTCAACTTGCTCGAGAGAATTTGGTAGAAGGCTTACCTAAGATTCAGCAACAGACAGATGGTGTATGCAGAGCTTGCCAAGCAGGGAAGCAACATCGCACTCCTTATACAGATGGACGATCTTGGAGAGCATCCAAGGTTCTTCAACTGGTTCATGCAAATGTTTGTGGACCAATGAATACTGCATCGATCACTAGTGCTAAGTATTTTCTCTTGTTTGTTAATGATTTCAGTAGGAAAATGTGGGTGTTTTTCCTCAAAGAAAAATCAAAAGTGTTTAATGAATTCCAGAAGTTTAAGGCATTAGTTAAAGAGTCAAGATGTCCAATCATTACTCTTAAGTCAAATAATGGGGGTCAGTTTTGTTCAAACCAATTCACCGACTTTTGTTTTAAACACAGTATCAAGCGTCAACTTACCACACCCTACACTCCTCAACAAAATGGCATTGTTGAGCGAAAAAATCGTACTATTTCGGAAATGGACCGTTGTATGCTAGAGAATAGAAATGTTCCAAAGAAATTTTGGGTTGAAGCAATGTATACTGCTATATACCTTCTTAACAAGTCTCCCACATAGGTCGTAAAAAAGATGACCCCAAAGGAAGCATGGTCTAGGAGGAAACCAAGAATCAACAATCTTAGGATTTTTGGTTCTACTACGTATGTTTGGTTTCCACATGCAAAAAGGACCAAGCTGGATTCCAAAAGCCAGAAGTTGATGCTTATAGGATACAGTGACAATCATAAGGCTTATCAATTGATTGATGTGGACACTAATCATCTAACATTCAACAGAGATATTGTTTTTGATGAATAAGGTGGGCCCTTTCAGCTCTCTTCTCCCATCAAGAGTCCTGAGGATCAACCTCTGAAGACTAAGGATTTGAGTGTTAGGCTTCCATTAGCTCCACCTGAAGGGAGGGATTTTGATGATTTTGAACTTGTGGAATCTCCAAGACATGACCCTATACCAATAGATTTCCCTCAAGACAACTTGGACCAACATCCACATGATCTCATTCTAGGCAACCCAAGTCATGATGACGATCAACTTGATTGGGAACAAGATGCATCTACTCTCTGGCCTAAGTGTTGGGAGAAGCTCAGTGGTGATGTTCGTGATGATTAACTTTTTGAGGGTAGATCATCTAGAGGCAAGAGCAAGCAGAATACATGCTCTTATGGCCAACATTCAAAGTGTTTATGAGCCCAAGGACTATTCAAAGGCGAAAGGTAAACCTAAATAGGAAAAGGCTATGGAACCTAAACATCATAGTCTTTTGAAGAACAATACTTGGGTTTTGTTAGATCTTCCAAGGAAGAAACCCATTGGCTACAAATGGGTCTACAAAGTGAAATACAAAGCTGATAGAACACTTGATAAATACAAAGCTCAGTTGGTGGCTAAAGGGTTCTCGCAGAGAGAAGGCATAGACTATGAGGAGTCCTAGCCATTGCAACACACTTTGGTTGGAAGCTCCATCAAATGGACGTGAAGAGCCTTCCTCAATGGCGATTTAGAGGAAGAGGTCTTCTACATGATGCAACCTCCTAGTTTCAAGGTTGCAGGCAAAGAGCACAAAGTATGCAGACTACTAAAGGCTCTTTATGGTCTAAAGCAAGCTCCCAGGGCATGGTACCTAAAGATTGACTAAGTATTTGGTTGCACAGAGTTTCCAGAGGAGTCCCTCAAATGCAAATTTATATGTCTAGAGCACTAGTAGTGATATCATTCTTCTTGTCATCTATGTGGATGATATCATCATTACTAGCAGTGGGTTACATTTTCTTGAGCAAACAAGTTGACTTTGTGTTACATTTGCTTGAGCAAACAGGTGGCAATATTTTCATTTCTCAGTCTAAATATGCCAGGAGTTTGTTGGAGAAGTTCAAGATGACAAATTGTAAGATCTCATCTACACCCATGGAAAAAGGCTAAAACTTTCAGCCAAATCAGATTCACTAGTTGTTAATGAATCAGTGTTCAAGAAACTAATTGGCAGCCTCATCTATCTTACAGCCACTAGACCTAATCTCGGTTATGTTGTGAGTTACATCTCTTGTTTCATGGCTACCCCTAAGGCTGAACACTAGGTTGCAGTGAAGCAAATACTAAGATATGTGAAAGGGCCTTTAACTTTGGCATCCTGTATAGAAAAAGCAAAGATCTAAGGCTAGTTGGTTTTATCAATTCGAATTGGGCAAGTTTTGTTGATGACAGGGAGTCTACTTCTAGATATGTTTTCAATCTTGGTACAGGTGCAGTCACATGGATCAGTAAGAAGCAGCAGGCAGTAGCTCTTTCCTCAATAGAAGCAAAATATCAAGGAACAGTTAAGGCAGCATGTGAGGCAGTATGGCTTCGGAGGATGCTTTCTGACATGAAAATGTCTCAAGCAGGGCCTTCACCCTTATATTGTGACAACCAAGCGGTGCTAAAGCTTGCCAAAAAACCAGTGTTCCACGAGTGAACCAAACATGTTCAACGTCATTGTCACTTCATATGACAACTTGTTGAAGATGGATCAGTGATGTTGCAGTATGTTCCAATTGAGGATCAGACTGCAGACATTCTTACCAAGTCCCTAAGTCCAAACAAATTTGTAAAATTTAGAGGTAAACTTGGTGTAGTTAGTAGAATGACCATTAAGGGAGGGTATTAAAGTAATATTGTAATATTTAATGGTCATCTTAGTAGTTTAGTTTACTTTCAATCAGCTTAGATTGCTTTCAGTTAGTTTTAGCAACTTCCTTTATTTCTTTTGTTATCGACTGTTTCTTTTTAGAAACATTGTCTTGTAATTTATTATTAGAGTATTCCTCTCCTTTGTTTTATACAACAATCAATTACCATTTCACATTCGGCATAGATTTATTTATCTTCCTAGCAGCCTTCTAAAGCATATCACTCACTGTCCCTGTTATTTATCAACACTTTCCATGCCTGTTTATACTCTTCAATAGTCACTAAGTATTCTTAAACATTGCTTGAATATTGCTTTATACTGAATAAACAAAGACACACTTATTTGGGCATAAAAACAAACTCTTTGCCTGCTGGTTTTTACAATAATTCTTTTGGACAACAACATACAAGTTTCATTGTTAGTTTCCTTTGAGGTATTAATACATTGCTATTATTACTGGACCATCATAGGTCTATTTTTTCTTGTATGTTCACATATAGTCTGAATTGAACATGGGGAATGCACTACTGTCATATAATTATAATAATCAAAACTTTGTTTGCTTTCTTTCTTGCATTAGAAACTAATTGCATTAATGAAAGCACATATAGAAACTTGCATTAGAAATTGCATACATCTTAGTTGCATTCATATAGACAAGTTTTGCTTTATTGCCTTTATTAGTTAGTAGACATCCTTAAACATTAAAACATCAGAAAACCCAAAAACATTAGTTGGTTCATCGTTGTGTCCCCGCACATGCATGTGCACTAGGATCTGGTTGGATATTACCAAGGAGTTATGAGAATAAGGCACTCTCCCTACTCCTTTAGTTGATATCCTTTTTGATTTTCTTAACAAAATTGAAGGTGAGCTTAGAGCTCCTATCATACTACCAACACTGAGACTTATCATACTACCGACATTGAGGCCTGAACCACCCGGGCATACAAACAAATGCTTTCCAACAGCACCTCCTATTATTACATTCTTGTTGCCTCATGAACAAGTGCAGCCTAAAGACTCAAAAGCCCCATTTATCTATCCATGTCTCTCATCTTGGTTTTAGTTTAGTCGGCCAAAAGTGTATTTGGTCAGCCGTGAGTCATAAATAAATAAGACTTTAGTTAATGTTAATATTTTCTATGTACTTGTCATGTTAGTTAGTTGTCCTGGGAATTAAGTTCCTGATGAAATAATTAGTTGTAATGAAGGGGCACAACGGTTGGTCCTTCAACCATCACCTACGTACTATATGTATTCAAGTCATGTAGTCAGGAGACACTGATGCTATGATTATCAATGTTATAATTCTGGAGATTATTTTGTTATGTACTTGTGCTACACTATTATAGTACAGATGGTTGTACTTGCATATGTTACATCAATAAAGATAGTATGATCGCTCTGTGCATTGTGTTCTCATACATATATTATGTTATGTGAATTAATTTTGTTTACTCTCGTAGTATGTTGGAATTCATTCCCGTGAGTAAACATTTGGTGTTGTTGCCTAAATGAACTTGGGACAATCACCCGACGGTAGAATGGCATCGTGATGGGTCGGCTAACAGAAGAACCCGTACAAACAAATGAGGAAAGAGAAGACGACTTGACACAAGACCTTGTCAACCTATGGGACATTTCGTTGAGAGTGCACATACAGAGGGAGGCTCTCAACTGAGAGATCCCCCAATCGGTCATCGGGGACAAACTGAACATCAACCCAGATGCTGACCATCTCCTCAACCGACTGCAAAGGTTGTTGGCACACCATTTCATCATCTTGCAAGATCTTCAGGCGAAGAGTGACTAGGAATGTCAAAGACAACAGATACTACAATGGTACGAGGAAAAGACAAAGCGGGAGGAAGAGGAACGTGATACTAGCCGATGATGTACTCCCGGCAATCAATGATCTACAACCAACAATTAATGCCCGTACAGCCCAATAAGGACAAGAGCCGAGTATCGACCAGGCAAGAAACACTGAAAGAAAAGGTACGATGATCACTCAAATTACGAGAGCAAGAAAACCGACAGAGAAGATTAAAAGAAATTGTTGAAGAAACCAATGAAGAGATTAATGAAATAAACCAATCTATTGCAAAAGCACACCAAAACCTTGATGAGGAAGGGGACGAAGAACCCTTCAAGACACCGTTCATAGCAAGCAGAGAAAGATATAGAATTAATGAAAATGAAAATGAACTAACTGAGGAGCTTGACAGCAGTATTCGACGCATTCGAGAGTTATCCATATCGGATGATGATGAAGGGCTGAGAATTAGAGGATCCAAACCAAAGACCCCAGGGCAGAGAGAGTACCAAAACAAACCCTAGGAGACTCGAGGTGTAGAGGACGCTGAGAGGGGACGTGGAGAAGACCCATACATGGCCAAGAGTGCAAGAGAGGCACCAGAATGACGTGGGAGAACCAGTCCAATCAGGTCCTACACATAGGGAGGGCATCAGGGAAGAAGTATGGTGACTCCACCAGCCGAGAAGCAGAAGCTTCCAAAGTTCATGGGGAAAGGGTTAGAGGATCCAGTACAACACTGCAAGACGTGCAAGACTATTTGGATAGCCAATGAGCAAGATGATGTGGATTATTGGCTGAGAGTGTTCCCAACGACGCTGAGGGGTGTAACCATTGATTGGTACAGCAAGTTGGATGCAGTCCACCGAACATCATGGTGAACACTGAAGAGGGTATTCGAGCAGGAATTTAAATTCCTCAAAGATAACAACGAAATTGTAGCGGAAATCTACAACACAAAGCATGGGAAGCATGAGAACGTATGAGCCTATAATCGTAGACTCAAGGAGTTGCTGGGAAAATTGGAGACACAACTAGCAAATGGCCTAAAGAAGAGGTGGTTCATTGAAGGACTATTTCCCTCCCTTCAGAAGAAAATGAAGGTGGTACCTCCATCCTCATATGCTGAAACATATAATTGCGATGGATATCGAGAGTGAAAACAAGACATCCTTGCGGGGGGAAAACTGATGATGATGAAAGTACAAAGTAGAATAGCAAAGATGAGTCAAAAATTGTACAAGCTCTACGTCGAGACATGATGAGGATGATGAACTAAAAGTCAACAAGAAAGGGTCAAAAGAGGCGAAGGAATTATGGTGTACCAAATGCAAAATAGGTGGTCACACAAAGGAAAACTGCCCGAAGAAAATGTTTTGTGAAATCTGCCAAGTTATGGGACACTCCATCAAGGAGTGCCCATACAACCTAAAAACAAGGTGTTCACAAGTATTTTTTGCACAAGGGGAATAGTTAACCCCTCCAACCACACCACTGAAGCCTCAAGACAACGACGCATCCCCTAGTGACTACTGCAACAATAGGAGAAGTAATAACAATAAGCCAAGAAGCAAGATCCAGTACAACAACAAAGGTAGACCCATGATACAGTGGCTCAAATGCAACGAATGGGGTCACTTTGCCAAGGAATGCCAGAATGGTCAAGGTGCAGGGGGAAGGTTGTGCAAATGGTGTGGTCCTAGCAATCGCAAAGACACTAACTGCTTGAAGCAAAAAGGCATAAACATGCTGGAGGTAGCCGACGAGGAGGTCTTGGCGATCACAAGGGCAAAAACAAAGAAATCCAATTATCCAAACCCTCGTACGAAGAAAGAAAGACTCTGAGAGGCCAAGGTGGAAGTGGAAGAAGCAATGGCCAAAGAACGAAGAACCTCCAAGGCGACTAGTACGTCATTGCAGTCGGAGTCTAAGAAAAACATTATACAACAGGTGCTTCACACAACTGTACCAATTATGGTAACAGACCTTTGCAGACGATGCCCCAACTGAGAGTAGCACTCACGAATGTCGTCGAAGACAACCTTCAGAAGGGTCCAACTGAGAGTACGACACATCCGACAAGAGAGGCCACGGACCCCATGCTTCTCACAGTGAACATCAGGAGGAAACCGGTCGTCGTACAAATCGAAATCCTGAGGAGGAAACTCTCCAACACCATTCTCGACGAAGGCTCAAGAGTGAACATACTACACCAAAAGAAACATGGAAGTGTCTAGGGAAGCCAACCCTCTAGCCCCTGACATTCCACCTTGTAGGTACAAATCAACATGGCATCAAACCCCTTAGTACCCTGATGGCACAAAAAGTCCTAATCGGCATGCAACAGTTCCTGTTGAACTTCGTCGTCATCCCACTGCAGAAGAAGGCGTATGATGCACTGTTGGGACGAGGATTGTTGAATGCTGCCAAGGCAAAGCATAACTAGAAGACAAACACACTCTCGATCAAGAGCAATGAGAGAAAGTATGTCATTAACTTCAAGAACCAGGCTGTGAGCGAAGAATTGGCTTCCTTCAAATCAGAATTGGACGGAGGAGAGTGGGATGCCGACGAAGGAAGGAAGACAATGGAACCAAACGTCGATGGCGTACTTGAACTTGAGAGTTGCTCGAAGGACAAGACTAGCTCACTGAATGGGTTGTTTCATTGGAAAATGGAGGATTACAAAGTGTTACACCTAGAATGCAACATGTTATAAATCAGAGAGGGAGAGGAGGAAGAAGACAAGGGTACGTCCAGTCAGACATTCCCACCAGAGTACGGAGAATACAAAGGTGGTGTGGCAAAACTGGATGAGACGCCAGCCCACAAATTCGAAAGGGACAAATTGATCAAGAACGAGGAGCCGACACTAAAGAAAGTAAACCTAAACGAAAAAGACAAGCCTAAGGTGATCCTTGTCAGTGATGACTACGACCCTGTACTAAAGGCGGCAACATTCAAAATTTTCATGGAGTATAAAGATGCCTTCGCCTAGATGTACAAGGACTTGAAGGGCATACCACGGAAGCTGTGCATACATAGGATCCCTCTCATATCGGGAGCCCAACCCTTATGGAAGTACGCTGCCAAACTACAAGATGAGATTGAGAAGATGCTGGAAGCGAGCATTATATTCAAGGTGGAAGTCAGCGGTTAGGTGTCACTGATTGTCATCTCCCTAAAGAAGGAATCTGAGCAGATCTGGATATGCGTGGACTTTCAGTGCCTGAACGCAGTGACAATCAAAGACCCGTTTCCAATCCCCTTCACCGACAATTGTCGAAGAGGTTGCTAGACATGAGATGTACTTGTTCATGGATGAGTTCTCTAGGTACAATCAAATAAGTATCGTCGAGGAAGGTAAGCTAAAGACAACGTTCATGGTCGAGGACGGAGTGTGCGTGTACAACTGAATGCCATTCCGATTGTGTAATGCACTAGCCACATTCCAAAGAATTATACTACACATCTTTGACAAAATGTCAGTCAGCAACTTCAAAGCATTTCTCGACGATTGGTTAATCTATAGTGACAAGGAGAAGCACTTGAAAGCACTCGGAGAATGCATGGAGAGGTGCAAAGCAGCCCGAATAGCACTAAATCCCAAAAAGTGCAGATTCATGGTGTCACAAGGGAAACCATTGGAACACATTGTGTGCAAAGCCGGACTAAAGACAAATTAAGACAAAATAAGAGTCATTGTACAAATGGAGGCCCCGCAAAATGTCACTAGCATGAAGTCCTTCCTTGGACACGTAGGGTACTACCGGAGATTCATCAAGAACTTCCCACAGGTCTCCTATCCTCTCAACCTACCGACGAGGAAGGGACAACCATTCATATGGGCAGAGGAGCAAGAAAAGGCATTCAATGAATTGAAGGATCGATTGACCAGTTCACCGATATTGGTGTACCCCAACTGGAACAAGGAGTTCCACATACATGTGGATGCCTCCAACTTTTCCATCAAAGTAACACTGGTGCAAGTAGAGTACACCGGTTGCACCACTCAGTGTTTTTGCAAGTTGGTTGCTTTCAAAAGCAGAAAAAAAACTATAGTACGACCGAACAAGAAGCACTCGAGATGGTGTACTCAATGCAAAAATTCAGGCACTACTTGTTGGCGACCCGGTTAACGTTCTATGTGGACCACCAAGCTTTGATGTACTTGGTGAACAAGACAATAATACAAGGGAGAGTGAGCAAATGGTTTCTACTCATGCAAGGGTTCACATTCACAATTTCCGTACGTCCAAGGAAAAGCCATGTGATTGCTAACCAATTGTCAAGGATCCGTTTAGGCGAACCTACTAAAGGTGAGGTGAACGAAGATTTCCAAGATGCGCACTTGTTCCAAATTGTAGCACTCCCTCTGTGGTACGAGAAGATCAGGGAGTACCTATCGACATCGACATTCCCGAAGGAGATGCCACCAACCGAACGAAGGAAATTCATACTAAAAAGAAAACCTTCCACTTGATCAATAGGTTGCTGTACAAGATGGGGTCGGACCAAATTCTCAATAGATGCGTGGAGGAAGAGATACCAAGCATACTCAAGGAGGGGCATGAGGGTCTAGTCGGAGGTCACGTGGGTCCAGATGCCACAGCAAGGAAAATTCTTTCGACAGGCCTATGGTGGCCAACAATGCATACAGACGCTAGAGAGTGGGTGACCAGATTGACACTTGCCAGAGAGTGAGGAGACCTTTGAAGTGAGACTTCATGCCATTTTTCCCGTCCCAACCCTAGGAGCTATTCGAACATTGGGGACTTGACTTCATCGGACCGCTAAAAGTAAGTCAATTGCATCAGTGCCAGTACATAGTTGTTTCCATAGAGTACCTGACGAAGTGGCCAGAAGCTCGACAATTGCCCGACAACACAACACAGAGTACGACAAGGTTCATCTATGAACAGATAGTAATACTCTACGGAAATCCAATCTAGATTACCAATGACCAGTCATGCGGTGTGGAAGAAGCTAACTGGGAAGAGAGATTACCCACCATACTATGGGCATATCGTATGACGTACAAGGTGACAAGCGGGCACATGCCATTTCAGTTGACGTACGGTTAGGAGGTGGTAGTGTCGATGGAGTACATGGTGTCGAGCTTGAGGATAGCAGTTGAGAACAAATTGGGCGACAAAGTCTCAAGGAGTGGCTGTACCAACTCAATAAACTTTACGAGCGAAGAGTAATGGCACTATGGGCAACGGAAGCAATGTAGAGGAGATGGAAATTCTGGAACGACAAACATCTTCGACGAATGAGGTTCCGGCCAGGACAATTAGTTTTGAAGTATAACGGTCGTAACGAAATCAAACCAAAGAAATTCAAAGTTTGGTGGCTCAGGCCATTTAAAATCCGCGAAGTCTACGAGAATGGAGCCATAAGATTGGAGAATTTGGATGGGTCATGTTGATGCGTGTTTTGTGACACCAAACACCAGAATAAAAAGATGCCCAAATGGCAGCTCTATCCTCTCTTGAAAAATTACCTCTTATGCTAAGATTGCTAGAAAGGTCATACGGTAATTCCAATGTTTCGTTTTGGGGGATGGACAAGCTCAATGGATGATGTGATATGTTGGTTTCACAAAGGGACCTCGGATAGTAGATTATTCAAAGTAGGAACTAGAATTGATTTGACGTTGAACGCTTTTATGTTTTTTGGATTTTCGGTTTGGAATGAAATAAAAGAAAAAGGGATGAGGGTTAACGAACTAGATTTATGCAAAACTACTCCTACGAACTTAAGAGACAAATGTTGGATAGTGAAATTTAAACCAATCTTTGCTTCGCCAAGCACAGTACTACAACTAGACAAAGACGGTGCAATTTTCAAAGGGTTTACAAAAGATATCCTATTACACAATACCACCATCAATTCGATCAATGCATATAGGTAATAGAATTCAAGTCAAGCAATTTTAATGTTTAGACTAACCTTACACATCAAATTGAAAATCATTCAATTGAAAAAGGTATGAACTAATTCCACTATTTCCAACACTATCAATCTTTCATTCATCTAAAAATACTTGAAAACAAAATTTACTCTATTGAAGAAATCAATGAAACCATGCGGGCTCATAAAAATAACAAATGCTCAACTCTGAATCCACTTATTATTTAAACAGCAATAGTTGCAACAATTTCATAAGTCTCTCCCTGAATAAATGAAATGCGTGGGGTTTATATAGACACCCCAATTACAAAGCAACGGCCAAGATTGATTTGAGATATGGCCAAGATTAATTCAATAAACCCTAACCCTAAAAAGCATAACCAACTCAAAGGACACATGGCACAAGCAGAACAAGCCACTTGGAGTATGGAAAATGATGACACCTCGCGAATCATTCGAGCAAGTGGGAATCCAGAATGCAATTCCCTTTGGATCGCTCCCTAGCTGCAAATGCAAGAAATTTAGCTAACACAGAATCGAGTTCCTCCATTGAGATGCTCGGCACAGAATCCAGTTGCACTCCGATCACGTCCAAGGTTTCCAGGCATTGAGTGAAAGTACTTTCCCATCTATCTTCCTGCTTCTGAAAGTTATCCATAAAGGTCAAAAGGGAAGACATATCATCAAGCTGATTCTCTGTAATAACCTGCACTTCCTTGAAGTAAATGTTCATCACATTTTTCTTCAGTCCTTCTAAATCTAAACCATTTGCATCATGATGCTCCTGTCCTGTTAATCCTTCAAGAGAAGTGAGGATTTTGAACTGAATTTTCTCAACTGCACTCCGTAGAACAGCACATTCTTCCTTTATTCCATCATATGTCTTCCTTTTAGCCAATAAGGAATGATACCACCTGCTGAAATCATATGAGGCTCCTTCCTCGATAACACCTTCCTGGATCAATATTTGCAAGGAAACTTCCTTTCAAAACCCTCAAACGAGGTATTACTTTGTCCTGTACGTACTAGAAATCTTCCCAATTGTCTTCAACTTGACTAACTTCAGATATAAGCAAGGCAGATCTGTCATAAGTTTGGGCGCACTTCTCTAAGAATTGCTCCATTTGTTTTGAAATATTGATAACCCAACTCTTGGTTGCTTGACTCGTGATCCTCATAGCTTCAAGAACATCAACGTATTCCGAAGTAAGAGATGATGGCGGAATAAAAGCTGCATTTTCTTGGCACAAAGGGGCTGTAGCTGCTGAATGAACTCCATTAGCCTTAAATTTTCCAACTCCAACCTTTCTTTCCTCTCCTCTGTTTTGTCGAACTTTTCCTTGATTGCTTTGGAAGTGTCTGCCAACTCATGGAAATCCTGATCTAGCGTAGTTGGCCCAATGTCCAACGTTGTAACCTCGTAATCCATAGGAGTAATCTGATCTTTTGGCTTATCAATTTTCGGGACTGCCACCTGTAAGATCCTGGATCCTGCATCATTCCTGGTAATCTGAGAATACTTCTTAGGCTTCTTTGGCGTTTTAGCTTTGCCAATTCTCTCTAGGAAGTCTTGCATGCTTTCAACTGGTTGAACTTCATCTAGTGGTCTGGATTTCTTCTTCAAACTTTCGGTCAACCAAGCTGGGATAGTGGATAATTCCATCCCATCTTCTAATTGAACATCATCATTAATTCCTTTTAGAGCAGAAATTACCTCATCTCCTAGTTCTTCATTGTTCTCAAGGATCTCAGTATCTCCTGCGCCTTCAATCATCAACGTATCATCTCCTCCCAAACACTCAGTGAGGGCTTGATCTTGGAGAGAATCCAACTGTTCTAACTCTTGAAATTCGACTTCTTGCTCATGGCTTGGCTCGATATCCACAATGGACACCTTTTCAATTACTCCAACTGATAGAGTACTTGAAGATGATGGATTTTCAGTCACTTTTTGTTTCTTATTCTCCAATTCCCTGTCAGCTGATTCTTTTTCCTCCATGTGAGGGTTCTTACTCACTACCTTCCTCTTGCTAGGATACGAAAGTTCATCAAGACTTTTGCCAATTGCTTCACCCTGACCTTCCTTACTGCTTAACGTGGCATAAGTAAGAGAAATTCCTTCTTTCCTCAACCTGCTGATCTGACTGTCAACCCATTCCCTTGAGTATGCTAAAATATCCTTCGTCAATATGTTCAAATCGGTCAACTCAGGTTGTGTCCAGTTAGGCAATAGGATAGGCTTATCTTTTTCCTGTTCGAATTGAGGATGTATGTAGTCCCCGTTGTCTTTTACTTGGTCAGGTATAGGGAACAAGTCACGCCTTTTTACAAGTTCAACTGGAATTCTGGACCAAGTCTTCTTCCTGACTCCATACTCGTCCACCAAGTTAGACCAATAATCTTCGATCTGCATAACATGAAGGGACTTCTTCCCGTGAACTCTCAGGTATGGATCATAATCGGACCTTGGATTATAAGTGCTGAACTTATAAAATTGCAACTCTACCCTTGCTGTCTTGGCTGATTGTAATGAGGGCAGACTTCTAACATTTTTCCAATTGCAACCGGAAAATACACTCCTTGTTTGTTCTTTTTCGCCTGAATAGAGTCTACACATGCCAGTTGCCTTGCAACTTCAAGCATAACAATTTTGTCTGTTGGATACCGAGGAAGTCTATACGGAGCATCCGAGAATCCATGAATTCTTATATATGTGAAGGTCGGAAACTGGATAAACCAAGATCCAAACTTGTCAAGCATCACCATAGCTTCTTTAGATAGCCTCCTTTGAACTGTTCCTTGAAGCACTCGCGTGATATACATAAGGAAGGCGTCATTAGTTATCTTGAAATTGTCCCTGTAATGTAGCTGGAGCTGCGGGTAACAATCATATGCTTTGAGTTGATCTTTCTGAAGTCCAACTTCGCCTTTACAAATCAGTCCTCTATACTTGGTGAACCGTGCCAAAATATAAACCACATAGAAACTCATATAGAAGGTTTTGGTCTTCTCTAGGTTTCTCAACTGGAAATCGATATTATCACTTATTAACTTTGCCCAATTTATTGCTTCCATTCCCAATACGATCTCCTCTACGTATGAAAACATCCATACTTCAAAGAAGGCTCCTTGAGAAGTTCCCATGATCCTATTCAGCATATGAATGATATCACTGTATTCTATTTTAAAATCCGTGCAAATTAATCTCTTTGGCAACTTGGAGCGGTGTCTTTTGGGTTCCTTGATCCAGTTAGAATTGACTATGTCCATACAGGATTCCTTGGCTTGATCGAACATGGCCTGTGATTCCTGTTGAGTCCTGTTCAACATTTTTCGACGATGGGGAATACCAAATACTTCCCTGACTGAATCCTCTGTAAAGTACGCTAAGGTGATCCCATTGGGTGTTTTAATGGATCTTGTCTGCGGATGGTACCTTCTAGCACACTCAACCATTAACTCACTGCACTGAACTGCAGGTGGAAATCCTGCTGCTTGATGAAGTCCAGACTTAACAATATTTGTGGCAATAGGTGTGGGCATTTCGTTCTGAGTGCCAAACATCCTCCTCTTGTGTTGAATCGCATTAAACTGTTCAAAGTTGGTATCTGCTACTTTCTTCCACTTCGAGGATAACTGGGATTCTGGATAAAATTCTTTGAGGACTTCCTTGACTTGAGCTTTCCTGACTCCACCTCCCACGTTCTTTGGAGAAGACATTGTGCCTGTAAGAAGCTCGAAGTTAGAAAATTTTAACAAATTTGTAAAAAGGCGATTTCTTGGCTGGAGAAAAATTAAAATTAATTTAAAATCCAGAACTTGATTAAAAGGGTTAAATAATAAATTCTCAATGAAATTTGATCCACCTTTATTGTCTTTAAAGAGCATTCATGGGGGTTGGGTCCCTAGCTTGGTTGGCTAAATCTTTCCTGGGTGAGGTTGGTCACAAGTTCTAGTCTCCCCACCCCCGTAGTACCGGGGCGTCCGGAGTTAAAAAGTTTACAGCACTGGGTATAGGGATACCATTACGAAAAAAAAAAAGAGCATTCATGGAAATTTAAATAATCTTCTGGATTTTTTAAAAACTTATACTGAAATTTTCCCCAATGCACAATGAAAAATCTTATTCCCTTCTAAAATCGCCAATAATAACCTTGCAATTATTTAAGAAATCTGGAAATGGAAGAGGAAAATCGAACTCAATGTTCTGGAATTTTTTTTAAAAAAATCCTGTTTGTAGCTGAAGAAAGACGTCTTTCTCTTGAGAGGGGGTTTTGCCTGTGAAAAATTCGACTTTGCAAATAATGAAAATAAGCTCACAAGATCATCTTTTATAATAAAACCTTTCCAAATTGGTTTAGGTCAACTTCTTTCTTTCATTGGGTACTTTTGCTTTAAAACGAAAAAGCAATCTTATCCTGATCTTTGACTTTTCAAACAAGGCGTCCCTTTCTCATCAATTGATAACTCTTTAATGAAATTTAAGTTATCTAAAAATTCTTGCCTTTTGGTAAAATTCGACCCTCAAGTGGACTTTTTGACTTTTCAACTGGAATTTCTCTTACCAAAGCGATTTTGCCTTAGAAAATTTTCGATTCTTTCTTGAAAAATTCGACTTTCAACTGGATTTTTCTACTTCCCAACTGGAATTTCACTTCAACTTAAAGTTCCTAAAGTCCAGTTCAATATTTCACTTGCCTTAGTCGATTTTCACTTTGTCCAACTGGAATTTTGAACTTTCCAACTGGATTTCCTTATACATGGCGGATTTTCTCAAATAGATGAATTTTAGTTGGATTTTCCAAGATTTCTCTTTGACAAACGGATTTCCCAACTGGATTTTTCGAAGATTCAACTGGATTTCCTTGATGGCGCACCTCTTCCAGACTTAGGCGAATTTTATCATGATTTTCTCTGCTTTTTACTTGATTTTTCAATGATTTTCTCTCAAAGGCGCGATTTTGTCCAGTTGATTTTTAACCTTTGCATGCGCTTTTTCCTGCTTTTCCCCACCTTGCATGCGCTATTCTCATCCTTGCATGCGATTTTCTCTTGATTTTTCCAATTTTTCAAGACCTCTGCTTGATTTTTGCTTGCTTTTTAGTTCCAAAAGTGGAAACTTTTGACTCCACTGCCAGTGACACCTAGCACTTTCTAAAAATAGAAACTTACTAAAAATAGAAAAAAGCAATAAGCAACTTTCTAAAAATAGTAAATTCCAGATTGGTTCAGAAATGCCAAAAACGAAAAAAGCAAAAAAGCAAAAAAGCAAAATCCCTAAAAAATAGGAAGTGTCAGAATTGAACGAAAGCACAGGCGATCCTCGTTTGCAGGGTCTTCTAAGCACTTCTAAGCACTTCTATGACGTTTACGTTTAGTTTCAGGCCTAAATTCCCGACTTGGCTCAGATGATGACTCCAGACTTTGACATCAACTTCCCAGACATCAGAGACTATGAAACTGCTACTCAAACCTAAACCCTAAGAGCAAACCAGCGAGGGTCCCCATTTGCAATGGGGCGATGTGTGAAAAAGGTCACAACAAGTCACTACTGCCAGAAGCCATTAACAGGTCAAAGTTAAAGTTGTACTAGAAAAGGAAGGAGAGGAGAGACACAGTTGCCATCAACATGCTTGGATACGCAACCAAGGAAGATTGGCCTGTACAGAGGGAAGAAGCCATTGGAGAACAAGACTGGGGCTTAGGCGGCAACGGATGTGTTGTAGAGGAAGACTAGGCCACATCAAGCAAGGACAAGTTCATTAAGGAAAGGCTCATAAACAAAAGAGTTGAAAGTATTGCAATACCCCGATTGAACAAGCATCTGACAAACGCAGTGTTTGGAACACCCACCCTTTGGCGACAAATAGGGGTACATTGGAATTACCAAGCCCCATATGAAGGTATACGGAGTGGGTACTTAGCCAAGGAACTTGACAAGAAACCCAGAAAGAAAAGGAAGAGCAAGCCGCAAAAGAATGAAGGGAACGAGAACAAGGCAGAAGCGACGAAGAGTGGTTGGATGATAAGGAGTGGAATGCATACACAGAAAAGGTGGGACTGTGCATGAAAACAATTATAATGATGGAAGATACCTTCGTCTCACATGTCGATGGATATACCGAAGACCTACTCAAGCACATGAGAACAAACCTATGTTACACGGGGACGCGTCCCCTGCCCCAAAACCCCTTGTCCCCGTCCCCTGTCGTCCTAGGGACGGTGGGACGCAAAGGGGACGTCCCCCTGCCGTCCCCGAAAATGCAAAATCCTTCGGAAACGCCAAGAAACGTTTGCTTCACTTTGGGGACGTCCTGTCCCCAATACGGATTGGGGATGGATTGGGGACATTTCCCCATCCCCAATACGAATTGGGGACGGATAGGGGACGGCTAGCCGTTCCCTACAGGCTGCAAGTCAAAATATATTAAAAAACAATTAGAAAAAGATTTTTTAAAGGTTTAGTTCCTTCGTGTAGGGCCCACCAACTGTTTAATGTTTTAATTGTTTGGGCTAAAGTCTGAAAAAGACTAAATATTAAATCTTTTAGTTCCACTCTTGCCAAAGGATGATAGTGACTCAGATAGTTCTGAGTCTTTGGATATTCATAGCCTAAATGAGGCTTAATTTCATAGGCTGTTGTATTTAATATTTTGATTTTCATGTTTCAACTTTGAGACTTCTGGATACATGTTTGAGACATTTGGATATTTCATATTGATAGACCATGGTTTTATTGATGTTTGATACTGCTGTGATAAATTTTATAATGCTTTAATGACATTTCTTATGCTGTTATAGTACTACTCTCGCGATTTACTTACATATTGATATTGTTGTTATCAATTATTAATTTATTGACATATCTATCTCTCTTTCCCTCTCTCTCTCTCTAATATATTAATAAATTTTGAAAAAATCATATATATGTATTTTGTATGTCGTCGTCCCCTGCCGTCCCCTAAAAATTGCCCCTTAGGAAACATCTCGGAAACCCGTCCCCGTCCCCAATAGGCTGTGGAACATAGGAACAAACAGATGGAAGACGCCAAAGGTAGCGAAGATAGTGATGACAGACGGACTGTGGAGGGTTGTGCCAAACCCACCTAGGCCACCAATGGTGGAGGGCAAGAATGTGACATGATACCAATAGTACGGCGGACAATACGTTGTCGGAAGTTTCAAAGGTATAGGTCCCGCCCCTCTCGTGGACAAGTGGTTTGATTTAAAATTCATGGGTACTTGTTGCGATGAAGAATGTTATAAAATCCCTCCATATACATGTAAATGGCATTACGCCTTGGAGTTGAAAGTTTGAAAAGGCGAGGAAATTAGAGGTGTGAAAAGAAAAAATGACAAGGAGAGAGATAATGGAGAAATTCAAAAATTGAGGGAAGAGTTAAAAGACAACAAAATTAAAATGGAGAAGTTAAAAAATGGGAAAAATAGTAAGGGGTTGAAAAATGGAAAAAATAGAAAAATGAAAAGAATTGGGAGAGAAAAAATAGAGAAGTACGAAAAAATAAAAAAAAATAAAGAGACAAAGAGAGAAAAAAGAGACGAAGAGAAAGAAAAAAGAGACGAGAGAGACAAACGAGAGAGAAAAAAGAGACAGGAAAACAAAAAATAAGAAGTATGGAAAAATAAAGAAAGCAAAAGGATTAAAATTTAAAACGCTAAAGTTGAGAAGTATTAAACAAGCAATACAAAAGGCGACAAAGGCAAAAGAGTCACAGCAAAGGGAAAACAAAACAAGAAAGGAGACCCTACACGACAAAGACAAACCCGCCAAGTATACCGTATAATGTACGGGTAAATATATAAAGGCGGAGAGAAAAGATTTCAAAATCATGAAAATTTCAAAGAAAAGAAAGGTCGTACGAGTTCAGAGGAGAAAGTCCATACGATTTTTGGGAGACAAGGCGGTTGTATGACCCCATCATAGTAGAGTTGTACAACTTAGAGCGAATACCATTAGAACCCTAGCCGTATGAGAGAAAGAGCCAATCATACGAGAAGAGTTGCCAGTACGAAGTGAAGGGAGTTAGTATGAGTTGAGAGGCACAAGTAAAAAGCTCATACAATTTATCAACCTCCAACGTCTGACCACCAAATTTGCCAAAAGTTCGTACAGTAAAATTAAATGGGTCGTACAAGTTTCCAAGCATCTATGCGAAGAGATTAAAAAGGTCGTACGAAATAATAAGAGGAAAGTCGCACAAGTGAGCACACTTGCAAGCCGAACGAACCATAAAATTAAAGGTTGTACAATTAAGGGGAAAGCCATATGGGACATTGGATCCAACAATAAAGGTCTTGGCATGAGCATTCTGCCTGGAGAAGCAAAAATTAAATTGCCAGAAACAGAGCAAGGTGAAATTGTACGGACTAGAAGGAGAGGAGTGGAAACAAAACACACAAGCAAAAAGAATCAAAATGAAGCAACTAGGAAGGGGGATGAATTGCCAAGGAGAGCAAGAGGAAATCGTTACGGCAACCACCTGCAGGCAGTATTTAGCACAAGCATTTCAATTCTGGAGGGCAAGTGTTGTGAGCCAAAAGAACATTAGTGTTACCAAGTGAACCAGTATCGCCAAGAGAAGATGATGGCAGCCAGTAGCAGTAAAGGAAAGAAATTGCAAATTATCCAACCAAAAGTTGCAGGAAGCACAACCATGGCGAGGGCAAGTGACGACAAAATTACTCTCCCCAATATCACCTGGGAGAGCTTGAGCAGCACGGAATGTCGTGCAAGGTGGCTTTTAGTGCCAAACAACCACATCATGAAGAAGGTGTAGATTTTTATAATCAGATTATATGCACAGAAATAAATTCAAATCAGACACAATAACACAGCAAATACCCTGGGAAAACCCTCCTCTTGAGGGAGAAAAACCCAACAACAAAGATCTCTCTTATGGTGGCAACAATTCTCTTTACAATGAGGCCAATCACAAGGCCAGTATTCAGCATCAACTTTAGATACAAAAACAGATAATAATCTGCCTTCCCTTGAAACCTAAATCTGCACTTACAAAAATTCGCAATCTGCTCTTGGAGAAAATTCACACTTGAATGAAGGAGAGAAACGAACTTGCTTGATTATAGAAGGAATGAAAATGACCTTGTATATATACACAATGAGAGAGAGGTTGCACCTCTTCATGTACAAGGTCGGCCAAGGTAGAGAATATTATTACAATTAAAATATATTAAATACAAGGGAGGTTGGCCTTTTTAGGAATTATATTGTTGCCAAGTGAAGTGTCCCTTCACATTAAATATCTCATATAAATAAATAGCCAATAGGCTATATTAATTTATGTCTTCATTCGTGGCTGGAAGGACGAACCTGAAGCTGCCAATCATTAACAGCAGGCACTGAAAATGTTGCAGGCTGATAAGGTGGTGCAAATGCCATTTTTTAATGCCTGAGAATTCAAGCCTTACCTAAGGAAAATGCACATCCACTACGACCGGCACATTCACAAGTCAGTGATAAACTATAAAAGTTGCCAAGTGAGCATACTATACAGCCACCAGACTCCTGAGTTTACACGGGTATTTAGCATTCTCAACCAAGGGCTCTTGGCTGCCAAGCTCTCCGAAAAAATGTCTAAGGAAGCGAAAGAGAAATTGGTGGCCAGAGTATGCTAGTCCAACCTGACACAGCAGGAGTGGGATAGCATATACAATGCAGGGAACCAAGGGCTGCAGAAGAGTTTCCTTGGCAATGCCAAGTGGAAATGCCTATTGGATCTTATTAAAAGCAGGCTCACTGGAGCAAGTCAAGCATCCGACATAGTAGTTTGGATGATACGCCTTATGATCGGGTTGCACACAAGAAAGGTATATAATTGGGCAATGGGGATTGTCAAAGCGTATCAAGGAATTTATGTGCCTCAAGCACAAGGCATTTTATATGACTCGGCATGCCATAAGGCTACTGCTCATGCCATAAGTAGCTTGACGCCATCTATACCCAAGTGCCACCAAATAACTAGGGTAGGTTGCAACCGATTAGGCAAATTGACAATGGTTGGCCGACTATATTTCATTGAGCCAACCTTAGCGTGCTGAGTATAGGTGATGACATACCACAGTCAGTGCAACCAACCAAGAGGGAAAGACAGGTAGACAAATCACCGCCAAGGCCGAGTGATGATGAGCAAAGTGGGGATGGTGATACACCCAACATCGGGGAGGAGACAATTGAGTTGTCATATGATGAAGACAAAGATGACAGGATGAGCACGGAGGAGGTTTCGGTGGCATGAGAGGTTGGTTTACAGGAGGTGGAGGAGGCACTCATGGTTAACCCACCAAATGAGCCTCAGTAGGCAATCCCTCTAGTCAGTTCGTCAACAACACAGGATACCCCGACAACAAACAAGCCAACGGCACCGACAAGGCCCATTGTCAAAGGAGGAGAGGAAGACAACAAAGCCCTGGATGCTTGGCTAGGCGGGATGGATGTACCATCACAGACCCCTTCGCCATCACTAGAGACTACCAAGGAGTTGTCGCACATCTCTACTCAAGAGACTCCACAGTAGAGCACTCAAGAGAGCATCCAACAGCTGCAACCAAGTATATAGCGACCACCAACCACCCAACCGTCGAGTACACAGCCAGGTAGTCAGTTGCCGAGCATACAGCCAGACAATCTAGTGCTTGGTACACAACCAACTGGAGAAGGTCAAGCACCATTTGGCCGCATCACACAACCATTCTCTCAAGGACCCCTACGACCAAACCATGTGACGCCCTCACCATCACGTCCACTAAGGCGATGAAGACAGGCACAGCCTGGAGAGGCAACATTCAGTGAGGACAAGTCGGTGAGACCTGTGTGGATGACACCGCCGGACCTTCATGACCCTCTCAGCACCCTCCACAAGTACCTCACGAAGCTGAGCAGGATTGGCCAATACATGCAAGAAGTCGGGGAAGTTGGCCTGCAGCTCATTACCAGGTTGGACCCCTTGGTAGCACAGGAGGCTGAGCGCATTCTTGCCTTAAAGCGGCATGGGTGCGATGGCGAGTTTTTCAAATGCCTCACGTCAAGGGATTGGCCGAATGTGGAGACACTGAACATGTTGGAGGATTAAAATAAAATAAATCAATCAAATCATATCATATCGGCGCCCAGATTTGGAGGATTAAAATAAAATAAAAAGCAATTTAGAATATAAAGTTGGCACCCACAGCTAAGTCGGCCAAGTTGGGGGGTAATAAGGGGATTCATATATATACAAGTTTCATTTGGAGGCTTTCATAATCATGAAAATTATCTCTGCTATTCTGATCTGCACTTTTGGTGACTATTCCAAAGACGAAAACCCTTGAGAATATTGGAGGAGTTGGACAAAAACCTAACTCTTCAACGGAGGACTTCGTGACGAAGCTTCACTTGTGCTTCAACGGAATTTTTTGTTAGATCTTCATGCTCAAATTTCTACATCAGCCTAGGCAACTTGAAGAAGGCAAAATTTGTGTGCAATTGACCTAGGGCTACTCCCTAGGGTTAGGTGCCCAAGTTGCAAGAGGAACGACCAGATTTGGAGGGGCAAATTGTGGCAAGTTTGGAAGGTTTTTGCATGTTTTCAAGGGTTGCAGACCCTACATTCACACCATTAGGTCAGCACACCCCTGTGGTAGGGTTTTGGAGTCATTTAACATCAAATATTTGCATTTTACTTGCATTTGTGTGAGCTAGGCAAGTTTGCCTAGCTAGGGTTAGGATAGGACATCATTTCATTGCAAAATTTGGGGTTTTTTCGTATCAGCAAACTTCTGTATGTTGTTGGGCATGTTTAGAGCCCATTTCATTGTGATATTGCATCAATAAATAGGTCTGATTTGTAGCAGCAAACTGAACAGTTGATTATCAGAATTTGGCATGTGTTTGGTGGATGTTTTGATGGTTCATTGTGATGGTTACATTCCTATTCATGGTTAGACAAATCTGCTATGATTTTTGATGTCATTGGGAAGATTAAATGCTGCTGCTAATGCATGTTTAAACTCAGAAATTTATATCAGCAAACTAGGGTTTGAGCATAATTTTGAAAGCAGAAAATTAGGGCATAAATCTGTGTTGCAAAAATTAAAAAAATTGCATATATTTTGGTTGGGATATTTTAGTGGTATCAGAGCCTTGATCCTGCCAGCCTGTGGTGTTAGCAATTACATATCAGATTTCAGCAGTTGGTTGATGTGTCTTCTACATTTGGACCTATGGATGCAACTATGTTTCATGGATATATTTGTACTAGATTTAATGATTATCGCTCTCTTCCTAAGGAAATTCGAAATGTTCAACCATTCAATCAATTTTTGGGTGGATCAGAAGAAGAAGATGAAGAAATGCTTGCTTGTAACTTGCAGCCTACAAGAAATTATGAGAATGACAAAAAATAGTCAGCATGCAGCCCTAAAGAAGACATGTTCAAAGGTTCACTTCAGCCCTATGAGGACAAGGACAAAGAAGATTCACCTATTGAAGCCACAAATGAAGAGCACATGAAGATTGAAGGAGATACAGCCATGGAGATTGTCAAACGAGCCATGTTAGATCAGCTACATGAAAGTATGGGCTCTTGTGATGTTTCATTAATTGAGCCTAGCATTGCTTCATCACCTTCACATCATTTTGGCAAGGAATCAAATTGTGGTTTGGGTGTCCTTAATTAATGTGGCTATTGCCCATACATATATGAGCAATTCAAAAAAATTGGCATGTAGTGAACAAATTGAATTGGATAAAGATTGATTTAACATTGCAAAATATGGAGGATCACTTGGGGGTTAAGGAGGTTATAGCTGTGCATACTCTTTCTAGATCAGCCAATGAGGAAGATCATAATGTAGAAGACTCTACTCATTATTTTGATGGAGATCCTTTAATGGAGCATGATGATGACCTAATTTCCACACATGGATGTAATGAAGAAGAGGCCATAAAGGAAGCTGATTTGGAAGTGCACATTTATAAAGACCAAACAGAAATTTTGCGTGGTAATGATGGGTTTCATAAGTCACATTACTTGGAAGGACAATTGAAGGTAGACAAAGGTAATATTGTGGCAGCCCTAACTCATTTTGATCATGTTCATAAGATGATGGCAGATTTGTGTTTGAAGGCACTAAGTGAACATAAAGGACTTAAAGGAGGTATATCTCTTGATGACTTGCACAAACTCAAAGAGGCTTTGGTGGTAGTGAAGTCATACCTACACTTACTTGCCAACAGGGATCATCTCCTCACACTATAGTGGGATAATGAGATATACTTGGATGCCTTGAAGAGAAAAGAAGAGGAAGGGGACAAGCTCACCCTTGAGCTTGGGGATGCAATGGATTCCTTAAAGAGCACGCAAAAAGTTCTTCAAGAATCAGAAGATCATGAGGATAAGCTTTGTTGGAAGAGGACAAAGGGTGGAGACATGGAGGAAGAACATAGAGGATCCCATGATGAAGACATGAAGATAAAGGAGACCTATACACATGCAGATTTAGCTTGCAACCATGGGACAGAAATTATGGCACATGACACTTGATTTTCCATTGAAGACATCTCTTAGACCAGCACTTGACAATGGGAAATTAGAAAAGGATGAAGACGTGTTTGAGTCCCTTGAAGGCACTTCAAAGAGGTATAATATAAGTTCTGATTTCTGTTTTATGACAGCAGTCATATTTCTGTGTATAACCATGAGATAGCAGCCATGTCACATGAGGGGAATGGTGTTGAGGGATCTCTCAATGTTGGTACTCAAGATATGAGTGTCAAATGTAAGGAATGTATTGTGGATTCAAGACACAATCGTTCTGATTTTGTGTACCATACTATGGAAGATGTGAAGAAGACACAAGATATGTGTGAAGGGTGGTTGCAAAGAGCTAGGAGAGCAAAGATGTTGGCTGCCCAAACAAGACAGCACTTACAGGAGGTCAAGGAATGTTGCAATCATCTAGATTATGCAAGGCATCAAAGGGAATCATATCTTAGATCACCATTTCTTCCAAGGGAGGAATGTGTAAAGGTTGAGCATGCAGGGGATGAGCCTCTCGAGGTCAGCAAGGAAGAAGAACATTCAGATTTTGGTGAACATGAAAATGTTTGTTTTATGATCAGATGTAAAACTCAGAAATTTAATTCAAAAGTCAGACACAAGGACACAGCATATACCCTGGGAAAACCCTCCACTTGAGGGAGAAAAACCCAGCAACAAAGATCTCTCTTATATATATAAATAATGGCAACAATTCTCTTTACAATGAGGCCAATCACAAGGCCAATATTTAGCACCAACACTAGATGCAATGACAGATAATAATCTGCACTTCCTTGATCTCCAAATCTGCCCTTGAAGAAATTCGCAATCTGCTCTTGATAAAATTCGCACTTGAGAGAACGAATGAATCGAACTTGCTTGATGATGGAATGAATGGAAATGACCTTGTATAAATACACAATGTGAGAGAGGTCGCACCTCTTCATGTACAAGGTAGGCCACAATACAAAAATATGATTACAAATAAAAGATGCGAATACAAGGAAGGTCGGCGGCCAAAATAGAAATTACATTGTTGCCTAAGTGAAGCGCCTCTTCACTTTAATTATCTCAATAAATGAATAGCCGTTAGGCTATATGAATTTATGTCTTGACTCGTGGCTGGAAGGATGATGTAACGCCCTGCCGGATACCCCAGAGGACAAAACTTGCACTACAAAAATTTGAACAATTTTTTTTTTTCTTTAATGTAAAGTTGTGCAACGATACTAAACATAACTTACTTATCTTCCTAAGTCCCCTAGGGTGCACGACTGCATTACTTATCTTACCAAAGCTGAGACTACAATCCACATAACTTATTAACCATTAAATGTAAACATCACTAAGCATGTTATAGTTCACATTACAATTGAATATAAGTATCAAGTAAAACTTTCATTGCATAACATAAATGAATAACTATATTCTCTCATTCAATTAACAAGAACAGAGTCATTGCTTACAAAATTCTTGCATAAGAGTGATACATCAATACAGATTACATTTACATTTATACAAAGATACCTCCTCGAACAAATGAGGAGTGCATTACAATAATACATGATACATTATAAGTTACAATGCATAACAAATATAGTGATCTATCTTCCAAGAGTAGATGCAAAGCTGAAGACAATGGATCAGGAGGATCGCCACATCACGAACACAAGGGAAACCCAATGGAGACAATACACGTTCCTCCCTACCGCGTGAATCCAGAGATTCACCCCCCGTGCTAGGAGGCAACAACGGGTCCCACCAACACTGACAGTCAAGGACTACAGACTCACAAAGTTGACAAAACAACAATAAATAAGTACAGACAACATTAATCAATGAAACACTGCTTCCAGAGGCATACCGTAGCAAGGAGAGAGAAAATCACAAGGATACTCAGTTGTCGTAAGAGGAGTGTCACTACATAATTTGCTATGGGTTACCCTGGCGTAACTTTCCTAGGCTACCGGACCCCCCATCCTGGGTTACCCTGGCTGCCTCTACCAGCCATCGGACCCCAATACAAACTATGCTTCTCATCTCACCTCAAGCCTGTACAAGCGCTTGAGCCATGAGAGAGACATCCATTATCTTATTATTGTGAGAGCTACCCATTCCCCTAATTCTTTTTAAATTATCACTTGATTAAACCCTCAGTGAGTTACCCTGGCACCCCTTTGTGTGTCGGACCCCCACTGAGAGCCACTCCCCCACTGACAACTAGGAAACCAAATAAAATCCAGGAGCATTGCCGCTTGCACAACACAATTCAACCATGATCACACGGCGAGGCATAATCCTTCCCGCCTATAAGTTTCCAAAAGATCAATCACAAAGATGGACACATTGTGCCAGCTAATGGACACCACACTAATGCTCAATACAAGCCTATCATCACTAAGATTTAACCAATCTCAACAAGAATAAAGTTTCTCTCCTAGCCTCTAGAACACAAGCCAACCATTTACACAAACAGTCCCTCAAATAAAATAACCACAGGACTTCCCATTCAACTAACCATTAAATTCACATAGGGAGTTTGCAGCAAAAGCAACACCCAACTGTCATAACATGCAATACCAAGATTGTAGAGGAAAAATTCTAGCTACACATTTAACATACTCACTCTATTTAATTGCAAATCATTTAATTATCTAATTTTAATTTGCAGAGATAAGACACATTTAAAATAGTTATTTCTCCCACACTATGTTTCATTTTCATTCACACTTATGCAAATGTAGTATATGCACGTAAACAAGTTTATATATATTTCTATATAATTATAAATATATTTTTATCTATACCCAATCTAAGCACATTCTGGTTTTCTATATCGCTTTTGATCATGCACATGCTATTTAGCCATAGACTTGGCATCGACCCATACCACACAGCGAACTCTCTACCCGCGTCTCACTTAACATAATCAGCTTCTTTCCCATTAAATCCCATTCGAAGTAGTAAAAATAAATAAACAGTATACACAATCTTCACACATTCAGGTTTCCTTATTCACTGTCTATCACTATGTAATAAGCAATTACTATTCGCCCTCAGCCATGGCAATAACTCCAACGACACAGCTAACTCAACCCACAACTTTTTTTTTAACATATTCTATCCAGATCAGACATAATATCATCCATAATTTGCACAGTCCACACGGCTATAACTATGGACATCGACCCACCACTAAGCCTAAATGCAGGCTCATTCTGTTTTAGAAGGGATTTAATGTAACTTCAGTTTACTTATTGGGACAACTCAACACACTGGAAGTAACAAAATCATGTGACTTACAGTTAGAATGAAATCAGCCGATGCAGAGGAGGAGTCTTAGATAACTTTCAGTTAATACATAAATAATCTATTGGCGTTTAAATTAGCACCTCTGGAGTGCTGATTGTAAACGTTCAGCTATTTCAAATGTTTTGCAACACTTCTTCGTTATTTAAAGAGGAGAAGTCCCTCTCTGCTGGGAGCAATGCGTAGGGAAGGGAAATGTTAACTAAGTTCCTATCTTTTTATGCTTCAGCGGCAGGACACAAGGGTGCATAAACACAATGCGCCGTAGCTAAGCTTTTCTCTGGTTTCTGCAGATCTTAACTACGACTAACTAGCTTCTATCTATCCAATACCTTCAAGATGAACAGAGCATGAGGGTAAAGGAGCGGGAATGGGATGGTTGGATCACTTGAATTCACCGTCTCCAGAGGATATGACCGAGGCTCTGAACTCTCGGGTATACACCGGGATAAGGTTGGTACAAGCAAACACTCTACACGGTAAACTAGATCTGAGATCTGCCAAGGAGGAGGGACTCCTATCCGAGGTATGAGCTAAGAAATAGTTTACTAGAAACAACAAAATCACGATGCCTTGGCCAACGAGCTTGCTAAGGAGGAGGGACTCCTATCCGAAGTATAGCTTGGAAGTCAATACATTATACAACATCAAACGATAACTGTCAATAACAAATATCCAAGGAGGAGGGACTCCTATCCGAGGAGGGAAATGAGACAACAAGCTATTAAACACAAGACGTAGACATAACTCAAATAAGATGATCAAAATGCAAGCGCCTTCTGATATTCTCTTCAATGCTTCATCAACGAATTACAAAAGTTGGGAGAGCAAAGGCACGAAATCATGCACAATTACAATCAACCAACGAACTCTCATCCAAGAGTGAACAAATATTCGCTTTCAAAGTGTTGGCAACAATGGCGCAGCAATTTTGCATAGCAAGTAAAGGTTAAACAAATAATGAGCCCAAGGCTCTTATTTATAGAACTCAAAGGAGTGGGCAACCCCAAAATCTCCTTGAGTTAACAATGAGTTCTTGCCAATCAATTAGCAAGATTTATTCCTAAATAGGGGAAACAAGCAGTTAACTGGAAAGCAACTTCAGTTAACTGAAAGTCAACAAAGAGTCAACTAGAAACTACTTCAGTTGACTAAAAGTAAACTAAAGGTAAACTTAAATGAAAAGTATCCCTCCAAAATAGACATCCACATTTAGTGGAAATCTAAGATCCACAAATCATGGAAGCCAATTAGACATCCTTAATCAGTGGGATCTGACAATGCATGATTTAAGGAAAGTGGAGTTAAACTTGGAAAGAAGCATCAAGTTAACTCCAACTACATTTAATATCATCTTGAGTTGACTTGGAAAGAAGCATCAAGTCAAACTCAAGTCTCATAAATGCCACTTGGAGGGTAGGACGTCCTTCTTTGGTGCATTTATACCTTTTCTCATTTCACCATTTCTGGTCAACAGCTCCTTGATCTATGTGTTGACTTCTTCCGTTTCCGGATAGTCAATGCTTTGATGACACGACATCTCTTCTTGCGCAAGCTATTGCTCTTGGTAACTTTGGTGGCTCCGCGCTTTGTAGTGTGATGGGAATGGATGCGGCTTGCAGCAATCTGGATTCTTCGATATTCTGCAATGTTATTTGATTCATGCCTTCTAACTGCTCCAAATCGACCACTGGATTTACTTGGTGTAGATTTGTGTCAACTGTTTTCAGGTAATCATGGAGTAAGACCGTCTTGGTCTCGTATTGCACCTGGGAGTACTGCATCCTGAAAAACTTGAAGATTGACTGTAAGCTTGACCTAGTTCAGATGATTTTCGAAACCCTTAAAAATAGCGCCTGCCGAGAAGTATTTTTCCGAAAAAATCTGGCACATGGGTTTTGTTCGTGCTTCAATGCTGAACAAACCCAGTTCCTCAGAATTTGGATTCTGAAACTTTTTCGGAAAAACCCCCAAAAATAGGGGCAACAAGTTTGCTGATTTTGGAAAATTTGTCGAGATGGGTTTCTCTGGAAAATGATGCTGAATCTACCCAGTTGATCTGATCTGATGTAGCCTATTGCTTTTTCTGTCAGATGCAAGAAAACCTAAGACAAGAAGAGAGGAAATAGACAGAAGATGGATTGGAAGTTTTATCTGATTCCCTGAAAAATCTATCTCTGGTCCAATCCTCAAAATAGCAATCCTTTTCTGCTTCAGATCTGCAAGAAAAAATGAAGAATGGATGAAAACCTCCTTCAGATCTTCAATGGCGTCCTTTAGAGCTTGTGGCTGTTTTTTATCTTCAATCTGCAATGAAATAATGAAAAGGGACGCCATCCTCTTGAATATATATGTTTATGCTTCAGATCCACAAATTTGGGGACCTGACTCAAGCTCAAAAGGTGATTTTAACTTGATCTAAAGTTAAAAAGGTGATTTCCACCAATCGTGGAGCGTTTTAGCCAACTTTAACTCAAAAAGCTCTTGACTTTAGTCAACAATTGACCCTTGACTTCTTTTAGGCGTCCCTTTTGGTCTTTTGCAAGTTTTTTGAAGTATTTTCTCCTGAAAACTCCTCTGTTTGATCCTGAATCTAGCGTTGTCTGTTGATCCTGAGACGTCACGGGCACATTCACTGTGGAGCTGGATCCAAACTGGAGAGAAGTGCCTGGGAGACTGTATGATGAAAAGCTGAGTTTAGGGCTCCAAAAGAATGGGCGCCTTTCCCAAGAAAAGGCGCTTTTGCTTATGCCTTAGTGATTTTTCAATCTTCGTTCTTCAGCTTTTTTGAAATGACCTCTTGTGCCTTGATCTGGATTTCTCGTTGATCGGAGAGTCAGATGATCTCGTTTGATGTCTCATCAGGTACCCAGCTCTGCTTCGCCAAAAATGACTGTCTTCAGAAAGCCTGGATTTTAGTTTAGGGTCCCTTTATCCAAGGGCGCCCCTCCTTGAAAAGGGCGCTTTTGCCTTTTAGCCTGATTATTTCCGTCTGACAAGTTGCCTACTTTGATCCAGATTATCCGTTGACTGCTTTGACAGACGTTGATGCTTGCAGTTGCGTTTCCAAGATCTACTTGGGCTGAGAAGGTTATCCTGGGAAGCCTTTTGTCATTTATCAGCATCTGGAGGTCAAGAAAGAAGGGCGCCTTTCTTTTGGAAAGGCTCTTTTTTCTTAGAACTTTGTCGTCAACTGTGGTTTCTTGATATTTCCTCAACTGCCTCTTTTTGCTTTGTCAGCAGCTGCTTGTGATCTGTTCATCAGATGATCTGGATGTTTGTTTCACTGTTGAGCCAGCAATCAAACGTCGAGAATGACTGCTTCGGATGATCTTGCTGACTGCATTTGACCTTCAAAGATCATGGGCGCCCCTGCTTGAAGAAGGCGCCTTTTCAACATGTGAGCAATCTCCCCTTCGTAACATCTCCAGAGTTAGTCAAAATTTGACCTTTTTCATTTTTAGGAATCTCCTTCATCAAACAGCATCTTTTTCGACCTTTTCCGCCATGGTTGTGTCGTTGAAGCTTTTGAAGCTTAGCTTTCAGCACCTGGTACTGGCCAATCTGCCATAAATGGCTGTGGAGCTCCTAACTTCGTTCCTGAAAAAGAGAAATAGACCCACCAGAGTAAAACATGTCTTTTGATGATTCTGACTTGACCAATGTGATCGTGAGGCCTTTTAAGCCTATCAAATCATTTTCGGTCATTTCTGGGAAGGTCCTATTTTCGGGGAATTTCCCTGAAAATAGGGGAAAAAACCCTAATTTTCAAAATTTCAGAATTTTGCACGTGTGTTCCTTGACAGAAACCCACCAACATTCTATGATTGGTTTGACCTAAAACAGACTTTACATGGCATTTTAACAAGATTTAGCTCAATTTACACAGAATGCCAAAAAATTTATTTGGGGTACAACATAATCTACAAACAAGAATGAAGTTAGAAGTCGGGGACGCATGATATTAAATTTCAAACTAGAGTTTACATTGTTCTAAGTATAACATATTTCAAGATACACTTGGGTCAACACCTTCTACAAGAAAGAACGGCAATCTAAAGTAAATATACAGGCTGACCACTAAGTGATCACAGGGATCAAATCTCATGCGTTGGTAAATATCCAATGGCTCGATCATATTGAATTCTATTAACAACATGCCATAAGGAAAGACTATCAGCTCGTTTCCAACTTCTACCAATTTCCACTACCAGTCACACAATATACTAAAAATGGATTAAATCCTCATGATTAAGACTACAATCACTCCCAACTCAGTCGATACCTCGGGCAGATCAACAGATAATTTTAAGAATTGATGTTGTTTCCAATTGCTATAACGGCGATAGATTGACAATGGGATCACTGAGTTCATTAAAACAAAAACTAAGATTTTCTATTATAATCAAGTGATGCAGCTGAGACAGGTTGACAAAAAAATCAAAGTGATTATTTAAACCTCTACGACATTCTATTTTCAAGCGCTGCAAATGTGACAAGTTGCCAAGGAATCAGGGAGATTATTTAAATCTGCACAACCCACCATGTTCACGTGCTGCGGCTGTGACGTATTGTTAATAGAATCAAGGAGATTATTTCAAACCTCGTCAACATTCTATTTCAAGTGTTGCAACTGTGAATGGATCCAATAGAATCAGGGAGGTTATTTTAAACTATACACCCTACCACGTTCCAGTGTTGCTGCTGTGCCAGATTGCAAAAGGAATCAGGGAGCTTGTTTTAAACGTCCACCCCCTTCTATGTTCAAGTTGTAGTTGTGAGAGGTCACTAGTGGAATCAAGATAGTTAATTATATCTTCTAAGCTGGAAATCAGGCCGATTACCCTAAATTCAGCTTCCTATACTATTGAAATCAAGCATATATGTATTACAGAATTGGTTCATTCATTAAACAGCATAAAATAACTATAAAGATCGAATGGTAGCTATTCTATGGGATGAAATCAGAAAAAGAATATAAGTCACAAGATAGCCACCAAATAAGGCCGAAATACCAAGCATGAAATCGTCTTTCAACCATAGTTCAGAAGGATAAGCTAATAAACTCTGGCTGGGAGGAGACTAAATTAACTGGGAAGAAGAGAACAGGGCAACGCCTAATCTTAAGCTCCAATGTATTTATATTCTTTGTAATGTATGAGAGGAAAGTGGTTAATCAGATTTAAGTTTCGCGAATGGCGTAATCACCTCCTGCGCATGAGACAGTACCCATTCATGGCATCATGGTTACATTTCATATGACCACCACTAAGAGTGTTACAAGGTATCAAAATGGAGGGAAATTCTTGTTTAAGGATAAATTACAATGTTTCAATTACTAGAATTCCACAGGCGGCTGCAGCAATGAAAGAGTCTAAAAGGCAAAGAAAGTTACACTAATAACACAGAACAAGGACTAAGAGAAATACAGGGCACGCCTACCACTGCCATTTTTGAATAAAGATACAGATAAAGTAGCGCATTGCGTAAACAAGTAATCAATATTCCCTTACATGCATTTTGAATATAAGGCTGGAAACAGGAGCGACACTGTTTATTACTTTTCAAGAACTCGAAACGGAGCAAATGTCAAGATTCAAAAGCAAGATTTACAATATTTCACAGAATATATTCCAAATTAACAGAGTTAATCCAAGAGATTCATTCAGAAACCTTTCTAAAGCAATATTGGGAACAGAAAAACCTGATTCAACTGGACTGGTATTTGATGCAGAGTTCTATTCCAAAATTTGCAGCTACAAAATTTTTCAGAGCTTTCCCAGCCCAACTCCCACTGCTTCTACAAAAAAAATCCAGAAAACAAAGCCCCTTTTTTTTTTCCAGAAAACTCAAGAACCAGAACCCCAAAAGCTCCGTACCCCCATGCAATAAGTTTCCCGAGAATAAATCTATACCCCTCCGTTAGTTAACTTCCACTATCATCTTCCTTAATTCCATCTGTAACTACTTTCCTTCTTCATCAATTCATTTAATTTCCATTACTTCTCTTTATTCACCACTTAACAATTTATTATATTTTATAATTTATAACCATGCCCTTTTAAATTTACATTCAAAAGATTAACGATATACCATCATAATAACTTAATATTTTATTTAAAATATTTTATTCTAAACTATAAGTTTAATTTATTAAAATCTGATAATAACTTAATCAATTTAGTTTGATCAAGGCAAAATCAATTAATTAATTCTGACAAACACAAAACCAAGCTAAAACTGTCCTGAGAGACTACCAATGACAACACACAACAACAAACAGACGGAGGGGCATGACAGATGAGCCCGAAGCTGCTATAAAATCAACAGAAAAGAGGTATGATTCAGAAAATTTTGTTTGTACTCATAGTTTACATCATGAGTTACCTCTTTTAGAGATCCCATTGAAGGCTCAAACCATAGATGTGGATGGGATAGTTGAGCATACACCTTTTCGACCAGCCAACGATGTGATGTATACATGTATAGGTGGAGACATTGGTGGTTCAGATTTGGTTGAGCCTTTGGTCATTCATGGAGAACTTGAGGAGTTTACTTGTGATGAGATGTGATCCCATCATATGGATGACTCTTTGGTGAAGCATGAGGCTGCCCTACTTTCGAGACTTATGGCACAAATCATGGATGCAAATAGTATGGAAAGGTATGATAACTGTTCTGAATTTTTGATCTGGAAAAACAGTTTTTGGGTTTTGCATAATCTTGAGTTGGTTGCTCCTACTCATGAGGATGATAATAAGAAGTACTCTTCTATTGTTGGCACTCATTTGGAGACAAACATGAGGTCTTATTTGTGTGTCCAAGACACAAGAGGACCAAGTTAGTACGGCATGTCATGAGATAGGCAAAGAAGATTCAAAGTATGTGGCATATGAGGAATGAGCCTTGTATGGTGGCCAAGCAAGTGGAGCAATCAGGTTTGAGTGGATCAGCCACTAGTATTATGCCTTCGTATGTAGATGGAGATATGGGTGATGTAGATTTGTTTGATCTTTGATCATTCATGGAGCACTTGAACAGTTTGCTTGTGATGAGTCTCATCATGTTGATGACTCTTTGGTAGAGTATGTAGCTGCCTTATTTCAAAGATTTGTGATGCAGGCCATAGAAACACTTGCATTTGTTGGGAATACTTTAGAGGTGAAGCTGAACTATGACACAAGGTATGGTGGTATTGGTATAATGTTTGGTTTTGAGTTACTAATGCTTGTGTCCTATCTAGACTATGTCATAGGGATTGGAAGAAAGCATAAGATCTTGGCGTTCCTGCCTTAGCTCATGAGGATCTACGCCATATTTTGCTAGGAGATGGTTGTTCTACTTTATTGCACATGGATATCCTACAGGCTACTTGGAGGACAGCAGCCGTTTAGATGTTTTGGAGAGGTTGGAATAGTCACTTCACCATTGGGGAATGGCATATGGATGATACCCTATCATCATATAACATTGGCGATGATACTTGCATTCACTTGGGTCCAAAATTCAATTGGGAGGTTGTTGTTCTGGTTTATATCAGCAACATAGGAGGGGTTGATATGTTCTTCCATTCACCTATAAGGGGCATCTCGCACATTCATGAGGAATCCTTTGAAGTTGGAGAGTTGGTGGGTGTTGATAGTTCCTTGAGGTACATCTATCTCCTTAATTTTGATACATGTGGTAGTGTGATGGTATGGGATCTAGGTGGTGGTATGCTTGTCATTGCTTGAGGACAAGCAATTTCGGGAACGGAGGATTGTAATGTCCCTTCTCAAAGCGAACAAGGAAAAATTAAGCAAAAATAATATTTTATTATTTTTTTGAATATTGGGGCACAAGAGGAGGAAGAAAACAATATTTAATTTGGCATTTTGGTGCCCAAACTATTTTATATATTTTTATTTTGGTGGGCGGCCCCTTTTGGAGTAATAAGGAGAGAAAAATAAAATAAATAAATAAATAAAAAATCAAATATCATATTGGTGCCTAGCTAGGGTTAGGATAGGACATCATTTCATTGCAAAATTTGGGGTTTCTTCATATCAGCAAACTTCTGTATGTTGTTGAGCATGTTTAGAGCCCATTTCATTGTGATATTGCATCAATAAATAGGTCTGATTTGTAGCAGCAAACTGAACGTTTGATTATCAAAATTTGGCATGTGTGTGGTGGATGTTTTGATGGTTCATTGTGATGGTTACATTCCTATTCATGGTTAAACAAATCTGCTATGATTTCGATGTCATTGGGAAGATTAAATGCTGCTGCTAATGCATGTTTAAACTCAGTAATTTATATCAGCAAACTAGGGTTTGAGCAGAATTTTGAAATCAGAAAATTAGGGCATTAATCTGTGTTGCAAAAATCAGAAAAAATTGCAAATATTTTGGTTGGATATTTCAACCTCTGCTTTACCACTTGATGAAAAGATAATCACGATCTGTTTCAAAAACACATACTTAAATTTGTAATTCTAAAAAAATTTCAAGCCTAGCAACCCTAGTTTCATGCAATCATCAATTCACTAACAAAATTGACATTGTTAATTATGCATTACGTAGATATCTAAGGCCCAAGGGGTTGAGCCAACAAAACATGCCAGGTCAGCCTATTCTCTGCCTCTTAGTTTGTCTTGACATAATAGTAAAGGTTTAACAAAACCTTAATTTTAGAATACCTGACCCATTCTTTCCACCAAACTTATGTCATTTCATATTAATTATTGCTAATGCTGCCACATGCCTATTAAATGGAGTTATTCGTGTGATTAAATATTTAGTGTGATGTTAATCATTGGCCAACACTTTCTATAAGACTTGTCAAAGTGGTTGTGGGCCATGGTCATTATTTATCTTGATATATGCTATTTGACAGGAAGAACTTAATTACCAAGATATTATGAATATTAAAATTTAGGAATTACTTATTAATATTTTCTAGAAGTATCATATCAATTTTGGATTGTGATAATAATAAATTATACATAGTAGAGTATTATAATGAGTATATACTAAAGATATATTTCCATGAACAAGATTACATCAAAGGAGGAGGATGGGGAGGATATGCTTAGACTCCCATACCATCAACATCATTACCATCAAGTTGGATGGACGACCTAATTAATTGTTTGAGTTGGACACAACTACTTTTCCAAGATTAATCTCAAGAGTGGCTATCATCAAATCAAGATCCTTGAACGAGATGAGTAGAAGACAACTTTCAAAAGATAGGATGGACTATATGAGTAGTTGGCCATGCCCTCTAGATTGATCAATGTGCCAAACACCTTTATCAGGCTAACGAATGAAGTTTTAAAAACTTTCTTAGTTAAGTTTGTTGTTGTTTATTTGGATGATATTTTGGTGTTTAGCAAGACTAGAGAAGAGCATTTTGAACACTTCTAGCAAGTTTTAGCATAGATAAGAAAGGAGAAATTGTTTATAAACTTGAGGAAGTGAAATTTCATGCAAAAAGAGCTAGTATACATGGGATTTTTGGTATCTCATGATGGATTAAGGATGGATACAAAGAAGGTTAGGGCAATTGTTGAGTGGGTAACACCGTAGAATGTCACATAAGTCAAGAGCTTCCATGGGTTGACAAGTTTCTATCAAAAATTCATTGGAAATTTTAGCAAGATCTATAACACATTGCATGTAGAAGGATGAATTTAACTCAACAATTATTGCAAGAAAGAGCTTTAATTTACTAAAGAAGAAGGTGACTAAGGCCCCAATATTGGTACTTCCAAACCTTGAAAAGGTTTTTCAAGTGGACTACAATGCCAATGGTGAGGCAAGTGGAGTTGTGTTGAGTTGAGAAAGTAAATCCATTGCATATTTCAATGAGAAGTTGAATGAAACCAAGCAGAAGTATTCCAATTATGGTCAGGAGTTTTATGCAATTGTTCAAGCCTTACGGAAGTGAAGACATTACTTGTTGCCATGGGAGTTTGCTTTTATGTAAAGATCAATTGGCATTGAGGTTCGCTAACACACAAGTGAAGTTGAATTAGTGATACGTGAAGTTGGTGTACTTGTCGGGGTTTTCTTTCATTATCAAGCACAAAGTTGGTGTGACGAATAAGGTGGTAAATGACTTGAGCAAGAGGTAGGCCTTATTGACTACTATGACAATAGAATTGGTATGGATGAATACGATGAAGGATCAACATGCTAGAGATCTAGATTTTGCAAATGCATGGAAGAGTTGTATGTTGTCCTAGATTGGAGGTAAGGATTCTTTTGAGGATTACTTTGTGTAGGAAGGATATTTGTTTAGCAAAAGGCAATTGTGTATACAATACAATTCCATGAGGAAAAATATCATTAGGAAACTATATAGTGGAGAATTGATAGGGACTTTTGGTATGAATAAGACATTGGCCATGCAGGAGGAGCAATAATTTGGCCATGTTTGCACCAAGATGTCAAAAGATTTGTTAAGAGATGTAAAACTTATCAAATTGTAAAAGGTATTGTCTGGAATACAAGGTCATACAAGCCTTGCTAATTCGACAAAAGCCTTGGGAGGAATTTTCCAAAGACTTTGTCCTTGGGCTACTACGAACTCAAAGGTGTAATGATTTTATCTTTGTAGTTGTTGATAGGTTTTAAAAAATGGTGCATTTCAATCCTTGTCAAAAGTCAAATGATACTTCCAAGATTGTTGATTTGTTCTTTAAGGAAATAGTGAGGTTAAATGGGTTGCCCTTGAGTTTCACCTGAGACAAGGATACTAAGTTCTTGAGCCACTTTTGGCACAAGTTGTGGAATAGGTTGGGCACACAACTAAACTACAATTCCGCATACCACTAACACACAAATAGTCAAACAAAGGTTGTTAACAAGAGTGTAGGAAATCTCTTGAGAAGTTTGGTGGGAGTAAAACCAATGATTGAGATATTTTGTTAGCACAAACTGAAATTGCATTCAACAACTCAATGAACCAATCAATAGGCAAGACCTTTTTAGATTGCGTATGGGATAGCTCCCAAAGGTGTCATAGGCTTGTTGAAGGTATCTAGAGAAGAATTCATTCGTGTTGAGGCAAAAGATTTTGCACAACACGTACTAGAGGTGCATGCACAAGTGAAGAAGCAGTTGGAAAGAAACAACAATAAGTATAAGGAAATGTGGATGAGCATAGATGAGAAGAGACTTGCTCAAAACGTGAGTTAGTCATGGCATGTTTGAGGAAGGAAAGATTCTTGAGAGGAACATATTAAGAGTTGAAGCCAAAGAAGGTTGCCCCTTACAATGTTGCATAGGATTACTAAAAATGCTTACAAAATTGAATTACTAGAGGGTTTGGATATCTCAAAGGTGTTCAATGTGGTTGCTTTGTATGTATATCATGAAGTTGAAGATATGAAGAAGAATATACCATCATCGTAGGAACCAAATTACAAATAATAGGTTCTTGAGAAGCCTATGGATGAGATAGAGCAGGTTCTGAATGAATGCTTAAGCAGGAGAACTTAGAAGTACAAGGAATATTTGATCGATGGAAGGGAAGGGAGCCAAAAGATGACACATGGCTTTTTTTGAAGATGAGGTGGTCTAGTTGGTGTGGTCAACATAACCTCCTTTCCTTAATTATGAGCACCCTACACAAAATTTTGTTACTTGGGATGCTCAATGTAGGAGCATCTTAGGGGGTCAAGCAATCTTGCATCACCGAAAGAAAAAAATTGTTTTTGACTGTTTTGTAGGTTTTTATTAAAGTTTTAGTCATCATCTCTTCACTGCAAAAGATAATCCTCACTATAAAGGCATACTTAGGTTTCAGACTCACTTTCAAGCACATTCGAGTTCCAATTGAAATTCACCATGTGAGAATGCAGAGTACTACAGATCACCATAGTTCATCTGTGGCGATCCAAATTCCTATCAGAGCTTCAATGTGGATTGTTTATACTAATGTGAAGTGGTTCCTCAAACTAGACTTGTTCAAATCTTTAAGGAAGACCTATTCAAGTATGTGGCAAATAATTAAGCTTTAGCCAACATTTGAATACATTTCCAAGCTTATTGGTCCTAAAGAGATTTATAATATAAGCCACATTAAAATTCGTTGTGTTTCCTTTAACACATTCATTCCAAAAGGTCCCGTTCTACACATTTCTTGGTCACACATTTCATTGTGTGCTAAGCTATGCGCCACCATGCAACTAATGCAGATCATTCCAAATGCAAGAAGTCACTATATTAACATCATTCACCATCAAGTGGAGGAGGGCCATTGAAGAAAAATAGATCAGAACTATGAGATTGAGGCTCTCAACTTTTGGAATAAGCATATGGCCTACAGGCATGCAATATTGCACAAGCATTCTTCTTCCTGAACTCTATAAAGATCTATTGAGTCAAAGCATGTATTGTGGTGAATATACTTGTTGTGAAGATCATAGTGACTTGTCATGTTAGAGAATTTGATAAAATACGATATGTGCATCTTGCATGTCTTTTAAATCTAATTCTGTTGTATACTTCCATTAGTATTTTGTTTTTTATGTTTGCATTGTATAGATAGACTGTCTTTCATTAAACCCTCTATCTATGACTGCATCAAATTATAACATTATTGACATCAAAATGAATAATTTAGATTAAGTTGGAATCACATCATGAGGCTTGAAACAAGAGGTTTAACAATTCCATTAAGTTTGCCCTGCCAAATGCTAAATATGGTCTCATGCTTATTTTTCTTAGTAGCAACTAATGGTATGCACATGAAAAAAATAGTATACGAATGCTTTTGACCCATAGATATTTAAACAAACTGCTTTTCTCGAGTGTACATTAAATCATTGTCTACCAATAAGAAATAGCAATTACCATGATAACAACCTGAGCTCTAGCCTTGCCAGACGTGTTTCCCATGTTAAAGCGGCCATGATTATTTGAGTCACTTCGATGAAGCATGATGCCAGTTCAAAGGGCATATTCTAAGCTTGATAGTACTTTCCCTAGAGAAGGTGATTGTTTAAAAATTAATTGATGAGGGGAAAAAATATATTTTGGGAGTTTGTAGGAGGAGAGTATGCTAAACCTCGACTAGAAGCCCTTTATATTATCTCTAAATTAATAACCATACATCACTTTTAGGGTTTACCCTTGATGATAAATTTCATGAACTATGTAAAGTCACGCCTTCTAACATCAAATTCATAGCCTAAATGTTTATAAATGTGTCTTGATATTACAATGAGCAAAATTCTTCGATTTTTTAAACATTGGACATATACTTAACTTTGGCATTTGCATAATGATTGATTAGTGATTTTTTGAAAGGTGTCTCAATTGGGAGTTTAGAATCCAAGAGTGAAGACTGAACCATGAAATAGAACGAACTATATTTTATTTATATTTTTTGCTGTAACATTCATTTTTTCCGAACACTATCATTGGTTCTGACACTGTAGTTTAAAACTTCTCAATTATATAAAGTTTTTCAATTTAAAACTAGCATCACTGTAGTTTTGAGCAAGCAATTTTGTCCTAATATAAGCAGAAACCCCCAAGCAGGAGCAAAGCTCACTGCCCCCTTGCCACTGTGAAACCAGATATGAGATTCACAAAGTTTCTCTGTTACTATCTTCCAAGAAAAGTTTTTCCATTCCAAACGCAGGTGATAAAAGAATCAAAGATCTCATCACCTGCTACATATTTTCCAGGACAACTTTCTCCTTTATCAGTGCTGATGATAGAAAAGTATTAGTATATCGCCAAAGAGGCCTTACGCCACTGCTAAGTTTGACAGAATTTCCTGCTGTCAAACAAGATTGCATTCTACCCAAGGGCTACCCTAGCCAAATTACATGTAAACCAAAGGAATGAGACCAGATGTGTATCTGGTGCAACTCTGATGGAACAATTGCTCCGTCACCAAAGCATACGAGAGGAAAAACTCTCTTACCAGGTAAGCAGAAGTAAGAGTATTGGTCTTCTGCCGGGGTTGGATGACTCCCCATGTAATTAGATGTATTCCCCAGTCCAGTGGGATCTTCTGATCTGCAATGAGCAGTGCATACCCCCTGAAAGAAAGTTTCTCTGCAGAAGCACTTATAGCTTAGGCCTTCTGATAAGAACAGAATAGTATTTGAGCACCGGGCAAACCAAATCAAAATCAAATATGAAGATAGCTATGGTGCAGTTCTTCAGGATGTGTCTCCCTGGTCTAAGTATGCCTTTAGTATCTGAAATTTGTGGGCTAGAACATCTATCATAAACTTGCCCAGAAATTTGAGATTGCTCAAATTTCTTTGGTTTAAGTGCTGCAAATTATTAGAGTGTGTACTTTTTATTTTTGTTGAGAAGATAAACATTCTGAATCATTGTAGTAAAGCGTTAGTATCAGAAGCACAAATCATAGCTGCACAAATAATTGACCTCTTTTGGCTAAGCATCAAGGACTGAAAGGTATCCATAAACAACGAATCTGAGTGTCCTTTGACTTCAAAGTGTTTGTGAAAAACTGGAAACTTTAGAAAGAGAAAGAAGCCTAGATTCAAGAAATAGAATCCTCCCGGTACAAGCGCAGACTAAAGAATACATAAGCAACTACATATAAGTTTGGGTTCAAAAATATATGAGCACCCATATGTAATCCTGGAATCAAGAATGCATAGAGAGCCTCATATAAGCTCAGATTCAAGAATAGAGAGAAAATCGCATGTAAAATAAGGTTTGAGCTGTTAGATATATCCAACAAATATCAGCTAGATCCATTTTATTTGGTACTTGTATTTGTCATCTGGTGGACTACTGTGTTTCATTTTCAGGGAAGGTGTTTGATTTGTCTAGCATATTGTATATATAACTACTTGTATTCCATATATAAAATCAAAGCTTGTTAGCCTTCCGTCTTGCCATTGCTCCCTGGTGATGCATTTAATGCATAGAAAATAATGTTTACTGCTTTCTCGGCATGAAGAAATTATATATTTTTTTAAAGCTAATAATGCAAGATTACTCTTGCAAAAATGGAATTTCTGTTTTTGTCAGAGAGACCTATTTATGAATTCGATTAGAAATTACAGACACCCATATTGGAAGCTCAAACTCGAAATTTCAGTGACAGACCCGTATAAGCTAAATCCCCACTTTTTGGAATTGGCAATTGTATTGGAACACCCACCTATACTCTTAATTCCCCACCAATTTTTTTTTTAATTGTGGCAATTAGGTTAAAACACCTTCATATAAGCTTAATACCCAATTCCATATTTTTCTGACATTTGCCAATCAGAAAAAACTATCCGCATAAATTTCAATTAAAGAAGAAAGAGACACCTAATATAATTCTTCAGAATTTGCGCAATCAGATAAAAACATACCGAAAAGAAAAAAGGAAAAATTTAACAGTTTTGAAGCCAAACAGCACCAGAATTGTTCACAACTGCTTCAAACAAAGAATTAAAAACATACCCATGTCCAGGTTCAAGTATCACTTGGACTCCACTTCTGTAGGAGTTTTTGCAACAATGGAGAGGGCGTGTAATCCAGTCTTGAGCTCTTCATTCAGAAGATCATAAACAAGTCTATGGCGTTTCACAAGGTTTTGCCCTTCAAATCTGGAAGAAACAATCTTAAGATTGAAATGTGTTTCAGTGGCACTGGCATTGGCCTTGACAGCCTCATGACCTGCATGCTGATATGAGACATCCTCGACCTCAAGCAAAGTGGGTTCCAACGTGGACTCCAACTTCTGCTGAATTCTGCTCGCCCTTGACACTATGGAACCCAGTACAGCACCTGAACCCCTTGAACCCATCTTCAACAATCTCTATTTTTTTAGCGGGTCTTGGACTTCAGGAAAATTGGATTCTCTTCAATTCTCTTGGACTATTCCCCGTGTCCATAGGTGATTTGAGCTAAGTAATTACTTTTTATGAGTACTCGCCTTAGCAATACTATTAATAAATTTTATTGACAACAAATTTTTATTTTTATTTTTTTTAACATAAGCAAGATTTTTTATAACTGAAAATATTTCAAAATTATTTATGGTTAATGGTCTAAAGTAGATTTGTAGGTTTTTTTTTATTTTTTTATATTTAAAAATAAATGTCTATTTTAAATATTTTTAATTTTTTAATTATAATATTATAAATAAAATGTTTTTTTAATATAAATACATATAGAAAAAGTCATTAATAATAATATTATATTTTAATTTTTAATCATTTAATATATTAAATTTTTTTAATAATTTAATATATTCTAAATATATTATGTAATAAACTATTATATAATAATATTATATTTTAATAATATATTAAACTTTTCAATAACTTGATATATTTTAAATATATTATATAATAAATTTGAATATAATAATAATATTATATTTGAATTCTGGCCCATGTGTTGATGAGGGTATTATGTCTATGCCAGGATGGCTAGATTTGGCTCATGGGCCTGCACACTTGGCAAGAAAGAAAGCAACCTATTAATTACTCCCACGAGGTGAACAAAGTTAGTTCAGTCGGATTTGACAAGCTCAGTTTCGGAGTGGCTAGTGGAGTTGGAGGCAAATTTGGTGTATAAAACTAAACGGATTTGGGGATTTCCCAAGTAATGCTAAGAGAAGCAAGGCCATACAAACACATTTAGAGAACATCATAAGTACATTCATTTAATTTCCTCGAGAATTAAGCATTTGGGATGTCAGAACTCTGTGTGAATTAATGGAATATTTGAAACATACACTCTAGTTTATGCTTGAAAGGACAATGAGGAGTGGAGTTGGCAGCCGACATTTAATGCATAGCTTGTCTTTCTCTCTATTTATTATGCATTATGTTGAAACCAAAGGCACCAAAATGGATACACCGGTGAAATTGTTGCGTTCAAAGAAGGAGTTTGCATTCCTTGGTGCAATTTTGGATAAGCGAATGAAGAATATATGCTGCAATAAGGGCATTATGTGCATAGAGGCAATGAGAATGGTGCTTGGGAGAGCCTACTGCTTCTCCAAGCACGAGGGAAAATTCAGACATTTCATCTAGGTTTTTGGCATCATTGTTGGATCTAAACTTACCAAAGGAAAGATGCTTGCTCTTGTTACGCTCAATGTTTAAGGGCTCTATTCTAGGGGGACATTGATACTGTGGCAATTGTTATGCTCGGTGTTGGTTTGCCCTTGCCGGATGATGTGGAACGAATGCTCGACCTGGGTGTGGAAATAGACTGGCACTCGTTCATATTGAACTTACAAGGAGAGGCATTGCAACAACACAGGTGTTGGGCATCCATTGGTTACAAGTTTCTGAGCAGGCGATTGGGGCTGGATGTTGTAATTGAAATGGAATGGTGCCATGCTTTCGCTAACTTGGTAGGATCAGGACAGTTTTATGATGATATGTAAGGAAATTGTGGGGTAGGATTTTGCTAGGCTTTGTGTGTATGTAAGTAATTTTTTGATCTCTCTATTATCAGCCAACCAGATGGCTATACACCATTTTGTAAGCAAAGTTCCCTACAGTGTATGAATTGTGTGGTTGCTGAAATCTGCAAATGGTTAGTTTAAAATAAAGCAACATTTCAACATCCCTATGGAATAATAAGCCATGTTAATCATGCCATAAATGAAACAAGGGAAACCAAATAAAAGCATACAAAAACATGACATTAAACCTATCCCATAGTGGATTGGTGTCACATGTGCTAGTGACCCTTTCCCAATCCTTGATTGATAAGCTAGTGATGAAATTTCTATGGATATGGAGATGCTAAATGGACAAGATCAAATCTAAAAGAGAATGACCTTGCATCAAGTTGTGTAGATGATGGATATGATGAAGTGAAGTGGACAAGATCAAATCTCAAATGAAGAGAGTGACCTTGCAAGAGATTGTGGAAGATTTGATAAGAGATAAAGGCCTTCTTTTATAGATTTTCTTGATGAGAGATTGGCCAAGAGGGTGAATGTGGGACTAAAGATCCTCCAATGAGAATAGGCCACTTGTCAAGTGGTGATAGGCCAATGGTTGTGCAAGATTTGGGAAGAGTGCCCATGAGAGGGAGAATTTGAATTCAAATTTTGCAATAAATTTTGAGAGGTAGACAAGAAAAACAGCAATAAATGCTATGTTGGAGGGACAAATCAACTTGCCATGTTGAGGGAAAATGAGGGTTTTTTAATAAATCAATAAAATTGATTTATTTGTGCAAGTGGAGATATCTAGAAAATGCAAGTGGGTGAGATTAGTATTTAATCAGGATTAGATTAAACAAATGATGATTATGTTAGTTTAATGGTGCTTAGATGATTTTGACTTTTAGGACTTTGATATTTGATTTATTTAAATCAGAAAATGGTGGAATATGATTTGGGTTTGATTTAAATAAAGTCCTGATTTATTTAATTAAATGGATGATGCAAGATGAAGGTTAAATGATTTATGAGAGATGAAATGGTATTATTTGATTAAACCTTTGGATTGACCCGATTTACCTGATGAATGGATTTGTTGTGTTTGATCAATTCAATGAGCGGATGAATATGCATAATGTTAATTTGACGTGTCTACATTTTTCCCCTCTTTGAAGCAATGTACTTGTTGCGTTGGTTCAAAGAATAAACTTGCCGCGATCGAAATCAAAAAAAAATTGATTTTTCAGATGCCCCAGCGGAAAGTACACTGGTACATTTCCCCCTCGAGAGATCGAACGAAAAAATTCAATTTGAGGGTCAATCTCGCGATAAAGAGGTTCAAAATGGGTGGTTATAGATGATGATGCAAATGAGATGATTTTAAGATGCTTAGAATAACAAATCTATATTATCCTAAACAACTTAAATGATGATATGATATGAGATGGATGAGATTGATGATGTGATATGCTATGGATGATTTATGAGGTGCTTAGACTAACAGATCTATATTATGATGATGATATGAATGCATGATGGATGCATGATGGATGAACTGGTGATGAATTAGTGTTAGTATGGAAATGAGATGATGACAAGAGGATCCAACAAGCCAACATTATGAGAGATGATGATGAGAAATGACGATGAGAAATGATGATGAGAAATGATGATGATAGATGGATGATTTTGCTTTATCAAGGATTGGGATTTTCAAAGGGTCACTTACTTTATGTTTGATAACACGCCTAAGTACGATGCATCAAGGTATGAAGGACCAGGATGGTTTTGTACTTAGTGTGATGGACTTTGACTCGACAAATAGATAGGAGTATTCATGTTCACACCTGACATACGGAAACCTTGCTAGGATGCACTTTAGAAGTTTTAAACACCTCGGACCAAAACATAGAAAAGTATAACCAATCAATGCAATAGTCAACAAACTGTCCAAAACATCCTCAATACATGTCTAACAAAGCAAGTATTCGCCAAGTTATTTTACAAGAACATCCAACAAGCATAGTAGACAAAAGGATAATGATCTTTTCCCCATTCCTATCTCTCTAAATCCTTCATTCGGATATCATCGAGAGGTCCCTGGAATGAGTGCAATAAGATAAATCAAAAGAAAAGATCAAATACGCAAACAAGTTAATGTTCTTCATACCTCTAGCCAAAGGGATGTGTTTTGATAGGATAAGAATCCAAGGTGATATCCAAAATGATGCCCATTGTTGGAACGATATATCCTAGGACATGCATTGTATAGGATGATGATGGTTTGATAAGTTGATTGATAGGTTGTTGATATAAAGTTGACTGACATGTCTGAAAATGATCAAGAGTTTGATTTTTAAAGGTCTGTTGTTTCGATTTTAATTTTACGATTGAAGATTGATTTTGTCGACTGTTGTGATTGTTTCTTTTTGTTTTGCCAAAGGATGAAGGTGATGATCAATTTATTATGGATGATTGATTATTGTGGGTGCACGCAAGATGAGACGGATGGATTTTTCAAATATTTGGATGTTTTTGACGTTTTGAAATGTTTTGAGGCTGTTTTTGGATTTTGATGATTTTCAGATGTTTTTGGATTTTGGTGTTTTTGAATGTTTTTGGATTTTGATGTTTTTCCGATGTTTTTGGATTTTGATGTTTTTTGAATGTTTTTGGATTTTGATGTCTCGGGGGCTGATCAGAGATTAGCCTTGCCTACGTTTAAGCTCAGAGACGACGTAGTTCAGATTCCAATGTTTTTGATGTTTTCTATTTTCGACTTGTTTTTGGATTTTTGCATGTTTTTGGATTTTTTGCAAGATTTTGATGATTTGGATATGGATATGAATGATGATATCAGTACTCTATTTGGGATTTGGTTGAAGACCAAGCTAAGGTTGATTGATCGGATCAATGGATTGATGATGATGATAACATTGTTGAGGATACACAACAATGCAAGGATTGATGATGATAACATTATCGAGGATACACAACAATGCAAGGATAGTGTTAAGCAACACAAGGATTGAGATGTCGATTGAATGGACGATGATAACATTGTTGAGGATACACAACAATGCAAGGATAGTGTTAAGCAACACAAGGATATCTTGAGATGATGATTTTTTGATTGGATTCGATTGATCATGTTTGATGAAGCTTGGTTTCGAACAAAAGATGTTTGGATGATTTGATGTGACGTTTGACGTGCAGCTTAGATGTGACTGATATCGATTGATGTTCGATGAAAGATGAAGACTGATAAGGAATGTCTTCTTGTCAAAATGTGCTATGGGCTAGTGATTCGGATCACGAATGCTTTGATCAATTTGATTTCACGTTTGCCAATGTTCAGATTGCCACATAAGTTGGAGGATGTAGATCAAGATTTATTCTCGAAGCAAGATGTACATATTTGCCCCCAATGTCTAGCAATGTATGGAGTGTCATGGGTGGATGCTCGAATAGGTGTATGGATGGATAGATATGGATTATCTTGCAATAAGATAAGATATTTGGATAACGAATGCTCATTTCGATAATGCTTTCATGGCTTAGATAATGATGGATAGCATAGGATCAATAAAAATGACCCATGTCAAGATGTTTTCCATAAGCAAGCGTAAAGTGTGCCCCAAAATTTCATCAAGATCAAGATAACTTGGATGATGGATGCAGACGGATGAAAATGGATTGGATCGATGGTTTATGGATGAATGGATTTATTATGGATAAGATGGATGGAATGCTCGATTTATTATGGATGGGTGAGATGCTTTCATCTGAACTAGTGCACGTAGATGCTTGATTCTACACATGATGCTTGTTTGCCAGGTTTTCGTCATGGTCTTGCCCGAAGCACCGCCCATGTGATTTTCACTAGAGGACGATTTTTCTCTTTACTATTTTCAATCCTTTTTCTGATTTTTTTGGATTTTTATGATTTTTTTTTGTATTTTTCTCAAAGATTCATGCCGAACCACCTCGTGGTGTTGGATCGACGCTTCTCATAATGTGCCATCGATATCCTACTTGAAGAAGTGCTTTGCTAAGATACGTGCACTTGAATGCCACTTCTGGGATTCTCGATCTGCTTCGTCGATACCAAGGTTAACTTTGTCTCTGTACGCACATCGCGATAGAGTGCCTTCTGAATCCTTATGATGAAGGGTTGCTGCCAATACATGGTCAATGTGAGAATTGGATATCATGCGTGGAGGCATGGATGGAGTGCGTTTAGGGATAAGAGATGGATTGGGACGCTTGGAACCTTTGACTCTCCAAACTTGGGAAGATGAGCAATGATGGGTGGATACGTAATGTGCGGAATTAGGACCAACCGCTTGATACACTTTGTACGTTGCTTGAAAAGCCTGCTTTTGATTTTCCGGACATCTTTGATGGATACCTTTCCCTCTTTTAGTTTGCCCCACAGTTTCTTTGACTGATGGAGTTTGATAGGGATGATCTTTCTTTGTATTTTTTGGTATCCATGCGTATTTGATTTGTCCATTGTGCTTCTCAGTTTCTTTTGATTTGATAACGTTCTTCGTACTTTGATTCAAATTCTTCTTTTGACATTGGTCCCAATTCATGGATGGGGTGATGGGTGGATGAAGATTCATGACGTGGCTGGTTGTGGTATTGACACCGGTTTCATCATAAGGATTATTCGTGCTCCCTATGTTGATATTTGCTTGAGACATAGTTGCCCCCAGTATGGTGGTAGTAGCAACCTCATGCTTTGATTCTGCTTGTTCTAAGAGCTCTTGTTCAAAATGCATTCTCTGATTAATGATCATTGTAGATGACATTATTTCCATTTGCTGCTCTGCTAACTCTAGATGTTCTATCTGACTTGTTTCCTTGAGCGGATAATGATGGATATCTTTATTCATGATGTCCTTACTCTAAGTTTGGGACATATTTGATCCTGATGTTGACAACTCCGTTTGATTGTAGGAGTTAAGAATCTGCTCTTTTGTGCAATAATGTCAGGAATAAAGAGATCCTGTTCTGAATAACGATCATCTATGTTTCCATCCAAAGAAAGCATCTCATGGGTAGATGGAGGAGTATGATCATCTTGCATAGATAGGAGAGTGCTCATTAGATTATTGTAGTATCTTAAAGATACAAATTCTTGATCTTGATTAATTTTGGAGTTGCTTTCGACATGCTTTGGATCAAGTTCTTGACATGGGGCAGCTTCAAAGGATGGATTTCTTACAAAGGACTTTTGGATGTCGACATTAGGCATGGTCAAGTTCAAGGTTCCTTCAACATCTGTAACCATGAGGTCAAAGGGGATCAACATGTTTTGAAAATGACCATTGCTAGACCTTAGTGAAAGATTTTGATCTTGCTTTGGAATAACTTCTTGAGATATGTCCTCTAACTCATAAGGCGATGTAGAGACATTTTCAATATGATCATTGGTCAACGGATCATGCATTATGTCAATTGGATCAAATAGTCCTAACACTCCTTGAAAGAGATCACTAAAAAGTGGCTCTTGATGTATGGTGAGTTGATCATTGGATTGTGTAGATACATCCTCAATGTGCTCCTCGATGGAGAGGTTTTGATCATTGTTTTCAACAATTGCGGTGGAGAGATTGTGAATGTCTTCGACCATAGAGTCAAGTGATGTTGATATTTCTTGAATTGGCTCATTGTCAAGTATTGTTGGTTGATTTTGATCGTGATTCAAAAGTGATTCTTGACATATGTCGATTTGATCTTCAAATGAGATAAAAACATCTACAATGTGTTCTTTGATGGATAGATCTTGAACAATGCTTTCATCAATTGTGGTGGGGAGATTGTCAATGCTATCACCAATGATTGAATGCCCATTTTTATTTCCAATCATTTTTTGTGCTTGTGCTTGTGTTTGTTGGGTAGCTTGAGAGGCTTGCGGAACCACCTAATATTGTTGAAGCATTTTTTGGTAGGCTCGATGTGCTTTTAGTGCGATGCTACGATATTGACTTATTGCACTTGGTTTTGGTGGTAGTGGTGGTGTATTTGGAATCGTGTTGGATGCAGTGACAAGTGATTGAGATACACTTGGAGCGATAGTGAGTGTTTGAGATGTGATGGGCATGATAGTGGTGGTTGGAATGATTGACGGGATAGTGATGGTTGGAATGACCGAGGTGATAGGTCCTTGGGAGACCGTATTTTGATTGGTTGGGATCAACATTGTTGTTTGATTAGATACCATCCATTGGTGTGATGTCGATGGTATATTCAAAGGATTTGTCGTGATGGTTTGATTGATGTTAGGTGGATTGATTTGGATGGCATGATTGGTGTTAGGTAAAGGGGGAATCCCTAAACCAAGGAATGATGTAGGTAATGGTGGTGGAGATTTCCCTTGGCGCAATGCCTCAACTATTTTGGAAAGTTCTACAATTTGATCTCGCCAAATTTGTTCTTGATTTTGACTCACTTGAGATAGTTGATTTGGCTTTTGTTTAAGCAGATTTGGGATGCCTACTTGCGGTTTTTGAATGGGATTATGGGAAAATTGACTTTGGATAATGTTCTAATTTGGGATGATGTTCAGATTTGGCATGATAAGATGAACATTGTTGGTATTGGGAATCATTTTTCCAAAGTTTTCCGAGTTAGGATTCATGTTTCAAAAACTTGCACTTGGTACATCCACATTTGGTTTCTAGGGATTTGGTGGAATGACGTTGTTCGTTTCAAGGCTCATGCATTGATTATTCAATTGGTGGATTTGTAGGTTTGGACTTAGATCTATCATTGGGAAATGTGTTCCAAAATTTGACTTGGGCATACTCACACTTGTACCATTGACATTTGTTGAAGGCAATGATCCTATGCATGGACTTTGATAATTGATGGGCATTGCAAGGCTTTGAAGATTCAACTGATTTGGATTACCCAAGATGTATGGATCAAGTTTATATTCCATGTTCTTCTTGTGTTTTTACCTTGTTGTGAAAGTGACCTCTAAGGTTCTTAGGACCAATGATGATATGAAGGATGAATGTGTAAATGATATGAGTGTTGAACGTTTAGGGACTTTGGATCAATGCTAGACTTAGGGTTTGATTTTGATTGGTCGATTTGGATAGTGAACTTGTAAACCCTAAGATGTTGGATGTGATCTTAGGATGAATTTGTTCAAAGGATGGTTGATTTAATTAAATGTATGAGAAAGGATGCATTCCCACACACCTAATTAAACAAATGACTTTGATTTGATTTAAGGATGATTCACCCAAGTCTAGAATGATGTTTCCAAAGTTTTAAAGTTGTTTGGTGGGATGGATTTTGATAAATGTTTGAGATGGATGAAGTGTTTGATTTGATCCTAAGAGACTTAGATAGACTTTGTTTACTAGGCCAAGGTATTGAAGAACACACTTTTCTCTAAGAGCAATCAAAAGACCAATAGGACCAAAAGATATCAAGCACATGTGTGGGGTCCAATTTGTTATCTTTGTTTAATAAACTCTTTTTACCACAAACACATTTCTTGATTAGGTTTCAATCTGAATGTCTAATGTCACAACTTCTTTTCGTCCCACAAAGTGCTATGTGGAAGTTCCAAGAAATTAGGACAAGGGTTGCCTAATGTTGACCTTTGTAGGAGCAAATTAAGATGTAAACCCAATTACTTAGAAACCTCTAAGGACATAATCCCAAGGGTAAGCAATAGTTCTTGGGCTTTGTCAAATGTATTTGCTCTAACTAAGGGGTTTGAAATTTTGATGATGATGTTGAATGTTGGTTTTGCAATGTTTTCGATAAACGCACTGTGTTTTCGAACGAAGAACAAGTACAAGCCCTATGGATGTGAAAGACAATATTTGTTAAATCTCCACTTGGACAAGTCCAGCTACGCCTATCTCTAGCGGATGGTTAGATGCTTGACCCCACTGGCTCCCCTCCACAGCTCATTATCATCAATCGGGGCAACCAAGCATCAACACCCATGGAACTCCCATGGCATGCTTTCCATCTCTACTAGAAGACCGTAAAAGTGTGGGGCGGCTTCAGAACGACCGTTCTTGCACCAACAAATAGATCAAGGATTTTGGCAAATTCTAGCACATGGGTTCTAGTAAGGACTTTCCGTTCGTAGGAGTTGACCCAACGTGGCAAGAGTCCCCTTTCGGATCCATCTTGTCGGAGTCAACTGCGTGATATTGGCGTTTCTTCCAATATCCACATTTATATCCTGGCTGGAAATACTCTTGGCTTTAGAGTGTTACCGGTTGAGTCGTTCCCTTGGGTGATTAATTTTTCCCACAAGGCGGGCCCTCTAAGATAAACAAAAGCAAGCAAAGACACAATCCGTAACTCGATCAATCTTTGACGGCACAAAGAAAGAGAATATACATGAAAATGCCCCTACTCACACTCGCACAAGATATTGTTCAATTTTAAGCCCAAATCGAATTGTTTCAAAGCAATAAAATGAATTTGGAGTGTTTCTCTTGCACCCTAGATCGCACGAAGCGCAAGGGGAGAGGATACACACTCAAAATGCACCAAAGACAAATTCACACAATTCAAGCACTTGTTCGTTTTATAGCCTTCAAAGCAATTGTGAGTTCGTTTTAAGCACCAAATGAAATATGAAGATTGCTTGTCCAATTTTTAGCCCAAAACGAAATCTAGTAAGTTTCTAGTGTTCAATTTTTAATCCACCTTTGAAAACAAACAATGATCTAGTTGGATTAAAACATAAGCTTCAAGCATTAAAAAATGCTCTTGAACTCCAATTTTGATGTTCACAAAATCCCTTGCAAGCTCGAAATATTCCTCATTTTCCTACAATCATCATAAGTAAAAGTTATGCATTTATTTCAAAATGATAAAACATATACAAGATTTATCAACCATTTGTGAAATCCTTTTGAAGAGAGGAATAATAAAATAAAATTGAATTGACAAGGAATGAATTTGACTCAAATAAAATGTCAATACATTTTCAATTTACCCTAACCTTCATAAGAGAACAATTGATTTAAAACCCTATGCATCCAATATCTTTAAGTTGGCAACAAAATTAACCATGGATTTAAAAATTTAAAAATGATTTTTTCCTCTTTTCAAATGTGAACAGCAACCAAATTGCAAGATAGGCAAATAAATGCAAATTTGAACATTTATTGCATTTATTCAAATATGCATATGATGATAAAGGCTTATGCAGGTGGGAGTTTTAAATGCAGTCAAGTGGTTAGCAACATCAAAAAGTTGATGATCTTTGAGCATTAAAAACTTTGTATCTCTCTTGAGCATTAAAACTTCATATCCACAGTGTGACCTTAAGAAAAAGCTTGTCTCAAGAAAGATTTTTTTTTACTATTTAACAAAGATTTTTCTGTCAGAAGCATGAATCAATATTAAAGCCTCAATCAACATTTATTGAACCAAAATAAAGAAGGTCAAAGAAACAGTGATATTAATGACAAAGCGTTGATCTCATTCACTACTACTACTCCTTGTTGTCTCTTCTTAGTTGCTTTCACCTGCATAAGGAGACTGATGTTTAGAATGATGCCAGACACAAATATTAATGCATAGAAAATTCAAAATTTGAATATTCAAACTAGCAAAAGCTTCTATGTAAAATGGTCTTTGACTCATCTAGCTTGCGTTGGCATTTAACATTTCAACCAAAATACAATTCAGTATGTCAGAATTCACAGTCAAATCAAATCATATGAAAGAGGCAAAAAATATGAAATGATAGAAGACACAGATATTTAATGAATAGAGACTTTAATGAATAGCGCCATAAATGAACAAAGAGGTTGAAAGAAGTGATTGACATCAAACTAATCAGAATAAATAGTAGTAGTAGTGTATCGCAGCGAGATCAGTAGGAATATAGAATCACTCCAATCAACAGATGTAAGACATCAAGAAATGGAAAGCTCGTACATTGTCTGGCTACTTACTGCCTGAACAGTTTGAGGAGGACGTTATGCTGATCTGTATCAATGTAATGAGTTATAATGCATCATCTACCATCTACTACAGACATGCACGTGCTATACAGGAACTGGCACAAAAGTATTTTCAGTAGCCATCAGATTTTGATATTTCCACAAGCTTTATATGACAGGAAATGATATTTCCAGGCTGTAAGCACCAAAAGGCGTTGGAAAAAATGATGGTCTCTTTTGCGTTGAAATGATGAAAAGGTCCTACTTTTCCTATGGCTGTCGATTTTTTGTGAGTTGTCTTCTCAGATTGGGGCGCTTGATACCAAACAATATTTCTTTGACTAGTTATTTGACATAGCAACTAAGTTTCAGAGGGGTTTCTAATGGATGGTGTGCGGACAAGGCATGTGGACTTTTTGACAGAATACCTCAAAGAATCAGTGACTTTTGGCGCACTCATAAAGACGAACTCAGTAGCAGTTGAAGCAATCCCCAAACAGATTTATGGAAGAAGGATGGCACGCAAACAAGGCATGTGGACCTTTTGAAAGAATACCTCAAAGAATCAGTGACTATTGGCGTGCTCATAAATGTGGTGTGTGTCAACATAAATTTGCAGGAGTCAATTTGCTACAGAGGCGTAAGAACTTTCAGCGCACTTTATTATTTAGAAAGGATCATAGAACAAATGGATAACTCACGCAAGAGTGCACAGCTGTCAAAAAATAAATCTTTTCTACAGACATATCTCACCAACCCATTGTTAGAAAAACTGAAGTGCCTTTTTCGAAATATCTAACATTCAAATTACATCCCATCAAAAGGTTGTTAGAGAAATGAATACAACTTCATAGGTGAATAAAGACAACAAAAGGCATTTGAACTTCTCACAGTAAATGCAAACAACATGTGTAAAAGCCGCGCCCAAATGGAGTGATCGTAGAAATTGTGACCAGTTGTGCCCTTTCCTCACCATCAAAGATCATCATCAACGGTTTCATTTGATTTGCAGCCACACATTTTATCCTTTCTTGCAGCCACACAGAATACACGAGCCTTTCCAAGGATTGATAGCACTACATTCTTTGGGAAGATAACGTTTTAAGATTTCCATTGATTAGCAAATCATCCCAAGTGAATATTGCCATCTCTGAAATGACTGTGCAACTATAAAGGTAATAGTATTTAACCATGCCTCAACAAATGGTTAGCTTTCCTGATAAATATTCAATGCCTCCTAACATTCTGCCATTATAAATTTCAATATGGAATAAGTTTTTATTTCAATATGGACAGGTTAACCAGATAGAGGGTAGTTGCAGTGAGCGGTGCGTTTGGACAACTAGCAGGTACATGTTAGTTTCTACAGCCTTTACTGAATGCCTCTCTACATGTATGCCTGAGGGATGTTTGGAACAGGATATGGAGGACTCACGATCTTTGATCAATATGCAACGATTGCTAGACAGGCTTTATTTTATTTCTCTCCCCTACACCCAAGATTAGTCAAATAAACATCATAAAAAAAGAACAGAGCAAGGTGCTTTATGAGAATGAGAAACCTTATGAAAGGATCGAAATACCTATGTATCATGTCTTAACACCGAATTTAAGCATGCTTAAGTATGGATTTCTATAAAAAACCATAGAGTCTCAGCCCTCCTTCTAGCGCCATTTTGTGGTTGCTGAAATCTGCAAATGGTTAGTTTAAAATAAAGCAACATTTCAACATCCCTATGGAATAATAAGCCATGTTAATCATGCCATAAATGAAACAAGGGAAACCAAATAAAAGCATACAAAAACATGACATTAAACCTATCCCATAGTGGATTGGTGTCACATGTGCTAGTGACCCTTTCCCAATCCTTGATTGATAAGCTAGTGATGATATTGCTATGGATATGGAGATGCTAAATGGACAAGATCAAATCTCAAAGAGAATGACCTTGCATCAAGTTGTGTAGATGATGGATATGATGAAGTGAAGTGGACAAGATCAAATCTCAAACGAAGAGAGTGACCTTGCAAGAGATTGTGGAGGATTTGATAAGAGATAAAGGCCTTCTTTTATAGATTTTCTTGATGAGAGATTGGCCAAGAGGGTGAATGTGGGACTAAAGATCCTCCAATGAGAATAGGCCACTTGTCAAGTGGTGATAGGCCAATGGTTGTGCAAGATTTGGGAACAGTGCCCATGAGAGGGAGAATTTGAATTCAAATTTTGCAATAAATTTTGAGGAGACAAGAAAAACAACAATAAATGCTATGTTGGAGGGACAAATCAACTTGCCATGTTGAGGGAAAATGAGGGTTTTTTAATAAATCAATAAAATTGATTTATTTGTGCAAGTGGAGATATCTAGAGAATGCAAGTGGGTGAGATTAGTATTTAATCAGGATTAGATTAAATAAATGATGATTATGTTAGTTTAATGGTGCTTAGATGATTTTGACTTTTAGGACTTTGATATTTGATTTATTTAAATCAAAAAATGGTGGAATATGATTTGGGTTTGATTTAAATAAAGTCCTGATTTATTTAATTAAATGGATGATGCAAGATGAAGGTTAAATGATTTATGAGAGATGAAATGGTATTATTTGATTAAACCTTTGGATTGACTCAATTTACCTGATGAATGGATTTGTTGCATTTGATCAATTCAATGAGCGGATGAATATGCATAATGTTAATTTGACGTGTCTACAAATTGTAACAATATTTTTTTGCAAATTAATATAATTTGCAGCCATGCTGCCATTTCGAATAAAAAATATATATTATATTTGAATTCTTCATGATTGAATACATTAGATTTTTTAATAATTCAATATATTTTAAATGTATTATGTAATAAACTATAATATAATATTATTATATTTTAATTAAGTATATTAGAATTTATTTTAAATTAATATGTATGTAATAATATTTTGATTAAAATAGATTTTTTTTGCTATGTTTTAAAAAATAATTTTAATTAACATGAAAATTAATTAAAATTAAGATTAAGATTAAGATTAAAATTAGTTATGGTTTATGTATAATATTTTAAAATAATTATAATTAAAAGTTAAATTTATTATTATCTTTATTATTACAATTATAACTATATAAATTAAATTATAATTATAATTATATAGTTTTATAATTAATTAAGATATAATAAATTTATTAAATTTGTTGCAAACATTTCATAATTAGATAATACTTAATTTCTTTAAGGAAAAAATATGTATTTGTCTAAGTTTATTTTGTTCCATTATTTAGTATTTATTATTAATTGTTTAATCCATCCACATGCAACTAGAATTTGCATGCACAAACATGTACTCTCTAACATATTAACATACATATAGTTTTCTATGGTGTAATCATTGAACCTCCTTTAGGTGCAAGTGCTAGTAATTAATTAAGATATAATAAATTTATTACAATTACAATTACAATTACAATTACAATTACAATTACAAACTAGTACAAAACTAAAAAGGCAAGTACTGCTAGAGATACTTGTTTAAAATTGTTTAGGATAGAGATGTGGGGTTAATAAATTAATTTTAATTTATATCTTAGATAAATTATTGAGTTAGTTTGATTGATAAATGGAATGGGGTTTGAAATCATAAATGAATATGTGTTGAAAATGGAAATTAGAAGAATTTAAGGTTTGCCTAATTTTGATAGTGGAGAGTGTGGTTCATTATTTTATTCATAATTTTTTGAAACAATAATATAGAGAGGGATTTATTAGGACCCTTGTCCATAATATAAGAGATATAAAGACACAAGAAAATCAATAAGACATAAAACTACCTTGATTAGAATATTATAACCACTACTCATAGAAGATCAACCTACACATAAATAATTGCATACCTAAAGAAAACAAGAGTTGCAGAGAATGAAGTTCCTGCCAAAATGTGCAAGAATAGTCTTGTTTTTATTTGTTGTGGCTGCTATGTTTTAGCACCAATCTTGATATTATAAAAACTTAATAGTAATCTTGAAATTTTTCAAATAGTGACATGTAATACCATAAGCAATATCAGGAAATAAGGCAAGTTGTTACAAACAGTCCTAAAACATGTATTGTCCTTTCAAAATCAACAATCTGTGTATTCAGATCAAATAGACAACTTCTTGGTTTATGCTACAATTGACACTGTTGTAATATTTTTCATTGAACTGAACACTCAAGATGAAGGAACTTTTTGAATTATTTCCATGGAATGAATTTCATGACTAATACCTTGAAAAGTATTGTTCTTTTGTCATATATTATTTCCTTCTGTTATTTAAATGGACATTACCATATGAGTGTTAATCATTTAAAGAAAGGTAGCATCTATATTTGGTTTATATTATTAAATTTTTACTTCTTGAAATAGTTTCAACATTGAAGATTTCAACTTAGCTATACTTCACAGAGAATTTTATACAAGGAAAAGTATGATGGGAAGAATTTTGTAGAATAAAACTACGCAAAACTATCTTTGATAAAAAAAAAATCCAAAACTATGATTATATTTTAACTATTGTCTGAGCATTGTGTCAAATTTATGACAGACAACCATGTTTTTAATAAGGGCAGGTCTAGAATCTTCTATTGAGGGGTCTAGAAAAGATTAGCGAAGTTTCTGCAAATTATTTAGCATTAAGTGTAGGTTTAGGGAGGAAGATGAGAAATTCAATTTACCACTATTAATTTTTCTTCAAAAATAGTCAACAATAATGTATGCTCTTTTTAAAGCAACAACTATGGAAATTTGACAACAACTAGATAGGGTTTACCATAAAAGCATATGACAAAAAATAATGTGAGACCAAACAAATGCCATACATTTTCCCCAATGAAAATATGCCCCCAAATCAATAGTTTACTTAGGCTCTTGCAAAAAAATTAGGGATTAAATATTTCCTCCAACAGTTAAAGATTAAGATCAAGTTTACCTTCTAATTTTGAATTTACACTCTTTGATTAGTTATTCCATAGCTCAAAAACTTAAATAAATCTAAGCAAAAAAACTTATCAATTATCATGTCCCTGAAGCAAGGGTTCTGTAGACACATAAAATTGTCCTAGGCTTGCAACTCTTGATTATTCAACATTGTCCCTTTCATTCTTAATAATTAAATAACTTTTAATTATTTAATTATTTTCTAAAGTCATAATTCTTCTATTAATTAAATAATTTTAATTATTTAATTAATTCATTTTTATCTTTATTCTCCCTTGATTAATTAAATAAATTTTATTTATTTAATTACGCCACTAATTAAGTCCCCTTCTTTTAAAATTAAATAAATTCTTATTTATTTAATTTTTATCCACTATCCACTATAATTAAATAATTATTTTAATTATTTAATTATTCATTAGCCTCTTCTCTCATTAAATTAAATAAATTTAATTTAGTCCACTCTCTTGAATTTTGAATTAAATCATTATTTAATTCAAAATGATTCTTTTGTCACATTCTTCCATAATTAAATAATATCTTTATTATTTAATTATCTACTGGTCACCTGGAGTAAATAAATTTTATTATTTAATTTCTCCAGCAACCTCTTTGTCCGTGCCAGCCTTATCTTCCAAGTTAATTCTTGACTTTTGACATCTCATTTAATTTCGACCATTGATTGAATTATTTTATAATTCAATCTTGACCCTTCATTCTTATCTTTTGCCCTAATTTTGACTTAACCCTAATGCACATAGCAACATTTAATCTTAGGCATTGATCTTAGGGTTCTAGTCATCTTTTCATCCTGGCCACACGTTCAAAATTGCAGTTTTCATAAAAGGGCAATTTTGATCTCATTTGCTGTCTCTGGCTCTCTCTCTCTCTCTATCTCTCAGTCTTTAGCTCATTTTGACTTCTTGCACTCTTAGTCTATGTCAACTTGCTGTCAACTTAGGTCATAGTCATTAACAGTCATAGTCATTTTAGCTCATTGTAGGGTTATTTTTATTTTCTGCAAATCCTTCAACACTTGCATAGGGCTTAGTCTTTAGTCATAGTTGCTCATAAATCTGAGGGCATTGTTATTTATCTGCAAGCTAGGAGGTGTAACAGAGGTTAATCATGGAAGGTGGAGACACAGGGTAACACTATCCCTTTTGTCTTCACCTCACTTCCATTGTGCTTTGTTATTTTCATAGGGATTTTAAGTGTTATTGTGCTAACCCTTTAATAAAATTTAGGATTTTCCCTTGATCACATTGGTGAACCCGACTCTCTGTTTTCTGTCATTTTTCCGTACAGTTGCATGCATTTTTTGTCAATTTTGCAGGAACAAGTACAGAGTGCCGCAATCGCAGACTCAAGTGCCGCAATCGCAAAATCGAGCCGCAACTGCCAAATTGAGCCGCAACTAAAAAATCGAGTTGCAACTGCCAAATCGAGTTGCAACTGCTAAATCGAGCCGCAACTGACAAATCGAGCCGCAACTGCCAAATCGAGCCGCAACTGCCAAATCGAGTTGCAACTGCCAAATCGAGTTGCAACTGCCAAATCGAGCCGCAACTGCCAAATTGAGCCGCAACTGCCAAATCGAGCCGTAACTGCCAAATCGAGCCGCAACTGCCAAATCGAGCCGCAACTCACAAATCGAGCCGCAACTGACAAATCGAGCCGCAACTGCCAAATCGAGCCGCAACTGCCAAATCAAGCCGCAACTGCCAAATCGAGCCGCAACTGACAAATCGAGCCGCAACTGACAAATCGAGCCGCAACAGTCTGGTAAAATTTTTCTTTCAGTTTTGAGGTTCTGATTTTTAGATTTTCGGGTTTTTCTATTTACTGGTTTTCTGGTTTTCTATTTCTTTTCTATGTCTTTATTCCTGCAGGTTAACTAGATTAGATTTTTCTTGTATTACTAATCTTTTCTTGTAGCGTGTGGCAATCCTCATTCGTGTGTCCAAGACCATTGCATAAGAGACTACTAATTCATTGTTTGCAGATTCGAATGTCAAAGAAGGAAGAGACACACATTGTGCTTGTTTTTCATAGATTAGAAAAGATTTGATTTTGGTGCATATAAAAAGAACACATGTCTTCTTTGGTTGATTGTGCTTGCAAGATGGTAGGTGAGTATGCTCTCACTTGGTGAAAACCTTGTGATCAGAAAACCGGACCCATCTTTATTTGTTAATTACCCTTCACGATTCGGTATATCAGAGTATCCTCTCCCCTTGCGCATTCGTGTGATCCTGGGTGTAAGAGAAACGGTTACTGACTCTAGAACTTGGGCCTGTTCTGGTGGGAAAGATTACTCACCCCAGGACGACTCAGACCGGTAGCACCCTGACACCGAGGGACTTCCAGCCGGTATATAAAAGTGGGTTCTTGGGGAAAGCCCAAGAATCACGAGCGTGGTTCCGACGAGATGGATCCGAAAGGGGACTCTCGCCGCATGGATCACACCCCACGAACGGAATGCCCGAACTAAAAACTCTTGTGTAGTAAGCCAAAATCCTTCTATTTGCTAGCGCAGCACCGGTCGGTGTGAAGGCATCCACACTTTCACAGTTTGTAGTAGATGTGATCAGCTCGCCATGGGAGTTTCATGGGGGTTGGAAGCTTGGTTGGCCTGAGAAGAGAGTGCACTGTAAGGGGGAGCCCGTGCAGCCAAGCTTCTGAATTCACACGCTACAAATATGCGGTTGGGGAAACCCACGTGGAATCTAGTGAATATTGTCATGGCCTAACCTAGGATTGTACTTATTTGATGTGTGATTGGTTACACCCAAAACATTATGCTTGTCAAAGTGCTTGTCGGATTTTTTCAAAACATTATACACAACATTCACAAATCTGGACACAAACAACCGACCTTGGACAACTCATACTTTTCAACAAGACATCAAAATCTCAGTCCTCATTTTGAACTTAGACTCGGCATTGTCCATCATAGTCCTCATTTTGCATCTAGCTTGGCATTGGTCATTTTCCTTAGTCAACATCTTCATTGTCCATCATAGTCCTCATTTGGCATCTAGCTTGGCATTGGTCATTTTCCTTAGTCAACATCTTCATTGTCACCTTGACATTTGACATTTTATCACCTTGCATTGGTCATTTTCCTTAGGAAAACGTCATTATCACCTTGCATTGACATACTCCAAAAATTAGTGTCATAACTTGTCATCTTAGTCTTCATTGTCATATGGCATTAGTCATTTTCTTTAGACAACATTGTCATATTGCATCCCTTATTATCCAAAAAAATCCAAAAACATAGTCTTGCATTGTCATCCTTTATCAAAAAAATACAAAAACATAGGCTAGTGTCATCCTTGCATTTACTTATCATTCTCATCATCCTCATTTGAGAAAATCCCTTTTACGGTTGAGACTAGGCTTCAAAGACAACAATAACAAATGGCAAACTCTGGACAAGATTCCAATCCCAACATCGACAATAACACTTATGACACAAACCAACATTGGACCTTTTCCGACCCATTTCACAACATGAACATGCAACCTCCCATGAACATGCCATCTTCATCAAAAAACATTTTTGAACCATTCATACAAAGAGACCAAAATGGACGAGTATATTTCAAAGACATAGAAGCTGCCAAGCAAAATCCTGACATAGTCTCCTTTGTAAAAAAATATCTCTTACGTGACCCTCAAAGGCATCTAGCCATGCTTTTGGACGAAAGGGCTAAGTTACCACAAGGCTTTGACATAAATACCTTGCCACCATCCATCTACCCTCACCATCAACAGTCACTTGACATGAATCCTACCAATAATTCACAACAAACATCCACTTATCACCCTTATCCTAACCTTGACAAGGGAAGTCAATTGTCCACTAGTCCATTCCATACCTCCACGTCATATTCTGACCCTTCACCTATCAATTCCATCCAAGTCCACATGCCTTACCACCAATCTACCAACACATGTCACGTCCCCACATCATACCATATCAATTCGGCCCAAGTCTCCACGTCCCATTTTAGTCAACCTTACTCCAATCCAGTCCAAGTCCCTATATCATTACCAACTAATATAGTCGAAGTCCCCATGTCACATCATATGCCATCACATCCTACTCCAGTCCAAGACTCCATGTCATATCCGGTCCAAGTCTCCACGTCATACCCTAGTCCTTCACATACTAGTCCAATGCAAGTACCCATGTCATATCCTAGTCCTTCATATACTAGTCTAGTCCAAGTTCCCACATCCTATTCTAGTCCTTTGGTCATTAATCCTTTTCAAGTCACCCCCTCACAAGCCACATCTAGTCATGAAAATTCTATCATAGTCCAAAGTCAAATCCCATTTAATAAACTTGAGGATACATGTCAAAATGAAAGCCCAAAGCATGACCTTATAATGTCACCCTCATGTCAAGAACAAGGTAGTTCATCCAATGACCCTATCTTTCAGTCCATCCATGAAGTCCTTCAAGACAATCATGACATCCAGAACACACCTCTCGTTGACAACGGCTCTATTTCTGACTATATAATCCATGACAACCCCATCTTCGAGCAAGACCCTACCATTGACCAAGAAGTCCAAAATGATCCACTCATTGACCTTTATGCAATTCATGATCAAACACTTGTCGACCCTATACAAGCCTCACCTATTGACACTTCCTATGATGAGACACTTGCCTTCATGGGACACATAGATGATATTCCTCCAGAACAAGAATCTTCCACTAAGGACATGCTTGTATATGATCAAGTTATAGCTAAAATCATTGGACTCTATGACACTAAACATAATGATGGCTTTGAAATTTCCTTGGAAGCACCAATAGAATCATCTGAACCTGATATGTCACATGATCAGACCAAAGATATCAGTCAGGAATATGTCCAACAAGACAATGAAGCTAAGACACGTTATCAACTAGGGTCATCTATCTTTGTCAGAGCAGGATTTCTTGCAGATGAAAATATTACAAGTGACAGTGTCCATAGAAATCATGATGGGTTATCATCTTGCTTTCAAAACAAAAAATACACCATTGCAAATAGAATCTGTCAAAGCATGCAATATCAAGGCAAAGGACTAGGCATACATGAGCAAGGCATTCTTGAACCAATACAGCTTCAGGGAAATTACAGACATCAAGGTCTTGGTTATTCCTCGCATAACAAATCAAACGAAGGTCATGGTACCGATATTAGGGGCAACTTTGTCAGAAACAAATGTCAAAATGGAGTCCATGAGAAATCCTTGTCATAAGATTGCCGCCAACACTCCCTCCACCCACACCATGAACCGTCATTCTATCATGAATCAACCTCCCCTTTGGGACCAACAAAAACAAAAGTCTTACAAATCAGAAGATCAAAATCAAATGTCAAAGGCCATTGAATCAAACAAAAGGACAAGTGGACAAATAAAATTAAATTGGATCCCAAAGAAAGACGGATCGAAAAAAGACACCCAGTCAAATGCAAAAGTCAATCACAATGTGGAGCGACAAGACAAGAGGACTCCCACATATAACACATGTCCACCTCCTTCAAAATGGTCATCAATCAAGGCATATAAAAGTGTTGGTTCCAAAAACCATCCCTCCAAAATTTGTCATCCACCATCCCAAGTTTGGAAAATAAAAAGTCACTCATCCAAATGTCCAAATAACCTTTCCACGTCTACCATCATTTGTCATAATCCTACATCTCGCCTAAAGTCCAAAAATCTCACGTCAAAAATCCGTCACATCATGGCAGCAACTCTTTACCACAAGGACTCTCATGGCACTCTATTACGATGTGCGTATTTTGATAAGGCCAACTCTAGTATCAGAAAGGATCACGATGACATCGATCAATTGTATACAAGTGCTACGATCCTGACAAGACAACTCCTTCAGCAAGGTCATTTTTGGCATATCATGGCACCAATCTCTACATCGGCACCGTCAGTGGATTCAAAACAGTCAGTGGTTATCTAAAGCATCTAGGCTATCCACAAAATCAAAAATACAAAAAAAAATCAAAAATCAAAAAATCGTCACCCTAATGAAAACTCCTCGGCAACAAAGGCCTTGGTGACACCAAAAAAATCAAAAATCAAGAAAAATAGTAAAGAGAAAAAATTTCATCCAATGGTGAAAACTCCCAAACAGTGCCTGCTGGATAATACATGATGAAAAACTCGCAACAAAGGGCCATGTAAATAAATCATCTATGTGAATTTTTACACTTGGGGGCAAGTCGTCTCATTTCCCATGCCTTTCTCATGACATTTACATCCATCTAAGCCCTATCATTTCCATCCATTTTCCCACCTACCTTGGTCTTGACATAAAACTGGCACACATAAATCATGCTTTGGGAAAACTCTTGACATGTCTATCCTTTAGTCATACACGATTCACGAAACATCATGTCATTGACCATCATAGTCTTATGGTCCTTGTACGATGTAGTCCTTGAAAATCATATGACAATTCCCTTAGTCTCATGTGTCTCATCTTTTACCAAGGCCACCCCCTATCCTTTCATGTCTGTCACCTACCTTGGCTTTCCCTTGTCAAATGGTCTAAGGATAATCATCATCCCATCTATCCCTAATCAAGTCATTCCAAATGCAACGAGTCTAATCCATACAAGCACATTATCCAAAACATTACTTGACTTCATTCCCCGCTCAAATTAGACTCCTTATACTTTCATTACATTATTTCGTCCTCATGAGTTTTGGGATGCCCTTCCCACGCCAACAATCAACGCTTGTCATCACCGCCAATTGGTATTCAATGACTAGGGCACAACCATGTTTGTCCTTGGATCTCATGTGTAGGCACTACCATATGCATTTGTCACTATCTCTTAAATGTTGCAGCCAAAAATCATAAACAACAAAAAAGACAAAACATGGCAAAAAAGTCCTAAAAAGACAAAACATGGCAAAAGTCCCGAAAAAGACAAAAACATGGCAAAAAGTCCCAAAAGACAAAAAACATGGGCAAAAGTTTTGAAAAAAAAAAGATAAAACATCATAAAATGTCCCTAAAAAAGACAAAACATCATAAAATGTCCCAAAAGACCAAAACATCATAAAATGTCCCTAAAATACCTAAAAATCATAAAAGGTCCAGAGAAAAACACAAAAACATTCAAATCAATGTCAAAATCCTAAAAATAGAGTCAAAGTCAGTCATGTCAGTCAGTCCATGTCATTGTCGAACTACGTTGTCTCTGCACATTTGCTACGTAGGCAAGGCCATCAGTCGATGAGTCCCCGAGACATTAGGGTAGTCCTTTTAGGCTGGTCCAAATAAAATCATGGTATTTGTCACAATCGTCACATCGGTCAAATAAGTTAGACAGTCAAAATCAAACACAAGATAGTCATTCAAAACGTCAATGTCAAAATTGGTCAAAATCAGACAGTACAGTCCAATCAATCATACAGTCAACATCAGTCAACTTGCCAAAACATATTAGTCAAAACAATATCGGGCCTGCCACTCTTTTGGTCCTTTTCTAAGATGTGTGTCCTTCTTGGAGTTAGACCAAATGTCCTTTGCCTTTTTCAGACAGTCCTTCCCGACAATAGTCTCACAAATTGGCCAACACTACTAAATTGATAAAAATCCTGAAATCACAAACTGACAAGAAATCAATTCAGCAAAACAAACATTGGCAAACAAAATAAAATGGTCATAATCTTTTGGTCTATCTTGTCTTATCTTTTGACTATCTTGGCTATTTAGTCTTATATTTTCATCAGTTTGTCTTTTGGTCATGTTACTAGCTACCTCGAGGATGTCCCATGAAGGATTTAGAGGTGCGATGATGTCTCCTGGCCTATTTTATTTTCTTTGACTGCTGTCTGTGGATTGTCTTGACAAAAAAAAACTGGGGCAACTTCGCCCTTAGTATGAGTTAGGACATTCCTTGTCTATGACTGTCTGTTTTTCAAGTGGATGACCTTGCACACCTTGGACTACATCATACCATTGTGTTTGTTGTCCATTTGTGTCATTTTTACCGCCCAATGATGATTAAGAGCAATAAATATTAAGGTCCTATGGCAATGTTTTGAAGGATTTGGTCTAGGAACTAACATGCATCTCCTTTAGTCTTGTCATCTTCTCTCACTCATCTCATATAGGCATTGCATCGATATCATCATCCATATCTTTTGCATTAACATTTCTTTGTCTCTTCATATTCTAGTCTTCTCATCAATTTCGAGAGCACACCCATGTTCTTCGAACCTGTCTGTCCTCTCGAGGGGGCATACCGCAACCCTCCTCGTCATTCTTCCTCATCTTATTTTGCACTGGGGCATATTTTTGACTTCTTTTCTTTGTCACAATGCGACATGCTACATTATGACAAAGAGGGGCAAAATGTAGACACATAAAATTGTCCTAGGCTTGCAACTCTTGATTATTCAACATTGTCCCTTTCATTCTTAATAATTAAATAACTTTTAATTATTTAATTATTTTCTAAAGTCATAATTCTTCTATTAATTAAATAATTTTAATTATTTAATTAATTCATTTTTATCTTTATTCTCCCTTGATTAATTAAATAAATTTTATTTATTTAATTACGTCACTAATTAAGTCCCTTCTTTTTAAAATTAAATAAATTCTTATTTATTTAATTTTTATCCACTATCCACTATAATTAAATAATTATTTTAATTATTTAATTATTCATTAGCCTCTTCTCTCATTAAATTAAATAAATTTAATTTAGTCCACTCTCTTGAATTTTGAATTAAATCATTATTTAATTCAAAATGATTCTTTTGTCACATTCTTCCATAATTAAATAATATCTTTATTATTTAATTATCTACTGGTCACCTGGAGTAAATAAATTTTATTATTTAATTTCTCCAGCAACCTCTTTGTCCGTGCCAGCCTTATCTTCCAAGTTAATTCTTGACTTTTGACATCTCATTTAATTTCGACCATTGATTGAATTATTTTATAATTCAATCTTGACCCTTCATTCTTATCTTTTGCCCTAATTTTGACTTAACCCTAATGCACATAGCAACATTTAATCTTAGGCATTGATCTTAGGGTTCTAGTCATCTTTTCATCCTGGCCACACGTTCAAAATTGCAGTTTTCATAAAAGGGCAATTTTGATCTCATTTGCTGTCTCTGGCTCTCTCTCTCTCTCTATCTCTCAGTCTTTAGCTCATTTTGACTTCTTGCACTCTTAGTCTATGTCAACTTGCTGTCAACTTAGGTCATAGTCATTAACAGTCATAGTCATTTTAGCTCATTGTAGGGTTATTTTTATTTTCTGCAAATCCTTCAACACTTGCATAGGGCTTAGTCTTTAGTCATAGTTGCTCATAAATCTGAGGGCATTGTTATTTATCTGCAAGCTAGGAGGTGTAACAGAGGTTAATCATGGAAGGTGGAGACACAGGGTAACACTATCCCTTTTGTCTTCACCTCACTTCCATTGTGCTTTGTTATTTTCATAGGGATTTTAAGTGTTATTGTGCTAACCCTTTAATAAAATTTAGGATTTTCCCTTGATCACAGGTTCTAGTTTCTAAAAATATAAAACTTAGGAGGGTGTAGAGAAAGTAGCCACCATATTGTTGTTTTATAATTTTTTCGGGTTGTTAAGTAGCCACCATATTTGCTCAAGTACACTATTTTTTTTATTTATCCTCCTTAAACCTAGACATTAGAGCTAAAAAAAAAGTTTCTCATTCCCATTTTATAGATTCCTACAAACAAATACGCAACCAAATTTTTTATCAGTTGAAAAACAACCTAAAATCAACAATAAATAAATAAATAATAGAATCAAGACCTACAAGGACCGTATAGGAGTCGCAAGTTGAAGATTCAAACATGAGACCTGCTCTACAGTGGCATTATACAATTTGAAGCAAAAACCAATAGAAACATGTATTTAACAGAAGAGAGTAAATTTTGTATATCTTTTCAATAGTCGTTTTCTTCCCTCTAAAAAATATATCATGAAACAAGTATAGGTATTGTGATTAGTGGATTAGAATAGGTTAACCACACTTGATCCATGAGGATGAGAAGTGCAGTTTATCCACTAAACCTTAGTCCCAATAAAATGATCTAATGTAAATTAAAATGGAAGTCATTAAACTAATCAAGTTAAACCATGAAAGCTTTTAGAAACCCCTACTTTAATCCATTAAAACTTATTCTATTGGGGGATTGGTGTTGTGTTGATGTGAAATGATGACCCTTTCCCAATCTCATGGGTATTGAGCTTGTTCCATTTGATTCTATTGAAAAGAATCGATGAAACTAATAAAAGATGTGTATGAGAACATGATTTATGCTAAATTGAGCATGATGCAAGAGTTAATCTACCATGGTTTTATGCTAAAAGATGTAGATATGCAATTGCTAAGATATATGAGATTAAACTAAAAGATTCAAACCCTAATTATATATTTAACTAAATGGATGTATGGAAGCCATTAATGGAAGCTAAGCTATTATGCAACTAAAAATGAACTAAAATATGCCAAATGTGTGCAAAGCATGAGTGTGAGTGTGAGTGATTTCAACAACATAAGTTTACAAATTGAAAGATGGATCCATTTGTCTCCAAATATTGACCTATTTATAGGAGAGCAAATGAGAAATGAAGAGTTGAGATTGAAAAATCTAATCAATGTTCAAGGATGGAAGACATTGAAGGCATGGATCATGGATTCTCATCAATGGGTGAGAATGCAAGATAAGATTTAATCAAGGGTTCTCATTCCTTCAAACAAGCACACTTTTGACCTGTACAAGAGGTCACAAGTTAATTTGCACAAGAAATTTCAGTGCATGAAGCTTTGAGTTAACTTGCACATGAAGTTTTGTAAGAATATTCCCTTTTTCAAATGAGTGGGGAGAAAGAATATTCTTTGGAATATTCTCATGGGTGAGGAAATAGATTTTTTACAAATTGAAACAAAGTTTAATTGTGCAAAAGGGGAAGGAATATTTCTTTTGGAGGAATGTGCAAAGGAGGAATATTCCCTTGCAAGTGGGGGGAATTTAGATTAATTAGACAATTGCTAATTAAACAATGGTTTAATCATGCAATTAGGGGAATTAGAAGAATTTATGATGCAGGAGCATCCAGTGGTGTGAGGGCAATCTTGCATCACCCAAAAAGATGATTTCCATTTTTGTTCCTGTTGTTTTCTTTTTGTAGATGTTTTTGTGTTTCTGGATACCCTTTTCGTCAAATAAGAGTTTCCAACTTTTAGAACTGCTTTTCTGCTTTTTTTTGCTCAACTGCTATTTTTAGCAGGTTTGAATTTGAAGTCGTGAGAAGACAGAAATTTTTGGGAAGGTTCAGGACGGAAAAATACACAGTCTGGTGAAAGAATCAGGTCAAGATCATTCACGACTTGAAATTTATTCAAGTTCCAATTTCTGCTTTTTGCCCTGAAAAACCTTCCGAGCTCAGTTTGAGGCACCAAACGATCCCGGATGGGCCTGAAAATTTGCGGAAAAGTTGGTGCATATTTTAGAAATGTGCTAATTTTCAACTGTGAATTTAAACTTGAATTTCAAATTGTAATTTTGGCGCCAAACCGTCAAAAATCTTATCTTGAAGGTTGTTTTTGGTTCCAAATCGAAAGGGGTCTATTTAGGGGCTTGTTTCTGATTTTTGGGTAACTTTTTGGGGAAAGAAGTTCGCATGCTGTGAAAGGGGATCTGGGTAATTTTCTGTAAGTGGGTAATTTGCATGTAATACAGAGCTTGGGGATTTGAGATCCTCTGCATGTAAGAAGTTCAATATTTATGAATAAAATATTATTCCCTGTTTTGTGAGTGTATTTCTGTGTCTCGGGTTTGCTCCCTCGTCAATTTAGATGATATTCAATAAATTAATTGATTTAATGAAAAGGGGGATTGTGACATGATATTTAATTAAATAACAGTTGTTATTTAATTAAATAAGAGGACTTTAGGGATTAAATTAAATGATTAAATTTATTTAATTTAATAAGATGAAATGTTAGCATGAAAGGGGATGAATTCATCTAATTAGATTAATTAGATTAATAGATGAAAATGATGTAATTAATTAAATGGCTAGGCTAATTTAATTAATTAAGTGAAAAGATGATGGATTTTAGGATGAAATGATGTTAGTTAGCAAATGTGATCCATCGAGACATTTTTAAGTGTCTACATTTTGCCCCTCTTTGAAGCAATGTACTCGTTGCATTAGTTCATATATTGATGTTGATTTCAATGTTGATTTTGATGCAGAAATGGATATCGATGATCTGTTTGAGATGTTTATGGCTAAGCTAAAGTTGATTGATCTGATTGATTGATTGACAACATTGTTGAGGATTCACAACAATGCAAGGATTTTTTTGAATAACATGAGGATTTGCAGGGAAAGATATATCCCAATGATGATTAATTTGATAATTTGATCAAGATTTTCTAGAAAGGCTAGGAACAAAGTCCGTTAGATGATTTGATATTGATATGATCGAAAGATGGTTGGTTGCCCCCTCGATAGATTGATTGGGGAATAAAGTGTTTTGATCAGGCTCACGATAGGTGAAAATTAGACTTATGCTTGAGATTCTTGAGGTTTTAGGTTGATTTTGAATCAAAGAGCTACAAATTTTTAGATTGTTGAGCTAAAGATGATATAGATGCCCCACTGTGCCCCAACGGAAGAGGGATTGTCGATAAAGAGGATGAAAAATAGTTCCTGGAAAGCTCAGATGTTGATATAGACATTTCATGATGTATAGAAAATCATCGACTATGGGTAGCCTCATGTATATTTCGATGTAGATCACATAGATTTGATACTTGGATATAAATGTTAGTTAAGATAGAAGAATAAGAAGATAAGATGGATAGAAGTAGAATAATGAAAATGGATGAATTTTGACCATTGATTTAGAAGATTGATTCAAAAAGTCCAACAAATCCTTGATCCATCAAGACTTTATTAGATATGTTGATGAGGTGGATGATGATGATTCAATCATATCTTGGGATTGGGATTTTTGTCATTCTTTATTTTTGATATAACACATAGATACGATGCATCAAGGTATTGATAGCTAGGATGGTGTTGTGTCTAGTGTAATGGAATTTGACTCTACAAATAGATAGGATAGTTCTTGTTCACACCCTGACATACAGAAACCTCATTGGAATGTAAGTTAGAAGTTTAGAATAGATCAAACCAAAGCATACACTATAGTCAACAATGTACTCCAAACAACTTTCCTACACGCAACTAAGGAAGTATGCACCAACATTATTTTACAAGAATACCCACAAGCAAAACAAATGAAAGATAATGATTGATGCCCCGTTCCTTTCTAAATCATTTTGATAGACATCATTGAGAGGTCATCAAAATGGGTCAATAAGATAAATCATAAGAAAAGATTAAAGACAAACAATTAGTGTTATCTATACCTCTTACCAGTTTAAAATGGCTAAGGTGATTTATGATACTGATGTCCATTGCAGGAAGAATGCATCTTAGGACATGTTGATCAGATGGTTATTTGATGTTGGATGATGATGATGAGCTTTATGATAAGTCGTTAATACAAACTTCATTGACACATTTACCTATGATTTAAACTGTAGATTTTGATAATTACGTTCTTACTTTACAACTTGCTAAACTTGTTTTCTATTTGTTTTGCCAAAGGTTTGAAGATGATGGTCAATTTATTATGGATGAAAGTTTATTGCGAGTGAAAGCAAAATGGGACGGATGGTTTTGAATTTTTTGGAATATTTCAATGTTTTGGTATTTTGAGAATGTTTTGAGGCTGTTTTTGGACTTTTTGAAAGTTTATGTGAATGTTTTTGGTTTTTGATTATTTGAGGATTTTTAGGGTTTTTTGGAGATATTCGAGGTTGTTTAGGTTTTTTTGAAAGTTTTCTAATATTTTTTGTGTTTTTTGTTTTTTGAATGTTTAGGAGTTTTTGAGATATTTGAATGTTTTGGGATTTTTTGATTTTTGAATGTTTAGGAGTTTTTGAGATATTTGAATGTTTTGGGATTTTCTAAGAGAGTTTGAACCAAGAATCTAACCTAAATACCTATCCTAGGGGCCTTAGGGGCTGATCAAAGATAAGCTTTGCCTATGTTATACACGCAAAGACCATGTAGTTTGACTGATTTGACTTATTAACAAATGAGATATGAACAATTGATAGAAATGCTAGTTTATTATGACAGACTCCTAAGGGACTGACCTGGGGTGTCTTGAGGGAACATCAATGATGGCCTTGCCTATGTTAAAGCTCTAAGACAACATAGTTCAACAAGGTATTATTTTTGGATTTTTGATGTTTTAACTTTTGTAGGGATTTTGATGTGTTATGGATGTTTTGGATTTTTCCTTTATAATTTTTTGAATGTTTTTGGATTTTAGCTATATAAGAATTTTGGATGTTTTGGATTTTTTTATGAACATTTTACAATTTTTTTTGGGATTTTTGATGAGATTTTGAGGAAAATGATACCTAGATCATGATGTTGATGTCATGTTGTGAGATATAAGACATGGATCAAGAGTTATTAAAAAATAAGAGTGCAATAACCTGCCCCCAATGTCTAGCAATGCTTCATAATGTAATGAACAAACCAAGATAGGTAATGTATATGCGAAGAGTTCAACGAAGTTTTAGCATGCTAGATATGGTCTATGGGACTTCATGAGATAAAATTGTAAAGAGCCTGTTAAGAGTTTTCCATGAGTAGATTTCAAGTATATGCCGAATCTTTGTCAAGATCAAGATAAACTGGAATATTTGGATACATTTGGATTGGATGGATGGAGGAAACATTGGATTTATCATGACAAGGATGAGATGCTTCTATCTGAGAAGGATCATATAGATGTTCGATTCTACTCATGACACATGTTTGCTAGGTTTTCATCATGGTACTTGCCCAATGTGTCATCATAGTGGTTTTCACTAGAGGATGATTTTTATTTTTACTATTTTCTTGATTTTTTTATTTTTGGAAGTTTTACCCTCATGTTGAACCAGCTGGTGGAACTGATGTAGGGGCCACTATCATAACGTGCCAACGATATCCTACTTGAAGAAGTTGCTTTGCTAAGATACAAGAACTTGAATGTAACCTTGAAGGACTCTGATTTTCCTTGTAGATACTGAAATTAACCTTGTCTATGTGTGCACATCATGATAGAGTGCCTTCAGAATCCTTATGATGAAGAGTAGCTTCCAACACACGGTCAATGTGACAATTGGATATTGTGAATGGAGTGTATGGTGTCATGCATGAAGGAATAGGAAATGGATTGGTTGATGGTTTGGAACTTTTGACTCTCCAAACTTGGGAAGATGAGCAATGATGGGTGGGAACGGAGGTTTGAGTGGATTTAGGACCAACCACTAGATATACTTCATTCCTTGTTTGAGAAGAATTCTTTTGTATTTGAGGATGCTTTGGATATATTTCCCTTTTTTTTATTTTTCCCCACAGTTTCTTTAACTTATGGAGTTTTAGAGGGATGATTTTCTTTATTTTTCTTTTGAGGATTCTTTTGATGGATACCCTTCCCCTTTTGATTTTGCTCCATAGTTTCTTTAACTAATGGAGTTTTGGAGGGATGATTTTCTTTATTTTTCTTTGGTATCCATTTGTATTTACTTTGTCCTTTTTGATTTACTACTTCATTTTCTTTGATGATCTTTACCTTGCTTTGATAGGAATTCTTCTTTTTATGTTGGTCCCAATTTTTGTATGAGATGATGGGTGAATGCCAACTCGTGATATGACTAGTTGTAATGTTGATAATTTTTTCATCATAAGGATCCTTCGTGCCCCATATGTTGATGTTTGTTGTAGTCAAGATTTCCCTCAACATTGTGAAGGTATTATCAATACTGAATCCTTTGCCCTGATAATGTACCCTTTAATCCATAGCCACCGAATATGACTTGTCGTGAACACATGATATTGCTATGGGTTCCTTTTGTTCAGGAATTATGAAATGTTTTCTCTAATTCTATGACATCATTATCTATTGACACTGTTTCAAAAGATGTTGATGATGCACAATCATTGTAAGAATCAAGAATATTGATTGTTGCTTGCTCTTTTGTGGGAATATCAAGAATAGGAGATTCTTGTTTTGGATGAAGAATGTCTATATTTCCATCTAGAAGAAACATCTCAGGAGTGATATTGAGGACATCTTTGGAGTTTAAAATTATTTGGAAGATGTCACTTAACTCTTGATAAAACTCTAGGGATAGGGTTTCTTGACCCTTACTTGATTTAGAGTAACTTTTGTTATCCTCAAGAGCCTCCTCTTGACATGATCCTTGGGTAGATGATATATCATCAGTAAAAGACTCTTCATAACATTTTGTGGGTATGGATGCAATAAGGGATTTTTCTAGCTTGTTTGGAACTTCTTCAACATGCCCAATCATTGAGTCATATGTGGGAGAGATATCACAATCTAATATCCACTTGATGTCATTACGATATAAAATATTGTTAAACACTATTGATGGGTTTCCAAAATTTGTTTTAGAATAGTATCTTGATATGTGTCTGATTCCTCATGTTTTGATGAATAAATATGTCCCACCGTGGTATCAGGTGTATGGTTTACATTTTTTGAGGTTGATGTATTTCCTGAATCTTTTTCTTTTGTATGGTTAGGCATAGGTTTTATGTAAATTTTCAAAATTTCATTCCCTAATTTTTGATCGACATGAATGTCTCCTTGTTCAATAAGATCTTCTATTAGATGTTCGAGTCAAACAATTTTGTGTGTTATGACCTTTTTATTGGTGAAATTCACAAAAATGATTGTCTCTATAGCTATGAGGTTTGACTTGTGGTTATTGATAATTTGAGAAATCTGGGAGTGTGATGAGATTAGACTGTATCAACTTCTTCAACACATCCTCCATAGGTTCCCCTAAGGAAGTGAATTGTTGTTTAGGAGCACTATTCATTAATTGTTGTCCATGTTGAGTGTTTTCAACATTGATTGTTGGTTGATTGTTTGGTGGTTGCGTGTATAGTTGTTTTGTGTTCATGGGTTGGGTGTTTTCTTGTCTAGGAGTAGGTAAGACCACCTTTGCATCAACAACACCATCACTAGTAACATTTTTTTTCTTGGCCCAATAGTGGGGCTTGTTGTTAAAACTAGTGGATGGGTGGTTGTGCTTATACTCTTGTGTGTTCCGTTGTGAGATTAGGGCTCTCTCAATGTTAAGGGCCCTAGGAACAAGCTCACCATAAGAGGTAATGCACTACATCTTCAAGTGGAAGGATAGATCTGGATCAACATTTTCTATGATAATCCCCACTTGTTGTTCATTGAGAATGGTCCACTTGCTCTTACTAGCTTTTTTTAGGTCCATCGTTGCAAGAAATTGGCAAAGAATTCTCCTTTGTTCTACTTGAGTGTGTATAAATCTTCTAAGCTCACATCCATGTCAAGATTGAAGGAGAAGTGATCTATGAATCTATTGATGATTTCTTGGAAGGTTTTGATGCCTAGAGGTAACTATGAAAACCAATCCATGGCAGGACTTGTTAAATTTTGTGGGAATAAGCACATTAAGTAGGAATCATTATAGACCACCTCCATGCACATGACATTGAATACCTTGACATGGTCCACATGATTTCCTCTCCCTTTGTATTTATCAAATTTGGGAATTTCAAAGCCGAGAGGGAATGGTACCATTGTGATGTTTTGATCGAATGGATAAGGACATAGGTTTTGTTGTGTATGGGGCTTCTTCATCTTTTCCATTGAAAAATCCTGCATTTCTTGTGATAATGCCTTAAGTTGCAATGCTATATCACCTTGTGGGTTTGGTGGAGGAACATATGTTACATATTATGGGATGGTGGATGAAGTGTATGTGGGATTCTGATATGATGAGCTGTTGTATGGTGTGTATGGTGACATGGGATAAGGTGATGATGGTGTAGGCGTATATGTCCCTAACATGTTTGGGTTGACGATGTTTTGTTTAGGGTTATAGTATAGACCCTATTGTTGTTATTATTTTATGAATAGTTGTTGCTGGGCATATTGTTGAGCAAGTAATGCTTGTTTTTGGGCTTATTGTTGTTGAGCTTGTTGTTGCGTGGATAAGGCAACTTGTTGGTCTTGTTGTTGTTGTTGTGCCATAAGGGCTTGTTGGACTTATTGTTGTTGTTGTGCTACTAAGGTTGCTTCTTCTTCTTCTTCTTGTGTTGCTAAGGGTACTTGATGTTGTTGCTATGCTACTAAGGTTGCTTGATGTTGTTGTTGTGCAACTAAGGCAGTTTGATGTTGTTGTTGTGCTACTAAGGCTTCTTGTTGTTGTTTCTGTTGTTGGATTGCTTGCTAATAAGCCTGTTGCACTTGCTGTAAAGCTAGGGCATGTGCTTGCAATGTAGGATGAGTTGGTTGAAATCTGTGAAGGGTTTTGGGTGTTTTATATTTTGAGTGGGTTGTGGGTTTTTTATGAGAGGTTGGGGTTCCCTTGGTTCAACATTCCTTGTAAGATAGTGGATTGAGGTGGAGGAATGTAAGATTGAGGTACCATTTTAAATTGCATGACATGGGGGACCAAGGGGAAAGATGATGTTGGTGCCATTTGATATGTGATGGTAATGACACATTCATACCTTGTAACTAATTGAAAGGGTTCCCTTGACCAATGCTTTGGGGATTTCTTTGTGCTTGGGATGCAGTCAAGGTATTTCCTTGGTTGATGGGGTTCACAACCAAGTTGTTGTTTTGATTTGGGTTGATGATAGCTGGGTTCGATGTGGATGGTGGATTGACTTGAGTAGATTGGGTAACCACTTGTTTCGATGTGTCAATGGGGTTTTTGGAACCACTTGTAAAGGGTTGACTTTGCGTGAGAGTGTTAACTTTCCCTTGTTGTCCTACTTGAGGTCAAGGTATTTCCTTGGTTGATGGGGTTCGCAACCAAGTTGTTTTGATTTGGGTTGATGATAGCTAGGTTTGATGTGGATGGTGGATTGACTTGAGTAGCTTGGGTAACCACTTGTTTCAATGTGTCAATGGGGTTGTTGGAACCACTTGTTAAGGGTTGACTTTGCGTGAGAATGTTAACTTTCCCTTGTTGTCCTACTTGAGGTAGTTGGTCCATATTACCTTGTGTAACGGTAGGCACACTTGGGGTATTTGTGGTGATGGATGAAGATGGTTGTGCTTGAAATTTTGATGTTGTTGTGGCACCATGGAATGTAAGTGGTTTGCCAAATGTTGGTGTCAAACTTGTGTTTTGGGGAAGGTTGGTGGTTAATGGAATGTTCATGTTGTGAATACCCATAGTTGCGTTTGTTCCTAGACATGAAGTGAGACCAAGGTTGGTTCCTAGCCTAGTTGCAAGAATAGATGTTAAGGGTTGACTTGGCACAAGGGATGGATTTGGTTGAATTGTAAATGAATTCGAGCCTTGTGTCAATGATTGTGCGACAAAAGATGGGGAAATTGGAGCCACATTTTCTCAGGTTTGATGTTTTTGTTTATGCTCAAGGATTTCCTCTTTAGTAAGCTCAAATGGGTTGTTTGTGACATTTTCTACCTCATATGGTCCCAATGGATCTTGGGTTGTTATGAGGGGGTAAAATAACTCCTTGGATCAAATTCTTGTGAGTTTGGATCACTCATGGTAGATGGGACTTTGGTTTCTTCCATGATTATCTTGTGTTGTGATCTTGTCTTTACCATAAATTTTGGGTCAGCTATGGGAGAGTTGTGTTGAGATTTGTAATGTTTAAACTCTCTAGTTGACTCAAATATAGGTATTAAGGGACACTCTAAGTCTTTTTGGAGCAATGATGATAATGGGAGATGAAAAGGTGGATGATGTGGGAAGTGATCTTTGAAAACGCTTTAGGACAACACTTTTGACTTAAGAGTTTGACGTTTGATAAAGGATGTTTATGAACTTGGAAATATTTAGGGTAGACTCGTGACCTTCAAGATAAACTAGTTCAAAAATGATAACTAGCTCAACTAACTGCATGGAAAAGGATATATTTTACATACAAAGTAGCTAAGTTAGGGGTTGGTTTGATAAATTTCTAAGTTAAAAAGTGTTGGTGTATTCAAATTTTTTGCAAAGATAGGTGAAGTGAAGGATGAAATTTGATGGAGGGGTGAATGAAGTGTTTGACCCAATTTTGACCTAGAGTGAACCTAGTTTTGATAAGATCAAGGTAGTGAGAAAAATGCTAGACCTCTAAAAGTGATAATACTCTAAGAACTCAATGATTTTGGTAAAATAGGACTCAAATGATTTTGGAAATAGGACCTAATGATTTTGGTAAAGTGAAACTCAAAGATTTTGGATAATGGGACTCAATGATTTTGGCAATAGCACTCAATGATTTCAAACTTAATGTTTGCAATGTTTTCCTTGTATGATAGCGGGCATAAGGTTGGGTTGTTCAATGGGTTTGATCGGTCTCCAAATAGTCATGTGGGTTTCAATTTTTCAAGTTTATCTTGCTTAAGTGAATTTATTTTTACCAAAAACACTTGTCTTGATTAAGTTTCAAACTAAATGTCTATGTCAAAAACATCATCAATTTCACAATGTCCATTTTGTGAAAATCATAAGGTTGAAGGCATAGTTGCTTGTGTTAACCTTGGAAAATATGGATTGTGATATAAGTCAATATATTTAGAAATATCTAAGGATAGAAATCCATAGGGAAAGCATTAATATCAAGGATTTTTCAAAAGGTATCCATATTTATACCAAAGGGTTTGGAATTCTGAGGAAGATTGTGAATGTTTGTTTGCAATGTTTTGGAACCAAGCAAAGTATTAAACTAACTCACAAGAATTTACCATCCTAGGTTCAAAAGATACTACTTGTTGAATCCCCACTCAGATTTCTCCAAACATGAAGATAATGTGAAAAGCTAGAGATTTGGTGACACTGGCTCCCCTCCACGACACACACTTCTTGGGAACACCAAATCTCAAAATCCTAAAGATCCTAAGATCCTAAGGATTTTTCTATTTCAACAATGAATAGTAATAATTTGGGGTGACTTTAGAACGATCGTTCTTGCACCAACAAGCATTAAGGATTTTTGGTAACTAAACAATTTGGTTCTTAGTAACAAACCAATAACACCTAGTTGTATATGCACCCACTTTGCCACTTAAGGATCTTACTACTGCTCTCGTTCCACTTAAGGCATGGTACTAGGTGCAGTATGTTATACAGTCTAGGATAGAAGGTACTTTCTCATGATTTCCCAACCTTTAATATAGCCCACCAGTAAATATGCTTACAAGAATTTGCTAATGGGTTTCCCATTGTAGGGTGTGTCTCATAGTAAGTCCTCTCTTAAGCGTGACACAAAGCATAAAAGTGTACTTAAGTATTTCTCTTCACCCAAGATCGCATGAAGCGTAAGGGGATTGGATACATACTTTAAGTGCACACAAACAACAAAGTACGCTTGGAGTGTTTCTCTTCACCCAAGATCACATGAAGCACAAGGGGGTTGGATGCGCACTAAAAGTGTGTCACAACAAAGCAAACAATCATTCATTTTACCCTCTAAAGCTAAGATGAATTCATTTTATGCACCAAAAAAAATGGTAAGTTACCTTGTTCAATTTTAAAACCCAAAAGACAATGATAACACAAGGGTTCAATTTTAGTCCTGTTTGAGCATTCGTTTTAAACCCAAATGAAAATTATTGATGTCCTAAAGTATAAAGTAAAAAGGATAAGAAATTGGGTTATAATTTCCCCAAAGCATCAAACACTTGTTACAATCATAAGATCTTAAGATGAGAATGCTCCTTCACTTTAACTTTTATCATCCAACTTGCAAAACCTAGTTTAGCCTAAAAACCAGAACAAAAAGTTAGACACATGTTAGAAGTTAGATAAAGCAAAGAAAATTCAAAAACATGTCAAAAAATCAAGCTTTATTTTGTTTACCAATTATTCACAATGTTGAAATCAATTGTGTCGCTAAAATCCATCAATAGTGTTGCCATACAACAAGTGTGTCATTGCATTAAAAATTTAATAACACTTCTCTGCATAAAATAGTGACATCAAATGCGTTGTTGTATCAATTGCATCGCTATATTAAAATTCATTGTGTTAAAATTTATCAATAATGTTGCTATATTAAAATGCAGTGACAAAATTAATTATGCATTGCTAAAATGAAAATTCAAGTGCATCACTGTATTAGATGTGCTTCACCATATCGAAAAATCAATAGCGTCACTGAAATCAATAGTGTCACTGAAATCAATAGCATCACTGTATTGGAAAATCAATGACGCCACTATATTAGATGTGTGTCACTAAAATCAATAGCGTCACTGTATTGAAAAATCAATAGCATCACTATATTGGATTTGCATCACTAAAATCAATAGGATCATTGTATTGAAAAATCAATAGTGTCACAGTATTGGATGTGTGTCGCTATATTGAAAAACACAAGAAAAATAGAGATTTGACAAGAAAATTGTCAAATTAGTTAGTTCAAGCACTCTTTCTAGCATAAAAATGTGATTAGCAGATTAGAACAGGTTAACCACACTTGATCCATGAGGATGCAAAGTGTACTTTAGCCACTAAACCTTAGTCCCAATAAAATAATCTATGTAAATTAAAATGGAAGTCATTAAACTAATCAAGTTAAACCATGAAAGCTCTTAGAAACCCCTACTTTAATCCATTAAAACTTATTCTATTAGGGGATTGGTGTCATGTTGATGTGAAACAATGACCCTTTCCCAATCTTGTGGGTATTGAGCTGGTTCCAGTCAATTCTATTGAAAAGAATCGATGAAACTGATAAAAGATGTGTATGAGAACATGATTTATGCTAAATTGAGCATGATGCAAGAGTTAAGCTACCATGATTTTATGTTGAAAGATGTAGATATGCAATTGCTAAGGTAATCTATATGAGATTAAACTAAAAGATTCAAACCCTAATTATCTATTTAACTGAATGGATGCATGGAATCCATTAATGGAAGCTAAGCTATTATGCAACTAAAAATGAACTTAAATATGCCAAATGTGTGCAAAGTATGAGTGTGAGTGTGAGTGATTTCAACAACATAAGTTTGCAAATTGAAAGATGGATTCATTTGTCTCCAAATAGTGACCTATTTATAGGAGAGCAAATGAGAAATGAAGGTTTGAGATTGAAAAAGCTAATCAATGGTCAAGGATGGAGGAAATTGGAGGCATCGATCATGGATTCTCATCAACAGGTGAGAATGCAAGATGAGATTTAATCAAGGGTTCTCATTCCTTCAAACAAGCACACATTTGACCTGTACAAGAGGTCATAAGTTAGTTTGCATAAGAAGTTTCAAGTTAACTTGCACATGAAGCTTTGAGTTAACTTGCACATGAAGTTTTGTAAGAATATTCCTTTTTTTCAAATGAGTGAGGAGACAAAATATTCTTTGGAATATTCTCATGGGTGAGGCAATAGATATTTTGCAAATTAAAGCAAAGTTTAATTGTGCAAAAGGGGAAGGAATATTCCTTTTGAGGAATGTGCAAAGGAGGAATATTCCCTTAGAAGCGGGGGAAATTAAATTAATTAGATAATTGCTAATTAAACAAGGGTTTAATCATGCAATTAGGGGTATTAGAAGAATTTAGATGATATTCATTAAATTTATTGATTTAATGAAAAGGGGGATAGAGACATGATATTTAATTAAATAACTTAGGGTTATTTAATTAAATAAGAGGACTTTAGGGATTAAATTAAATGATTCAATTTATTTTATTTAATAAGATGAAATGTTAGCATGAATGAGGATGAATTCATCTAATTGGATTAATTAGATTAATAGATGAAAATGATGTAATTAATTAAATAGCTAGACCATACAAATATTTTAGGATTTTGCTCTGTGTCAAAAATATGTGTGAGGGCAGCCCAAGGGTTTGTAGTGGTGATGGATGCTTGGGCACGAATGCAGATGGGAAGTCATTGTGAAACGGTGTGGGAAAGGTGAAGGGTAAACAACAGTTGGGCTCCAGGCATGGCGAGGATGGTGATGCAGCGGGCAAGAAGCATTATGCCCTTCGTTCTAGTGTTTCTCGGGAGACACAAGTTCTACTTGATCTTCCTTTTAGAGCTCGTTCACCTAAGGTTCCATCTGGTGAGGACTCTGTGTCACCGATAGGGAATTATAATTCATTCGCGGACTACAAGAACAAATCAAACCCCTTCCATGTGTATTCTATTTTTTTCCTAGAGTAGATTCGACTGGCTATCCCTGCTGTGGATTCGTCTTCTACTGCTACTTGCAAAAATAGGACAAATCCTTATCACACTTGCTCTGCATTTTGTGTAGAGTAGATTAAGAATGAAAATCCTTCCCTTTTGTGCCCTTATTCTCCATCTATTCTACCCTCTTCCCCCACAGAGGAACCTATTAGTCCTTCTAGCGGAACTGCTCTCTCCTTTGGTGATACAGAGGTGTGTTTTTCTAATGATCCTTTGGATTTTTGCCTCCCTAAAGGTTGCATCGATGAATTCACTACAAACATTGGAAATTGCTCCTTAATTCTATGTTGTTTGTGTAGGTGCCCTTCCATCAACTCCATCCTCAAATGGGAAAAATCTACCTAGAATAATTTGACTGTGTCGAGGATTGAGTCTTTGGATTTTGGTTTTTTTCTGCTCACCTTCAATATCGTTAAGGATTGCAATTTCATGACCTAGAATAGTCCTTGGTTTTTTGAGAACTCTGCTATCTTCCTTACACCTTAGACTCCCTTTTTTGATCCAGCGACAACCAAGATAATAAATATTCCTTTCTGGATCAGATTCTATAATTCACCTTTGGTGTTGCAGAAGGAAGACCTCATTAACAAATTGATCAATAATTTTGGAACTTTTGTGAAGTTGGATTCTGAGGTGGTGGCTTTTGATCATAGATTTTATAGGGTTTGTACTATGGTTGGAATTTCCAAACCCCTTCTGCAGGCTATCCAAATCCACTCCTCTCTTGGCATTTGGACTCAATTTTTAAACTTTGAAGGTTTTCCCTTTTGTTGTTTTCACTACAATAAGCTGGGCCATAGAGTTGAGGCCTGTTCTCTTCAACGCAAGGTTGGGTCAAGATTTTCTAGCCTTAAAAAATAGGTTAAGAAGCATGTCACTCCTAATGCAGATTTCATTTGGCAGAATCAAGGTAAGTTTCAAGTTTCTAATTAGATTTTGGGGCTGGATCCTGGTCTTCCTCCTGAACCTTCATCTCAAGTCCTATTATTATTGTCCAAGATAATCTACCCAATGCTTCTCCTGAAACCAACACTGATGGATTTGAGTCTGATGGTACCTATTGTTTTATGGATGATTTGGACAACCCCAATCATGGTTGTTTTGAATATGATATGATCTTTGAACCACCTCATAAAATCAGGATCTCTCAGACTGTATGCAACAAGCTTAAACCAGATTATGGCTCAAAAAGAAGGAAGGGTAGGAAGACTGACACAAAAAAAAATTGAATGGAAGGCATGGAAGTTGTCAAAGGGGGCACCCACTGGACCATGGATGCTCTCTTCTCTCAAAACAACAAAAAATCCTAATGGCTCTATTGGGTTCTATTTCCTTTATGTTTGTGTGGGTTTTAACCCTTGGTCTTTGTCTAGTTCTATGTAACTAGTCTTATGTGTTTTAGACTCTTTGTCCTCTCATGGATCTTATTGGTATCTTCTGCCCTCTCATTCTTTGTGGGAAGACTCTGTAATTGTATTTATTTATTCTTTATAATAAAGGGTGTGGGCCCTTACCCTGCAACTTACAGATAAAAAATAAAATAAAAATAAAATAGCTAGGCTAATTTAATTAATTAAGCGAAAAGAGGATGGATTTTAGGATGAAATGATTTTAGTTAGCCAATGTGATCCATCGAGACATTTTAAAGTGTCTACAGGTATTTACAATGACATCTGGATAATCTCCTTAAGAAAAAAAAAATTTTGTTTGAAACCAAAAGAAATAAAAATGCACATTCTCTTCAAATAAATACTTACAAATCCATATCCTCTCCTGTAGAATGGCCAACTTACAATCTCAAACTCACCACAATGTTCAAATATGAGCATGAAATATATGAAACAACAACACCAATTTTCCCATTATTGAGAAAATCAACATAGTATGTTGACTTGGAAAAATCTCCTAATCTACTCTTATCAATTTTTAGTTCGTACGTTAGGTAATGTTTAATACAAGAGCTATCCATATGGTAGGTATGGAGGTGTTGCTTGCTCTCAGAGACTCTGTATCTCGTATTGTTGGGGACAACTGTTGAATAGTCATATAAGATGCAAGGCTAGATGTATAGCTTGAATTTAATATCAACAATACAAACAACTAGACCATCAAAATTACTTTATCAAGAGATTGCATAACCTTCTCTCATGCACACATTACATTTGAAACACTGTCAATTGGGAGATCAATTGCGATCTTGATACAAATTTTGGGCAAGAGAAAATGTTCAATGCCATAAAAAATCCAAAAAAGTTTAATGCAATAAAAAATCCAATGAGGAGGTTACTCACCCTGAACAAATACAATCATTAAAAATCAAACCCTACAACTCAAACATAAGATATTGTTATATAAAATGTATAGTGGTCACTGGGTCAGTTCTATATCCTCAAAAGTTTATGGGTAATATCAAATCATCCAACCAAGAACTAAGTTAAATACTAGTCATGTCATTGAAATGTTTTAAGAAACAAAGCATTTAAAAAAAAATCGTGATAGAGGGTTGAAGAAGAAGAATTCATCGAAGACAATTATGCATACAATTACAACCACATTTTCCAACAAAATCACATTTATTACCACACCCAGTATATAGAAATATGTTTATGAATGATATTGTAATTATTATAAATTTACAATTTTTAATTTTAACTTTGTCATAATTTTTGCATCTCCAAATGTGCAAATATTAGTTGAGAAGTGGCCAAAAAAAAAGCCTAAAAAAGCCAATAAAATTGCAAAATTAAAATATTATATCAATTCTCATGCTTTTATAGAAATATATTTATGAATGATATTATAATTATTATAAATTAACAGTTTCTAACTTTAACTTTGCCATAATTTTTGCATCTTGATTGTGCAAATATTAGTGGCGAAAAAAATACCTCAAAAAAAGCCAATGAAATTGCAAAATAAAAATACTATACTCAATTCCACATAATCTTCTCTCACCTAAATTTTTTTAGCTAATGATATTCAAGAAAAATAATTTTGAAAATTAGAAAAGTTAAAAAACATGCATTTTACTTTAGAAAAATTTCAAATATAATGTATAAAAGAAAATAATTAGTTTTGATTGGTTGAAATTCAAAACATTAATCACTAGTTAAAATCTAGCCTTGCCTATAGTTCCATGGTAGGAACTGAAAGTAACAGCATAAATTGTCATTAAAAATTAAATGTTAAACATTTTAAGTATGAAAGAAAGAAAATTGATGGCATTTATTTTTAAGTTTTGGTATTTATTTATTTATTTATTGAGGGGATTATGGCTTACAAATTTATCCCCCAGCAATGACAAAATTAGTTAATCTATTCATGACAAAAAAAGTTGCCTTAAAAAAATGCTCAAAAAAGGGTTCACAAAAATGTTGCTTACAAACATCATTTATTTTTAGTCTTATTGTAAATAAACAACCTTTAAAAAGTTTAATTTTTTTTTTTAAAATTAGTTAAATATTTTTATTATGATTTTGTGGCAGAAAAATGCCTTGAAAAACTATGATAAAAAAGTTTATGGTTAGCATTCTTGAAAATCCGCCCTTATCGCTCAAAATTTTTTAGCCAATAAAATTGAGGAAAAATAATTTTTGGAATTTGAAAAGTTAAAAATCATGCATTTAACTTTAAGAAAATTAAAATATCATGTATTAAAATAAAAATATAATGTATCAAAAAGAAAATAATGAATTTTGATTAGCTGTATGCAAAATATTTAATCACTAGTTAAGATCAAGGTCTTACCTATAGTTCCATGGCATGAACTAACAACAACAAACATATAGAATATAATCAATCAAGTAAGAGGAACACGGAGAATTCTATAGCAAAAAACCCATAAAAACTAATTGGTTTCTACTATGATGAGAAATGAGACTCTTCACCATGCACCAATATCCTTTTCCAATCACTTCTTAAGCTTTAAACTAAATATTTTCAACTTCCAACCTTCTCTCCCCTACACTTTTTAATTTTATTCATAGCTTGCAACCTCATGTAGGCAATACTACCCAAGAAAAATTTAGAACATCTTGCTCTAAAGGGAAACCCTAAAGAAAATAACTCCCATCTCTATCCCAACCCACATCTTCCTTAGCAACTAAAACCTTTTATTCCTTCTTCAATGTCATGGACATTTGCTCCCTAAATACTACTTTTGAAGGGACATCCTTAGTCTGACACCACACAAAATTGTTAGAGGCTCACTAGAAGAAATGATTTTCCAACTAGACATGAAGCATCCCTGGTGTTGGGAAAGGTGTGTTTTCAACCTTGCATAATTCTTGTAATGTAAATTAATATTTATTTGTGGTGCATCTAGAGAATCTAAGGATGTGTGCATCACATTCATTAGACATTCTTAGAGACACTTTTTATGTTATATGTAATGATGGGATAAATAATTAATGTGGGTGCACATTAAGAAAATATTTAATATTGGAAAAGCTTAGTACCAAAAATTAAATAAGGGACATGGTTTTGTAAGTTCACGGTTTAAAGGCACATGGTTAATGTAATACTAATTAGTGCAAGTTTATTTCTATAAAAGCAAGCACATAAATAGTTATTGAGGTTGACTTGTGTAATCTTTGAATTTTTAGCTAAGGTTGATTAAGCATTTCTTATAGGTTGCATATGTGAGGAGAGGAAGCATGGATTAGGATATGTGGATACATGATTTTCATTTATTTGTTCACATGGAGTGCAATTAGAGAGTTTGATGTTTCAAAAGCCTTATAGGGAGACTCTACAATTTTGTATTGTATTCTTTGTGAACAAGATAATACATTGAGTGTATGAGTGTTTTTGAAGGTTGGATTTTCTTTCATGAGGCTTTTCATAGGGTACATTTGGTGTCATCTTGATGGTATGTTTGTTTATTCTTTTGCATTGTAGATTCTAAAAACTTTTTTACATATTAGTCTATCTTTGGGTTATGTGGAAATAGTTTATTATGACTACAATTTTTTTATTTTGATATTAGAGGGTAGTTGTTAGGTTGTAAGAGAAAAAAATTTCTTGGTTGTTAACCCTTGGTATTAGTGGAATCTTATGTATAGTTGAATCCATGTCCTTGTAGTAAGAGAATGAAGGCATTTTTAAAGTTATAGGTGTGTTTTTAGACTTGAATTGTTACAAATATGGGTTTTGATGAAGACTTGGCAAGTGTATTTTCTACTTGATCTCTTTCTATGGGGATTTTGGGGGTAATATTTTGTTGGAGACCTAGGCAAAAATAAACCTCTCTATCCATATAAAAGATGATAATGTTTGGGGTCATTTTTTTTATTTTGATTCGCATTCCCTTAAAGAAATATTTCATTGTAAAAAATATGAAGTCATATGGATTCCATATGCTCATATAATTTGTATGTAATCAATAAAACTGAATCATAAATAAAAATATGTTTTCTTATGCAAGCATCACGTCAACAAGATATGGGTACCACTAAATAAAATTTAAAAAATTATTTGGTATGTAGCACAAGATGGCATCATTTAGATGTGAGGGGAAGTTTGAATTTGGTCAAAGCCCATGTGACATAGGTGACTAGTGGCCCAAGATTTAGGGCCTAGTTGTATGGGAACCTATCTCTTGTTGCCCCCAACGAAAGGGGGCTAAGAATGCGTGGACAAAACCACCCAAATACCAACCACCACCACAAAGTTGTGTCACTCAAGCCCCACCACCTCCCAATCACTGCTTAGATGGTGGAATCATCCACGTATAGTCCCACCAAACACCAAAGTCTGATTTCATAGACATAATGGGGAAAAATTAGGAGGGCATAACTTTTACTCAAGGAATCATATTTTTGTGTTCTTATAGTTCAGAAAAAGTTCTTTTTGAGTACTATGTAAAAATATTAATGGTCTTTCTAGATTTTAATATTTTGGATAGAAAATGTTATTTTGAAGCTATTTTTTCTCTCATTGATTTGATAAGTCATGTATTGTCCCTATGTGTCTAATTTTGGACTTCATATAAGAAATGAAAATAATTTTTAAACACTTTTATAGTGGGTTAGGTTTAGAAGTATTGATATGTATCTTTTCACTTATATTTTTGTTTGATCTCTTTTTGGGTCCCTTTAATTGTGGTAGTGTTTGATTTTATGGAAAATTGAATCTAGAGGAGATTTGGTGTTTGAGTCATGGTAAAACTCATATATTTATATCTAGTTATCTTTGTTGGCATGGTTATTGATGTGTTTTTTAATTCATATATTACATTGTGAGATTTATGAGTTGTGCAATTCTATAAATTGTATATGATTATTTTGGTTGTCTATACTCAAATATTTTAGTGTGGTCATTTGGTTCATTGGTTTGGTTGTCATTATGAGATGTAGCACTAGTAGAATTTGGTAAATAAATGACTAGGTGACTAAAACTTTTAGTCACAACTACAAGTGACTAAATTCTACTTTTTTTTGTAGCATAACTATAAACGAGTAAATAAATGACTAATTTGGTCATCGGGTAAAAAATTATTTAGTCACACAAATAAAAATGATTAAATAGTTAGTCATGCAAGTACAAATTAGACAAAATTTTAAAAAATATTTAGGAAAATGATTAGTGGGAGTCATGTATTGTGTGTGATTCTGCATTATTCATGTTTAGAATTTGGTGTTTAGACAAATTAGACTACACTGAGGCACATGAACTACATTGAGGCACTTCGTTTTGAGTTACAACAACTACTTGCATGGGTGATAAAGATTGTTTGGAGAGGACCTCAAGAATTTTGAAAAGGCAAGCAAGGAATTTGGTGTTTGCTACAAAGTATTTGAAGTTTGCAGTGAAGTCAAATTTTGGGACACCCTCTATAGCGAATTTAGAGGTAATTCAAAACCCTCATTACATTAAACACAAAATCTACAACTTTCTAATTGGAAACTTATAGTAGTTACAATCTACTGATCTTAATAATGTTCTTTTATAATCTTGCCACTGTTTTGCTTCATAATGTGTTTGAGCTAAATATAATAAAATTTGGGTGTCAGTGCCAAAATAGAATTTCCTCAAACAATTTTGATACATTTTCACTGCAAGTGCAAACTGTCCTTGTGCAAAGTAAACATGTACTAGATTTACCCACACATCAAGCATCTAAACAAAGATGTTTCCTGCTACAACTTCTTGTACCTGTGTAAAAATTTCCTTTGCAATATCAAATTGACCCCTTTCAGCTAGCATGATCGCTACCCCGATTTGTAGCATAAACATTTCCTAGTCTCTATGTCAACACTTTACAATACAGTTCTCTAGCCTTCTCAAGATGTGTTGCCTTGTTCTTTAGATCCCTCCTCTCATTGCAAAAAGCTACAAAATAATTCCAATTTCCAAGTGAAATGTCAACATAAGAATTCTTCGCATCTGATTCACTTTGTGCAACTTTAATTGTTTCTTATGAAATGGATAGTTTTTCTAAGTTCCCTTTGATAATACTTGTTGGCTCTATCACTTGACTATATAAGAAGGAAAGCTCAGAGGCCAACAAGATTCAACTCTAATACCATTGTAATGTCCCCAATTCTAGAACTTTCTTATTTTTTGGTATTTTCCAATTTTATCCCCTCCTTTTTAGCATTTTTTATTACAAAAATTGAGATATTTCATAGATATAGTATAGTGCAAATAAACAAAAATATGGACCCAAATTGTAGATTAGATAAAGTTTGAAAATGAAAAATACTAATGCAATAAATCAAATACTTGTATTGATAGGCAAACTGTTCTATGGAACAGTAAAACAAGGTTGTTATGAAGCATACAATATGAACTTATATTCATCCTAGCAGTCTTAAAACCTCAACAATAATAGATCATATATTCTTGATACTTGGATCAAATATGAAGTCACCACAATGATCTATGGATGTGACAATGATTTTAAAGGGCTGTGCACCATAATCCAAACTTAGATTATTGTTTCAAAAATAGTACAAGAGTTGCACATACCATATGGATCCACCATATATCTGAGTGCCCCAACTTGCAACATTACCTTGGAAATAATGATGTAATTTATATATGTGGAAGTTGGTGACTAGTTGTATGAAACCTTTTTCACAGTTGCACCTATGATGAAATGTATCAACGACATCCAATGATCATAAGGAAACCATTATCATGCTCTAATGGCAGTGACTTATATGGCAGATGGTAACCACAAACTTGATATATTTTTGGCCAAAAAGAATGCAATATTACTCTAGCAGTCACAACACCCCTTCAACACAAGTGTAATATTAATATCAATTTGGAATTTGAACAATTTAGCTCAATGGTGACTCCTATATGAAATCACTCCAAGGAATTGTGGGTTTTCATCCTCCAATTATAGTCCTAAAGATTTTTTGTCATCAGGTTAATTGAACCAAAGTCCAAAACTCCAACAAGGAGTAGAAATCAAAAAAATATAATGCTTGATCATTATGCCTCCTCCTCCTTGTTTGGCTTCTCTTAAATAGAGTTTTCCTCCAAAGACACAACTCTTCAAATTTCCTTCATGACCTTTGATTGATATTTGAGAGGAATTATTTAAAATATATTTCAATTATAAGAGACATCCTTTATTTATAATTTCAATTTACTTGAGGCCCTCTTTATTATAATTACATTTTATGATAACACTTAAGTGGCCCCTTTTATGACATTAATATCCTCTTGAGTTATTATTATACTCCTATTTTCCAAGAGAAAAATCCCCAAGGCCCATGGGAAATGAATGATGAGCATCTGAGTTTCAAATTGGTTTCATTTTGAAAAGGAGACATTACATTGTACAAGATTTGTTTAACAACAGAATAATTTAATCCACCTGTTTGGGACTGTAAAATAAAAATAGATGAATTAATCTCTTTTCAATTATAGGTTCTTTTAATATAGAATATGATAGAAAGATAAAGCATGATACATTTAAGGACACATAAAATTTTCTAAAATAAAGACTAAAATAGGTTGCCCATAAAAAATGAGAAAGAGGAAAAATGAAAAGATAACATACAAATGATTCATTTGAGGTTTTTGATAATATTTCATTTAACTATGTCAAATGAATTTGGAAGGGAAAAAGCATATTTTATTAACTAAAATTTTGAGGTAGCTTATCCATCGTCATTGTATGCATCATCTTCTCTTGGAATCTATTTCTACAATGGTTAGGTTTGGTTAAATCTCGAGAAGCCTAGACATCATCATCATATGGATCATCTTCTCTCAGACTCTATTTCTACAATGGTTCATCATCTTTAGAATCATCAGAGTATGCATGTCTCCTTCGTGATTTTATTGAAACTAGAGAATTTGTCTCGCTATCATTGGAGTCTTCTAGACCTGTAGTTGCAAGAAGATCTTGGGCATTTTTTGCATCATCTTGTGCCTTATCACTCATATAATTTGCATCATCTTCCATGGAAACATTAGGTTCCTCCATATAAGAATCATAAGCCTTGTGATCCTTATCCTTCTTATTTTTCTTATTTTCCTTCTTTCATTTCTTCTCAAACTGAATAGCCTCATCATCATCATCATCATCATCATCATCATCATCCCTATCCTTACACTTACTCTTCCATAATTCCTTCACAAATTCAAATTGCTCCTCTTGTTTTATCACCTACCAAATTTCTTCCTCTTGCTTTCTCCTTTCCATCTATATCCTTCGTTCTTCATCAAATCTTCATTTTGCTTCATCAACCAAGACAATTTGGCTTTCTACTCCTAGCTTTTGATGGCTTTGCTGCTCTTCACATTCTGCTACTTCTCTATGAACTTTGGCAACATCAAGCAAATTTTTATAGTAGTCAAAATGCAACTCTATCTTCTTCTCATCAAATTCATGTGTATGAGGGCTTGCCACAATTGATAGTTGGCTCAACACATAGAGTGCATTCAATAATTATGATATTGCTTGATGAACCTCATCAACAATACATTTTTGCTTTTGAAGTGTTGAAGTTGAAAACTTATGCATTGCAACCCCAACATCAAAGCATAACATGTAATTTGAGGGTGCCAAATGCACTGCTCTTAATAATGTTCTTTTAAAATCTTGCCAATGTTCTAATTCACAATGTGTTTGAGCTAAATATAATAAAATTTGGGTGTTAATGCCAAAATAGAATTCCTCAAATAATTTGATACATTTTCACTGCAAGCACAAACTATCCTTGGGCAAATTAAACATGTGCTAGATTTACCCACACATCAGGCGTTTGAACAAAGATGTTTCCTATAGTAGCTTCTTGTAAATGTGTAAAAATTTCCCTTGCAATATCAAATTGACCCCTTTTAGCTAGCACAATGGCTACCCCATTTGCAACATAAACATTTCCTAGTCTTTGTGTCAACACTTTACAAGATAGTTCTCTAGCCTTCTCAAGATGTGTTGCCTCATTCTTTGGATCCCTCCTCTCATTGCAAAAATTTGTAAAATAATTCCAATTTCCAAGTGAATGTCAACATAAGAATTCTTTTCATTTGATTCACTTTGTGCAACTTTAATTGTTTCTTTTGCTTTAAGCCAATCATCTATTTTTAGTTCCATGTTGCCAAGCATACATAAAGCATTTGATTTTTTTTTATCCACCTTTTAATTGCATCCCCAATCAATTCTAGGCTTATTTGGATCTCATTCCAAGCTTGATCCATGGCTGCAAGGCATAGATATGCATCCACATAATTGAGAAACTTGAACAATATTAGCCTGTATAAAAGATTTGGTTTTTCAGTATCATGTAGCTATTCAAACAACCTAGCAAGATTAAATAGTGTTGTGACTTTATCACATGCTAACTCAAGTGAAACACCACCTTCTTCTAGTTGATGGAAGAATTCCATATCCTTAAAGCAAACAATTTTTTTTACAGAATTGGTACTAGGGATTTTATTTATGAATTCAACCCAAATTCCATTTCCTAATGCCTCCATAAAAGTTTGTTGTGCCAACTCTAGTTCATCATGCTCAAAATGAAGAACCCCAATGTTGTTTAATAATTCAATGAGTACTTATTGTCTGCTATTCTTCAGAAGAGACATTGCTATCTTAAGAGAATCTAAGGCTGCATTGGGGTCTGTTGATATTAATAACTCACCCATCTTGATAAATGCATGGACATCACATGGATCTATGCGAGTTGCCTTAAAATTTCCAAAGCCTTCTCTGCTTTCCCTTGCTAAGCATATATATGTCTTAAAAATTTTAAGCTCTCACATTTGTTAGGGTGGACCCCCAAAACCTTTTTAAAATTTGAGGGAGAACTCTTAAGATCTCCTAGCTTCAATTGAACCTGTCCATAAAGTCTTGTGACCTCTGACTTTCCTTGACTGATGCCATGTAGTAACGACCAATGGTTTCATAGTAACCTTTACTATGATAAGATCGCGCAAGATTATAATATGAATGATATTTCATGAGAGGGTGGTTAGTTGAAACAAGAGCTATCTCAATCAACTGTTCCACAAGAAAATGTTGCCTTGTGAAGTAAAAATGGTTTGCTAAATGATTCAATGCTATTGTATAGTATGGGTATAATTCAAAGGCTCTACGCATCTTTTCCATTCCTTTAGGAACACTACCTTTTTCACTAACTGTGAGAATCCTACAATTAAAAAATGCACAAAATTGACCATAGAGATTTTCCCCCATTTTAAATGGAAAAATTGCCAAAAAAATGTGTTTGAAACCTACAAAAAAATATAAATAAAATCACGCTGATTTTCATGCAAAAAAAAACCATGAAACCATAGCTTGTTGCTTACTATTTGTATGAACCCAAGCCTAAGTACCTGCAAAACAACATGATTAAACAAGTTAAACAAGGAAATGCAAGCCTAAACATGGATTCCCCATGAGATTCATTAACATAGCTCAAATTAGGAAGAAAATGATGAAAAACACAATGAAATCACAAAAACAAGATTGAATCCTAATTAAGCAAGCAAACTCTTAATCCCATGGGGGAATTGGTGCCAATTTGATGTGAAAATTGGCCCTTTCCCAATCCCTAAGATGCAAGTTTGATGATTTTTGAAGAGTGTTGATCCACTTCGATGATGAAGGTGAGAGCTCCAAGCCAAAAATCTGCAATAACCTAGCTAAGAACTCAAACGATGGATGAAAATGGCTAAGTATTTTAGCATGGTAACTTTACTCAAATTGTGGATGATCAAATGAGGAGAGGAGATCTTCATTTATAGGATTTCAAGATGGATGAATGCCCAAATTTGAGCAATGTGGGACTAACATTCATCCAAGGATATGATGCCACTTGTCAAGCTATGAATGGATGATGGTTGTGCAAGATTTGGGGTTTGTGACAATAAATGCCAATATTTGAAATTCAAATTTGTTGAAATGACATGTAAGAGGGAAGGGAAAATGCAATAAATGCCACTTGGCTCAAGGCAAAGGACATGTAAGATAAATTTATTGCCTTGTTGGATGTACATGTTGACTTGGAATTTTTGAATTCAAATTGAAGGAATATTCCAAAAAGATGTCTTGTGAGGAAAATAGGGATTTAATAAATGAATTAAATCTATTTTCATGTGCAACTTGCATTATCTAGAGGATGTGACATGATATTAGATTAAATTAATCAAGGGTTAATTAATTTAATGGGAGATTAGATGATGTGACTTATTTGACTTAGATTTATGGATTTATTTAAATCAAATAAGAGAGGAATATGATTAAAGACTAATTAAATAAAGATTTTGATTTATTTAATTAAAAGGGATGATGTTAGATTAAATTAAATAAGGTTTTAATTTATTTAATTTAATGGATAGACTTTAGGGATTTAATCAAATAAATTGATTATTTAATTAAATAGGGATAATTAGATCAGATTGATTGATTTAATTAACAAAAGAAAATGACTTAATTAGACAAAATGATTTATTTAATTAAGAGATGAATATTGATGAATTTAATCATATAAGGGAATTTGATTAAACAGTTAGACCGAGGGATGATTTAGGAAGAAACAATGTTAGTAAGTCAGGATCAGATGCATGATGTCAATCAGTATATTTTCAATGTCTACACTATTATGCTTTGATAGATTTTTTTCAAACATCCATAACTTTTTTGAAATCACCTATTTTAGGCTTTTAGCCATAGCAACAAGGTAGTGAACTATTTGATAAAATGCTTTGGTAGACATGCATGAAAAATGTGGTAGCATAGACAAGGAAATGAACTTTGGAAAAAATGATTCAAAGAAATGTGGTTTCATGGTGATGGAATTCCATGACGAATGCCATGACAAGTGAATTGTTATGGATTGTTATGGCATCCAACGACCATGAGACCAAATTTCTTTGAGGCATTTTTTCAACTAGTTCACTGCCTTTTCTATGCTATTGCTTACTATTATGCTTTGATATATTTTCTCCAAGCATCCATAGCTTGTTCAAAAGCACTTGTTTTAGGATTTTAGCCATAGCAACAAGGCAGTGAACTATTTGATAAAATTTTTTGGTAGACAATATGTATGAAAAATGTTGTAGCATAGACAAGGTAGTGAATTGTTTGAAAAAATGCCTAAAAAAAATGTGGTCTCATGGAATTCCATGACAAGCAAATGCAATTGGCAATTGCTCCTAGTTATTAGTTATGCAATATGAAGTAATTGCATAACTGCTTAGGTTGAATTTGTAAAAACTATATTGTAATTGAAAATTTTTCATCTATCAACATCTAGTTATTAGTTATGCAATGTGAAGTAATTCTTTGAGTTTGAAAGATGTGCAATGCAATGTAATCAACAATTTGAATGTAAACTATAAAAATCTATTTTTTATAATTCATTAGTTAAACTCTATTTTATTTGCTCTCTATAACTCTATTGCTATGGAAATTCCTTTCAATTAAAAAAAATATTTTTTGTCTCTTATTCTATAATTTGAATATATGCTAATGGAAAATATAGAAAACCTAGTGCTCCTTATGTCTAGACAAAGGAACAACGTGCAAAAATATTACAGTTGTTGTCTCAGACTCACTTTCCCACTGGATATGTCAGTAGTAGTATTGGAAGCCAAACTGACATTGATGGCTTAAGAGGCCTCAAGATCCATGACTATCATGTCATAATCAAGAATATTTTACATATTGTGGTAAATATATCAAGTTTAGAAAAGGGGTCAAGATTGGAAGTTATAAGGGTGGATTATTATCTTGTTGGCAATGCAGAAGATTATGATGTTTTATCACCTTAACTAGCCTATCACCTTAAGAGGTGAGCTTGTCACCTAAGCTTTGGTTCTATGTATGGTGTAATTTATTATTGAATGTAATTCATTCTTCTTAGTTTTCTTACTTTGGTTGAAATTCATTTTGTTTAGTTAGAATATAATTTCTTGTATGTCCTATATGTTTTCTAGATGATATACTTTTCTTGTATGTCCTAGATGATAGCTTTAGTTTGTAATACAACTTCTAGCCTCCACATGCATTGAATATGCTTGTGTGAAGGAAAAAATAATGAACATATGTGATTTAATAATACACATAGATATCTTAACATTAGGTGAACTAAGCCTCCTCATTACAAACAAAGAAATGATCTCTTAGGTCTGAATGACACTGAAAACTAAAACTAATAGACTACAAAATTAGAAAAAAATTCAATCTTTTCAATAAAATGATATCTAAAATATTGCATTCATAATATACTGCTATATTCCCACCTAAAATACATAAAAAATCCAATACCACAACTTATTATATCATACACAGTATTATGAACAAATAATTGATACCAATTCATAATATACTCCTATATTCCCACCTAAAATACATAAAAAATCCAATCATACACAGTATTATCAACAAATAGTTGAGACCAAAATTCAAGCACTAGATTAAATCTTCTTCTCATTAATTGCTTCAAATAGATATTACAATATAACAAAAGTATCCTCATATATGTTTCTATAAATGCCTATGATGATGATATCAAAATTCAGTCATGGTTTCTCTTTTATAAGAGAAGCAACAAGATTTAGACCGTTACAAAATATGACATCTTTCAAAATTCATGCCTCTTCATATAAACTAAACATTAGTTTTGCCTAAAACATAATTAAGAGAAAACAAAGAAAGTAGATAGCTAATGAATTCCGCAATACTCGTGACACCATAGTCCATTAATCTTTGTAAGGCACTCATGATAATTGAAGATATGTTCAAGGTCCTTTCTCCATATTAGTGTATCTGAATGTCTGATTCTTCCACTATGACAACCCCAAGGCCTACTACTTGGGAGGAGCCAAATACTTTTTCTCCCACTCGTACATTGTATAATCATGTGGCCATTTGAATTCTTGAATTTTCAATATATTTGCAAGGTGAATCTTTCATTGGTTGTCTAGTAACACCTTGCCATCCATGATAAACTTAGAATATCCAACATCCAAGGCTATTACTCGATCCATGATTAAGTTGAAGTTGTGAAAACTCAACTCACCATCCTTTTGTATGTGAGTGTTGTAATGTGGAACAATTTGGCCAAATTCACTCTTCCAAATTGAGGTCCTTCAATTGGTCATCATCTTTCAATATTTTTGGCACAAACCACTACTTCAGAGTATGAAATGAATCTATTCTTATTTTGATCTTTTGGTCCTCTCCTTGTATATATTGGAATTCATCTATAACTATTTTAGTCACTTGATCTGTAGGTTTTAATGTTGTAGGAGCCTCAATACTCCTTTGTAGGATTCTGCACAAGGTTAGCAATGTGTGGTGTATGGGTTGCTAGTTCTTAAAAAGGGGATCCAATATGGGTACATGTGTTTTCATTTGATCAATTTCCTATGTCAGTGAGTTGTAGCTATCATACAAAATTTCCAACTTATCCACAATTAGCTTTATCCTATGCTCGAGGACCTCTAAAACATTGTAGATTTTATTTTTCACTCCTTCCTTACCCTCGTTGTTGGATTTCTTTAACTCTTCAATCTCCTGTCTAATAATGCTCACTTATTCAATGGAAGCACTTTCTATATCAACTGGTGGATCAGGAGGAGGCTGGTATAGCATTATTTCCTTGTTCTGAGAGGGGAATGCTCCTTTCAATTGTTCCTTCAACTTCACATTTTCCATGAAAAATTTATTGACTTCATCATTTAAAAAAAATTGTTTCTTTTTTACTCTCCTAATATAGCTTCCATATCCTTAATTGCAGCTCGGGTGAACATAGTTGAATGCATTGTCATAGTTGTAGCGTCTAGAGGAGATGTATCCTTTAATGTTTTCACTATAGCTAATCCCTTCCATTTCTTGCACTACATCTAGTAACCTTGGTTTTTTTGTACTCTTTTGTTTGGCCCAGAATGCCAAGGTTTCAATCCTAGGGTTATACCTTGTGCCACTTACCCCTTCATCTGAGTCAAACTTGACAATCAACATTGGGTCTTCTTCTGTTCTCACTTGATCAAGTAAAAACATTTTCTTTAATTCCATACCAAGGACAATAAGTATATTACTTTTCAAAATCATCTCTTTAGCCTCTTGTGGGCTAACATCAATATTATCAATCCTTAATTCATTAAAAGTTTGGGCTACTATTTGGTCATGCTGGGATTCCTCAACTCCCATCTTATTTATTTCAACCCTCACTTCAAACTCTCTCATTTTCATCTTAATCTAAAGTCTTTAAATTCAGGGGTTTTGATAAATTCATCATCTTCCAAGAACCCGAGAGATGCAATTACTCTCTCATCCTCATGCATTTCTCTTTATCCTTGTACTTGAATATCGACTCTAGCTTCAGGCCTGTGGTCTTCAGTTTTAGGCATAGGTTGGTCCACTTCAACATCACCCTTCAAATGTCTTAACACATTAACTACTTCTTCTATATCTCCAACCTCCTCGCTTATTTCATAGGAAACAAGTGGGTCTATCTCTTTTGTCTTTTATTTTTTAGGTGGTTGTTTAGGAGGTGATCCTAGAGGAGCATGACATAATGAAATAGTATCTAGAGTTGGTTTGGTAATTACAATATTGTGAATATAAAATTCATCAAGCTCCCTTCGGGTTTTGTTTTTTTTGCTAAGTACTAGCCCATGCCTCAAGTAAACATCATCGACCCTTTTTGATAAATGACCATCGGCCTCTACCACGTGTCCGCTTAGTGCTCTCCGAAGGGATTCTTCCTTCTCTTTTGAACTAGCTTCCACTATACTCCCACGTGTCTTCACCATGGGCTATTTTTAACTACTTCCCTTCACTTCCTCATTGGGCCTCACTCGCTTGCCATGTAGCTTCCATTGGCGTAAAGATTTGGCGAGCCCCACAAGCAACATCTATAGTAAACATTTCTACTACGTGTCATCCCAATGCAAGCTTTCAATGAAGGGAGGGGAGAATAAACCACGAGTTGTGCCATGCTGCCACCTATCTCTTCGTAGGGACTTCATCAAAAGGAAAGAGTGGAGCGAATGTTAGGCTCCGATGTGCTGCCGTGTGTTGTAACTGCCTATATTGGGTGGCGACAAGACTTTGCCAGGACCACTACCATCATTCGTAGGGGATGCACCTGGATGGGGAGTGACCAAATGCTATGGCCTGCATATTTTTCTATTGCAATAGCCAAGGGAATCATTGCTACTACATCATTGCTTAAGATACGAATCTTTTTCAATTATTGCTTGCTAGGTAGTGGGAATGCTCACTATATATGCTGCTCTTTGCTTCTAAAGAGTGGTTCGATGTTACATGTTCCAATTTCCACAAGTTTGAGAATTGCAGAAAATATAGGATTTTAGAGAGACACAAGCCTTTTCATTGTTTAGATCATTGCAAGAACTCATAGACTGTGCCATTGTTTGGCCTTTCTGTTTTCTTATGTTATCTGATAAACTTTATACTGTGTCATTATTGTTTGAATGGTTTATTTGTAGAACTTCTATAATTTTAATGCAAGTTTGTTGGTTTAGATCATGTCTTTTGACTCCTCTTTTTAGTGAATGGGTGTGAAAATTATTTTATGCCATTAAATATACTTTTCATACTTTAATCTTTAATTTTTGTCATTCTAGGACATAGAAGATTGCTGAACAGGCCCTCAGATTGTATCCAAAAGATAGATTTATTGTGTCTTTTATCTAAATTCTGGCACATAGCCTTAGTTAGATCCTTTATTTTTATATCTTCTTCCTTTTCCCATTCCAAAACCCAAATTACAGAAGAAGCCAACTTCTTTAAAAATCTAGAGGTCACTCAGTTTAGCACAATTGGTCCCCCCATTAACTAAGTTTCCCCTAAAGGGCTGTTACCTTGCTCATTTTTGGCATCAACAATTTTTCTTTTTTTTGGCACACTTGGTGGGATTGCTTCAATGATTCTAGATTTAGAAAGGGTGTAGGAGCCATTGGCCTATTACTAGGTCCCAAACAAAAAATAACCTTGGTTTATTAGTGCCGCCATTAGGGACAATACAACGCATGACCTAATTAGTTAACGTTATGCTTCGTTCGCCCCTTTCGCTAGCCATGTTTCCCACTACTAACAAAAATTACATGGCATGGGATGTCAGAAGTCCTCTTGTTGCACCAGTAGCACCTGTCGTTTGGGCTGCTATCTTGGTCTCTGCTACCAGGTTGGGAACCTATGTCATCTTCAACGAAGATCAAGAGATTTTGAAAGTCATGAAGGAACTTGAGAGTAGTCAAGCCTCAAAGTTGTGGATGCTCCACTTTGACGGAGCTAGATGCAAATTTGACGCAGGAGTCGAGATATGTTTGACATCCCCACACAATGAAAATACATTGAGGTCTTTCCGCTTCTAGTTCACTTGTTCGAACAATGAAGATAAATATGAAGGATTGGTGCAAGGTTTGATCCTTGCATAGCGAATGGGAATTAGGCATCTAATGGTGTTCAGAGATTTTGAACTAGTAGTCAATCAAGTATGGGAAGTTTCCACAACCAAAAATGTTCGCATGCGATCCTATAGACACCGAGTTTGGGACCTAATTGAGGGCTTTGAAGCCTTCAACATCCAGATGGTTCCCCGAGAAAAAAATAGTGATGTAGACTGCATGGTAGCAATTAGATCCTAGTTTGACCCTACCTCCAACCTCATTCACAACAAACACTCTATAAGAGTTATAGTCAGACCAACCATTCCAAATAATGACCAAAGCTAGCAAGTGTTCGACAGTGATGAACACATTGCCTCATTCATCCAACAGTTTGGAGAATTTTTAGACTAGATCCAACCGAAGATCACCGAGGCCTATGATGATCAAATCATCCAGTTGAAGTTCAACAAGCTTTCAAAGGGATTGGTCACTCTCAGAAATATTTTTGATTGTGACGATGCAAGAAATGAAAAGAGGAAGCTTGTAGTAGACAAAAGTGACTATGCAGATCTTTAGGTTGGAGATGGGAGAAAGCTTAAAGTTGGGAAGGATGTCCTGCATCATGATAAAGCTCATTGATTTTTGCAAAAAAATGGAGTGGTGGGCTAGTCATATGATGACCTCAAGAGATATGATCTTGATATCATCCCTTGCATACAATAGAGTTGGCGGAAGGTGCAAAACCAGTCTTCCAAAAACAAAGGCCAGTGAATCCCAAGATTGAATCGCTAATGGCGCAAGAATTAACAAAGCCAATCTAGTCACAGATTGTCTTCTCAATCAAGCATAGCATGTGGTTATCCAATTTGGTCCCGGTCTGAAAGAAGAATTGATATATTTGTCTATGTGTGGACTTTTGTGACCTAAACAAAGCATCCTTGATAGATCGTTACCTGCTACCTTCAATGGACTCAATCCTATAGACAGTGGCAGGATCAAAGATGTTTTACCTATTAGATGGCTTCTCTAACTACAATCAGATCCGGGTCAAAGAGGAGGATCAACATAAAACAATGTTCACTACCAAGTGGGGAACATTCGTATACGCTAAGACGTCATTCGACCTCTCAAATGTAGGAGCCACCTTCCAACAGGCAATGTATATCACTTTTAGTGAACTAATCAACATGATTATCCTAATCTATTTGGATAATTTGACAATGTTCTCCAAGTCCAAGGATGACCATTTTGATCACCTTGAGATGGTGTTTAAAATATTCCAAGAGTTCAGGATACCTCTGAACCCAAAAAAATGTGTCTTCGAAGTATCGTAAGGTAAGTTATTGGGACATGTAGTGTCCAAAGAAGGAATTTCAATTGATCTCAAGTGGGTGAAAGCAATCAACGAGCTTCCTCTTCTGGTCAACAAGAAAGGAATCCAATCTTTCTTGGGAAAGGTAAACTTTGTAAGAAAATTTATTTCTAATTTTGCAGGAATAATTAGGCCAATCACCTTGATGCTGAAAAAGGATGAAACATTTAAATGGAAAAAAGAAGCTAGAGAAGACTTTTAGAAATTCAAGGATACTATTTCCTTTTCTCTTTTGTTGGTCAACCCAAACTTATCAAAGGACTTCATAATGTATGTATTCAATAGCAAGTCAAGTATTGCTACTGTCTTAACTCAGAAAGATGATGAGGGAAAGGGAGAACACCCGATAGCATTTCACTCTTGGACCCTGAAGGAATATGAAACAAAATACAACTTTATAGAGAGGCAAGCATTTTCAATAGTAAAGGGACTCAAGAAGTTTCGCCATCTAATATCTTGCAATAAGTTGATTGTTTATGTTGCGCATTCTAGTGTATGCGAGTACATCATGGAAGGAGAGATCACTAAGAAAAGATCCAATTGCATTACCAAGATCCTCGAATGTGACATTGAGGTCAAACCTACAAAGACCTTTCAAGGTAGAGGATTGTGCGAATATCTTGCGCACGATGAAGAAATGACCACCAAAGAAGAGCCACTGGAGCTAGTCCTGACAAATGAATCTGAGTCCGAAGGCTGTTGGCTAGTGGGTAGGGTGAGGTTTATGCACACAGGAAAATATCTTTCGAGCCTTCCTTCTCAGAAGAGAAGATTCTATTACCTACAGAACAATGGATATGCGCTCATTGAAAGGATCCTGTTCAAAAGAAATTTTAACAATGCTCTATTGCGTTGTGTTACCATAGAGTAAGCAAAAAGGATCCTCAACACTTTCCACCGTAGTCCCGCGGGTGGAAATTTCTCCACAAAGACCACTACCATCAAAATCATGTGCACATGATACTTCTAGCCGATGCTATTCAATGACTCCTACTCCTTGGTAAAAGCTTGCAAGGAATACCAATTCTTCATAGCAAGAAGAAATAATTCCGCAATGCCTCTCAATCTGATAGTGGTTGATGAGCCATTCACGCAATGGGGCCTGGACTTCATCGAAATGATCAACCCGACCTCCAATGCAGGACACAAGTGGATTTTGATGGCAACATAATACTTCAGAAGGTGGTCCGAAGCTATGCCCTTGAAGAATGCAATAGAGACATAGATAGTAGACTTCCTCGAAGAGGTTGTGACGAGATTCAACCCTCTTAAAAATATCATCTCTGACAATGCCAAAGCTTTCCTAGGCTCTAAGGTATGTCCATTCGCACTTACGAATGGCATATTCCTTAAAACATCATCAAACTACTACCTGCAGGGGAATGGCTTAGTTGAATTGATGAAAAAGAATTTGGTTTGACTCCTCAAAAGGATTGGGTCAGAGCACCAAAGAGAATGGCATAAAAACCTTTGAGAAACACTTTGGGTAGACCGCATAACTCCTAAGCAAGTCCTTAATATTTCGTTGTATGAGCTGGTATATGGAAAAGAGGCGCTATTACCTATCTCCATGGAGATTCTAGTGCCATAATTGCTAAAATCTCTCAAGGTGGAATAAAATAACGTAATGGAAGTGCGGCTAGCTGAATTGCTAGAACTGTAAGAGAAAAGGGAAAAATCCCTAATAGCCATGATTAACTACCAACAAGTGGTTGAATGGTGGTTTGACAAGAAAGCATCCAACCAAGGTCTAAAGTGCAGAGACTTAATGCTAAAGTTTAATGAAAGGGCTGCAAAGCCGGTTCAACATAAGAAGTTTGAAAGCCTTTGGGAAGGCCTGTTCAGAATAATTCAATGCAAGGAACAAAATGCATTTGAGTTAGAAACCATGGAAAAAGAAGCACTAAGAATTTTGATCAAAAAAATTCACCTTAAATTATTTAATTAAGCTTACAAATCCTACTGATGTAAATATGTTTATAGTGCTTTTTCTTTCTTTCCTTTTGTTTTTTTTTGGCCAGTATTTCTTACTTATTCTATGGTTTGAGGTGGAGGAAAACAAGTAACCCATTATTGTAGAGAGTAGGGAAAATAAATTCACAGCTCAAAAGATAGAAAGAATCAAACACCCACATGTAGAATTAAATTGAGCACATATATGCTGAAAAAGAAAAGATAACTCACATTGCAGAATCCAAAAGCAAATGAAACAAGATGATTATATAAAGTTATATTTTCATTATATATATATATGCTTTGGTATTTACACTGCCAGAATGGCTAAAGGGACATACTTCAAAAGTATATAGCTATGTTCTGCTTCCTTTTCATATATTCTATGGTAAAGCCTTTTTTAGGAATATATACAAAAAATAGAATGACTGATATGAGTTTTTAAAGCAAAAAGAAAAAACGGGGGAGTCTTCAATCCACAACATGAGCAGAAGCAATGGACGCATCATCAACAACGTCCACAATGTTTTCGTCAATAGAGGCATCATCACCACCAACAACATCATTCATAGGTGCAATGGCCAACGACAGAGGGAACACTAGGTTCCTGAAATTCATGTACTAGTCAATATCATAGAATGGTACAACATTGTATATGTGGAAGAGAAAGTGACAGGCACGAGTGACCCTTTTTTGGTGCTCATTCTACGATTGGAGTTGAAAGCCACTAAAAAATGGCAACCATGGTACAACTGCATCCTCTTCAATGAACCTCCTAAGGTTGCTTGTAGTTGGAATGCCTCCACCGAATTCAGTGTTCGCCACTACCTCTCTGAGGCCGTTCAGGTACTTCTTTGGAAAAAATTCTTTAACTAGACACATAATCAGTGGCTTGGGAATTCCAATATCAAGCATAGAGGCAACAAAGTGTGAGCATACATTAGTGTTAACTTGGTACTTATCCTTGTATTCAAGGCAATCACGTCCCAAAACCCATTTCATGGCTATGATTGCTAGTGAGTGCTTATTCTTTGTCATCCTTTTCAGGCGCCTAGTTGAAATCTCACCTAAAAATGCCATCTAGGACTTATGAGAAACTAGCCTAATTGGGGTATTCATGCTGTCAGTCACTCTGCAACTATCTTAGAACTATCTCTGCAAACTGCCTAAGTCTAGCCTATGAAAATACTACATAACTGCTAATGCTAAACTACTAAGCCAATCAACCTATTACCAACTATGCTCAAATTGCTAAGTGTGATTTCACTACTGCCTAGTTTCCTATTTATAGAGCATAAACGTGATGCTAATCAAGTACCGACTTGAAATCTATGCTAGGGCTTGCTCGAAGTTCTCACCCAGTTGCATTTGCTGACTTGCTGAGTACGACTTACTACGTGCAAAACTAATAAGGGCTAATTAATTAGCCTAAGTTGGTGGTAGTAATTGGCAGTGTTATGCATAGCCAAATGTTGAGGTGTTTTTCTCTAGATGTTTTGCAAACTCCAAGACTGAGCTCATATCTTTTCAAGCATTGACCGCATCTTTGGCTTAATCATTGGACCGTTAGGGATATTAATTACCAACACATACAAACACTTAAGCTACTAGAAAATCAAAGGCTCAAGTTCCAAGGAAATCATGTTGTACAACACGGTTGTTAATTGTAATTACGAATTCTTGTCATTTCAAAATGGAAAGTGATTCATTTCACACAAGCCAAAAGGTTGGTGGTACATGCTAAATTAAATACAAAAAGGTAACTCCCGTCTACCACCTTGAGAAAATATAGCTAATTATTGCATGCGAAATGTTTACGCACTTAAAAGGATTTTTCAAATACGTTACTCAAAGTGAAATAAATTTCTAGTGCACAACCAAAGCTAAGGTAAAAATTGTAAATAAGGCCATGAAAAAGTAGAAGCTTCTCGTAAAGAAAAGATGGCAGAAAATTCATAGAAACAGGCATAGGGGAAGGTAACGTGAAACTTATTTAAAGCTATGTGAGCATCACTAGTTGTCAACATCTTCGACGACATTTCTTATGCCATGCCTAGTATTCTAGACATGCCAAATTGGGTGAATACACAAGAACTAGAGAAACCAAAAAGCTATAGAAACTAGTCCCTAATCTAGGAGGATTGGGATAATATTCATGATCCCAATCTTGCAAAGAACCCTAAGTATTTGAGGGAAGTGACCTACAAAAGAACGAAGGTATCCAAACAGTTGTTTTCAATAGCAGAGAAGATATGGCTCAATGGGCTCCTACAATATATGGTCCCATCTATGCACTATTGCCCAAAATTAATCGATGTGGCCATCAAACGTTTTGACCCAAGCACCAACACTATCGAGGGCTAGACACTAAGTGTGAATATCAACCTGGGAGCTATCTGGAATATGTTATGCATCCCTGATCATACCTACAGAAGGGAAAAAATAGAGACATTCACTCCTGCAAAGGGGGAAAATGTATGGAAAGGAAGGGAAAAGGCTCTAGAATTTTATAACAAAGAAACCAAAAGGATTGAGGAAGACCACCACAAGCCACCAAAGATCCCGATGTAGCACAACGCTTTTGATGTAGACTTGCAAGAGGCCTTTTCAATGTTGGCATTTGTTTGCGGTTTAGACACCGAAAAGGAAGTGCACGCATTTTAGTTGGGTCCAGGATTCCAGTTTCATGGGAAAATATCTTTCTTTTGGTATGATTTTGTAGAATACCTTGTTGAGAAGATAAAGAAAATAAAGAATTACCAAGCTAAACGAAAGTTCATGTTTCCTTCATTTTTTTCCCATATGTTTTTGCATCAAAACCCTGATTTCTTTGATAAGTGTGTGAAGTTATCTTTTTTTAAAAAAAGGAACAAAAGGAAGTTGGTTTCTATCTAGACTCCTCTCCTCTCTTCCACTTTCGAATATTATGCATTTTCAGATTATTTCTTGACTTTTATTTTGCAATACTTGCAAGGAGAGGATGGTATTAACTGGCTCACTAAGACACATATAGGGTATATGCAGAACTTCATTCCCAGATGTGATTGGTTTTTTGGAGTGGAATTCACATTCATCTAGATGTGAGGCTTCACCGAGGAACCATTATGCCTTCTGAAATGCATTACAAATCGAGTGCTTTCCCTTGAAATGTTCCAATAGGCATGCATTATTGATGTTACCTTCTGTAGAGGAAAAGCAAAGATGAAGGGATTATTCATCTATCTGATAAGCTTCAAAATAGTGGTCGTGAAAAAGAATAAGGCATGCCTGATATTACAAGATAAGCTGGCTCATTGAGGGTTGGTAATGATCTGTGACAAGTGGAGTTACAACCCTTTCAATGATCTAACATATGAGCATATGAAAGTAGCTCACAGTTCTTGACCTTACTGGGAAAAGAGGTGCAACCTGCTAGAGATGAAGATGAATTATTGGTTGACCTAATCCACATTCCTACAGATGACAACAGATTACCATGGAATAAGTTCTACTTCCTTGTGAAAGATTATGATGAGAATCACAAAATGGGAGCCACCTTGTTTAATAAGTTAAGAAAAGAAGAAGAGTGGAGTGTGGAAAGAATCAGAGCCTTCTAGGTGTATCACCAAGAGACAAAATAGCTTGATGCCCCTTATGGTAGCGTGAAGGATGATGAGCAGTTTGATAAGCTATGGGATGATGAGCATCCTGCTTTCGACTCAAGCGCTAGTGGGGGGAATGACTCCGATGAGGAAGAGGAAGAGTAGGCAGAAGAGGAAGCCAAGACATTGACATCCTCTTCTCAACAAAGGAGAAAGTCCATAGGGAAGCCTACCTATGTCACTTCAAATGTGCGAATGAATATATCAAGAGCCTTACAGACACTCACTTGGGCCTTAAAAACAACAAAAGTGTCTCAGCAGAAATAGCTAGAGACTATAAAGATGGGGGACTCCCTGCCCGCTAAACGACAACGCACAAAAGCTATTATGGGAGAAGGTTCACAAGAACCCACCACAAGCCAAGTGCTTGCAGCGAGCTAGGAGTCCAAAGTAAGTGAGGAGCCAACAACAAGCAAAGAATTGCCATCATCCAGTCAATAGGTAACGTTCATTCCTTCTTTTCTTACTTCTCAATCTTTACTATCCTCTGCTATCTCCACGACACCCCTCATTGCAAGTGTCGGCCTTACCTTTTCTACCACTACTACAATGGTAATGGAGGGTTTCTCCCAATTCACCCAGACAGGGCCATTTATCTTAACACCTCCACGAACCCTGACACTAGCTGCCACTGCCTAATCTCTCATCGCCTCTCTTTCTGTAAGCCCAACCGCCATTGATACCCCTATTGCTACTGCTACCTCAAGTCTGACCCACTATGCCCAACAAATAGAATCTACAATGACTACCCCATCATTGTAGCTACCAATGAGCCCCGTTGATTCACAAACCAAACTTTGGCATGTTCCTTATTTCTCCCCAAAGATTGCCATTCTCCCATCGAAGAAAATGTAAGGGCCTGCTACACTTATGTTCCCTTTTTCCCTACCTCCCAGTGTACCTATTGCAGGTAGACTAGTGCAATCACCAAGCCAATTCATAGCCCAAGGAGAAGCTACAAAGGAAGCGCTAGCCCTCAAGATCTAGAAGCAAAAAGTGAAAGATGACAAAAGGGAGGTGGAGCCGAAGGTATATACTGTGTATAGTGAGGCACAAGAAATGCTAAATTTTGCAGCCATGTATCTGAACGTGGTCAAACCACAAGGGGAGATGCTTCCAGATAATTACAACATGTATTCCATGGGACTTGATCTAAGGGTAGCTAGACTGCAGGACAAGGTAGAGCTCATGGTGGAAATGCAGTGGGTGGTGATGATAGACTTCCTCCATTTCAGACACTAGCTAAAGAAAAGGGAGGAGCAACTGAAGCTTGTGAAGGAAAATGAAGCTTGTGAAGGAAAGGGTCAGTTTCCTAGAGACGAGGGAAAAATCGCTGGAAGCAGAAGTTGTGTGCTTATTAGAGAAAGTGTAGGCACCAGAGTTGGAGAAGAATAAACTCCAAGAGGAACTCATGAAGTCCCAATCCATTGATCCCACCCTAATCAATGAGTTGTGGACGAGGAACCAAGAATATCAAAGCCAATTGGCCTTGGCGGAGTAGAGTCTGCAACAAAAGGATGAAGAGATAGCATTTCAGCTTGCTCAACATAAGCAAAAGATACAAGAGAAAGAGGCAAATTTTGAGGCCCGAAAGGCTCAATTGGAAAAGGAGCTTCAAGAGACAAAGTCCTCTCTTGAAACAGAGTTGGAAAATCATAGCCAGGCTGAGGAGAACTGGTTCAAGGAGCTAAGTAACATCGAGGGATGACATGCATTTGCCAACAGGAGAATTGCGGAATTGATAGAGGATGTTAGCTCGAAGGATGTAGAAATTTCCCTTCTAAGGAGTGTGCCTCAAGCCCCTGTTGCCTAGCTAGACCTCATTCCAATGGCCCAACAACTATATGTTTCGTACTAGGAAAAGGTCAAGGCCTTCTTCCTAGCATTGTAGCCAATGCTTCAATATATGTCAAAGGCAACAAGCTTGAGCTGGGAGGTTCGCGAAGCCATTGAGCAGTTTCCACAATTTATCATAGAAAGGGTCCCTAAAGCAAAAGGTTTGCTAAATAAGCTATACATGGTCTCTGATGAAAATTTAGGAAAGGCAGAGATTAAGGATCAGAAGGCTACTACCAAGATGATGAAAAAATTTGTCCACTACCACTCAACCATCCTTTAGGCTAATGCATGCACAACTACTTTGAACTAGACTATGGAGGGTATGCGAAAAATTTTCTCTCGGCTAATCCAGATGGGCTTTCCATCCCCATTTTTTGAGGATGAGTTGGTCACCACAGTAGGACAAATGGCGAAGAGGATCGAAGAGAAGGAGCAGTACCCAACCACTTTCCAAAATTTTAGCTAGCCTCCTATCACTGCAGACATTGAAGGTGTCATTCATCAGGTTGTGCAACTACTTTTCCAATGTGAGGCAGGGGCCGTTTACCTAAGGTGCTGCCTTATAAAGAAATACTCGATCTGAGCAGAGCGCAGGAGAATCTATGTGATATATTGAGAACATTTGAGGCTGATTGGCTACCTCTACAGGCTTCCCTTTCTAAGCTTTGAATCTGTCATCCTATGGATGGCACTCTGGTTTGTAGGACAAATTTTTTTGGGTTCCTTGTTCCTCAAGTGAAGCACTCCTGGTAGTCACCAAAAGCTATTAATATATAATTCATAAAGCTCCCTTCGAGTTTTGTTTTTTTGCTAAGTACCGGCCCATGCCTCACATAAACATCATCGACCTTTTTTGATAAATGACTATCGACCTCCACCACGTGTCCGCTCAATGCTCTCCAAAGAGATTCTTCCCTTTGCTTTTCAATTGGCTTCCGCCATGCTCCCACATGTCTTCACCATGGGCTATTTTAACTACTTCCCTTCACTTCCTTGTCGGGCCCTGCCTGCTTGCCACATAGCTTCCATTACATAAATATTTGGTAGGCCCCACAAGCGATGTCTATAGTAAACATTGCTACTACGTGTCATCCCAACGCAAGCTTTCAATGAAGGGAGGGGGGAATGAACCAGGATTTGCACCATGCTACCACCTGTCTCTTTGTGGAGACTTCATCAAAAGGAAAGAGTGGAGCGAATGCCAGGCTCCGATGTGCTACCATGTATTGTAACTGCCTATACTAGGTGGTGACACTTGTCTGCTTGGGACTTTGTTAGGACCACTGCCATCATTTGTAGGGGATGCACCTAGATGGGGAGTGACCAAATGCTATGGCCCACATATTTTTCTATTGCAATGGCCAAGGGAATCATTTTTGTTGCATCACTGCTTAGGATATGAATCTTTTCAGTTACTACTCACCAGGTAGTGGGAATGCTCACTATATATGCTTCTCTTTGCTTCTAAAGAGGGGTTTGATGTTACATGTTCCAAGTTCCACAAGTTCGAGAATTGCAAAAAATACAAGATTTTAGAGATACATCAAGCCTTTTTATTATTTAGATCATTGCAAGAACTCACAGACTATGCCATTGTTCATCCTTTTTGTTTTCTTATGCTATCTGATAAGCTTTATACTATGCCATTATTGTTTGAATGGTTCATTTACATAACTTCTATAATTTTAATGCAAGTTTGCTAGTTTAGATCATGTATTTTGCCTCCTATTTTCAGTGAATGGGTGTGAAAATTATTTTATGTCATTGAATGTACTGTTCATACTTCAATCTTTAATTTTTTTCATTCTAGGATATAGAAGATTGCTAAACGAGCCCTTAGATCATATCCAAAAGATAGATTTATTGTGCCTTTTATCTAAATTCTGGCACATCACCTTAGTTAGATCCTTTATTTTTATATCTACTTCCTTTTCCCATTCCAAAACCCAAATTACACAAGAAGCCGACTTCTTTAAAAATTTGGAGGTCACTCAGTTTACCGCAATTGGTCCCCCCATTAACTGAGTTTCCCATAAAGGGTTGTTACCTTGCTAGTTTTTGGCATCAAAAAATACCACTCAAACTTTTGGGAGACAAATTGGCAGGTCTCTCCATCTCCGCTGCAAACTTATCATATAATTCATGAAACTTATCAATCCTCTCGAGAGGATCTGCTTCCTCTATGAAATACCCCAAGAAATCGCTATGCTTCATCTTTCTTTCTTCCTCAAGCCTTTTCATAATTTCCCATTTTCTCCTCCTCTAATTTACCTCTTGAGGAGTGAAACAATTTTTTATTACATCTTCTTCATAATCAATCTGGTGAGTAGCCATAGTCTTGGTAAGGATGGTGTGTCTTACAAAATTCATGTGACCCTCAAGGTCAAAAGCTCTTTCCTTTCTAGACTCTAAAGAGTACCTTGTTTTTTTATAATTTTGCAACTCTTCAAGTGTATTAGATCCCACTGATAGTTCCCCACATGTTTTCAACTTGGGTAGAAATGTACCCTTCCTTTGTTTATGCATGACATCATTTTCCATCCATAAAATCTACCACATGAACTCTAAAAAGGCTAATCAAAAGGGGACAAACTTTGGCAGTATATGTGGGGCCTATAAGCATCCATAAATCCTGATTATTGTGATATCTGGTAGAAACAACGAATCATTGAAGTTATGAGAATTGCCTTGCTCAGGTTTCAAAGCCAAAGGTCTTAACAATTGTTGCACAAGTGTGTGTAGTCTTGGTGGTGGGTGGCCAAGAACTCTCATAATTCTATACACAAAGTCATCATCGAATATCACATAGTTTGAATTCTTACATCTTTTGTCCCATATATAACACCATTGTTGCACTGGAAACAAATTCCCCTGCTGGTCAATCTTACCCAAACACATCCTTTTGGTCCATCTATAATTATTCTAGTATAATATCAGGTGGCACAACAAATAATATTTCTTGAATGTTATGGGGACGCTATTTTCCTTGACTTGCAGAAATCTGTCATGCAATGCTTTCTCAAGATATGAGGCAAAATCATATTCAATGTTTGTCTCATGGTTCTGAATCCTCATAGTCATCATCATTAAACTAATTGGAATTCACTCTTGTGCGTCTTTCCCAATTACTTGATAGAGAGAAAATTAAGTTTTCTTGAAATAGAATTGGAAATCTATGATATCAAATGGTTCAGTAGTAGAAGGGAATATAGGAATCACCCTGTTATTCACACCCCTTTTCATGTAAATGGGGAGTTCATCACTTCTATAGGTTCTCTTCAATCTAGTATATTCTTCTTCACTTTTTTCAAATCAATTTTAGTTAGGGCTTGTTTTTTTTGGTGAAAACATTCAATGATGGCCACTTTAGTCAACACAACTAATGGTGAACCATCTGGAAATCTCACAAACCTAGTAGCAGGATGATAAATTTGAGCCAATACTTTGATAAACTCTACATCTATAAAAACATTTGGGAAAATTAACTTGGCCAAATCTAATGCCCATGGATTTGACACTGGAATCTTGTCCTCCCTTTTGTCATAAAAGTACCAAAATAGTTCCCACCCGGAGATAGGGATAAGGGAATCTCTACAACTGTGAGCCACATCTTTAAAAAGTTTCTTAAATCCTCTATCAGTTGATTTAGGGAGTATATCCAGGATAGACTATTGTAAGTACCTCTTTTTAACCTTAGATTATTCCTTTTTAGTTTCAGGTTCTTTCTTCTTGGGCAATGTGATGTTTAACTATCTTACTTCTCCTATACTTCTAAAATACATAATTCCAAACAATATTGTACTTGTAAAAATTATTTCACAACGAGCTCTATGCACTTACCCAGGTTACGATGGTTGTAGATCTTAAACTCCTCAAACTCCCAGCTCCCTACATGATAATTTTTGCAAATGAGTGCAAAGAGAATGTCAAATTCTTGGTTTAATGGCTTTTGAGCTTAGTCATGTCGACATTAATATCAACCTTATGCCAAATATTTTACTCGTAGTTTGAGTTTGAATATGCACCATTGATTTTACAAGATCAGAGGGTTGATGTGATTCGAGCATTTAATATCGCTATATCACCACCATTTTCAATAACTGTCATGTGATAGAGGGGTATACACCGCTGTACCACATGCTTCTTTGCATTTCACTGTGGGGTAGCAGGACCCTTACCTCTACACTGCAAGGTTGACTTGTTTAACCCACAACACTGTGGTTTACATAATGGTCATGTATGGCTTACCGCCATATTGCATGCTTCGTCACGTCCTTTTGTGGTATAGCGGTTCATACCGCCCTACCGCATGTCTTTATGATCTTCCTCATGGGATGGCAGATTACTCCCCACTATACCACACCCTTCATTTTTCATTCTCACGGTGTGGTGGTTTATGATGTATTTAAATTCTCTCATGCTACCCAACCATGTCCTCATCATAATACTTTCGTAGTATGGTGGGAAATATCTTCATGTTGTCTATTACACACCACTAGCCTACCAAGGGTTTAGATTACTATTGAGGGATCGTGGTAAGGGACTGTTAAGGGATTTGGAATGTTTTTAGCTAGACATGTTTTTGATTAAGTATATATAATGAATTTTTGGCTTTTTATAGGTCTTTCAATGTTAGTCAAACCTAACAAATTTATATGTTTGTTTACAATGGGGAGGCTCAGTCAAAAATAAAAAAGGAATATAAGGGTCAAGGCTCAGGTCATGAAGCTCAAATTTAATTGTGATGATGGAACTACGCAAAATTTTAAGGTTCTAACACACCTCCTAATGAACTAGACTATGTTTTTCCTTCATCCTGCTTGTGTTATGTTTTTATGAGTTCTTTTCTTGTGAATATATCCCTAAGGAAATTTTTTTTGATACTTGTAATTGTAAACATCTTCTTCATTTTTTTATTGCAAATATTTTTTAATTTGTAAACTAATTTCTATTTGCAGTTATCAGTGGATTAGAAAGTCAACAGTTATCAACTTATGAACTCAATAAAGTTTTACTTATTCAAGTTGTTGATTTATACATTATTTTTTATTTGGACTTCAGGAAATGAAGACAAGGATTGTAAGGTGTAAATTAGATGATAGTGATCATAATGCTGAAATTCTAATGATAGAATATGAGCTCATCCATAGTGAAAAAGTGGCCAAGAATAATGAATATTTATTGTGTCTTGGTTTGACAAGCGGGAAAGTTGTAAATCCACTTAGTAGTATATTATTTATTTAATAGTTTTTAATGAAATTTTATAGGAAAGAGCTTTATGTATATAAGAAATAATATGATATATTTTTTTTGTCTTATAGGCAACAAAAAGAGTGTGAAGAAAATGTAGAGAAAAAACAAAAGGAAAGAGAAAATACAGTGCTGCCATCTCATAGAAGTCGATGCTTTTATGATTCAATAAATGCAATTGGTGAAAACAATAGTTGTGATGATGTGAATCCTGATATAGCACATGGTGATGTGTAGCCTGATATAGCACATGGTGATGTGTAGCCTGATATAACACATGGTGATGTGCAATGTTGTAATGATCTCTTAGAACTAAGTCTAAGAGAGATTATTGAAAAACATCAGAGCAAAGGAACAACAAGTATGCAGATGATTCATTCAACATTAAAGGATGTGTTTGAAGTGATATCTGTGGAGACCAATACTGATCTACCTACTCATGCCACACTTAATGTGGCCAAGGAGCATGAAGTTCCAGTTAATGAAAGTCATGAAGAGAGACCACTTGCATCTGTTGTGCCTCAGAGTGCACCTGTTGTATCTAGAACTTTGGATGGAACTAGTGGGTTAGCCAAAAATATTGGTAGTGGTAATTTAATAGAAGATATGGATGATTTTATCAAAAGACAAAGATTGAGTCAATATTTGTACGGATCTACAAAGATGAATGCAAAAGAAAGAAAATTAGAAGGAAAGAATCCATTCTTGCTTGAGGTATCGAGAGATGGTGAGCCCATTGGGACAAATACTGGAAAGTGGGCCATTGAGTTGGGTGTAAGATGTAGGGCCCATTTGGATATTTGCAAATCAAGTTTTGCAGAGGAAGATCCATGAACTGTGGAAAATGTTATACAAAAAATGGAAAATGCTTTTGAGACTACTGGCAGATAAATCTCTAGAAAATATTACAAGAAAAAGATGAGAATTTTGATGAATATTTTTAGATACAATTGCAAAAAAACAATCATGGAGCGAAAAAGAGGTTAGATTCCACTCTATCTCCCAAACAGTGGGGGGCATTGAGAGAAAGTATGCATTTTGAAGAATATTTGGCAAACAATAATAGAGGCAAGAGAGCAAAAGATAATGTGAGGGTTGGATATACATTTGGACGAGGTAGGTTGCATGCCAAAATGGACAAATTTGCATTAAGTATATGAATTTTTGATTGAATTTACATTGTGTTATTTATTTCAATTTTTTATTGAACTGACTATATGTTGAAATTGACATTGTATTTTAGGTGGAAAAAAATAATAGAGAAGTAGGTGTAGAAGATATTGTCAATTATATGGTAGCACTAGATCATAGTAAATCTAAGAGTAGGATGAAGTGGAAATCTAGTTCGTCAACAAAGATTTCACAACCATCTGTTCGATGCCCAATAGGAGCCTCTGTAGATCATGTCAACTCAAATGAACTAGGGTACCAAAAGGTAATGAGTTGCATATTTAGTCTCACTCAACAAGTTTCACAGTTGGTTTCCTTCGTTAACCCTATAGTTTCTACATGGAATGCACACAAATACATGGATTTAAATGAGGTAAGAGGCTCTATTGATCTCATTTATTCTTGTTTGGAAATTCTATATACAAATGCCTCTTAATATGTAGATTATTGAAATTTGAGCGTAGGAGAATCCAACTCAGTTTCTTTATTGTTGGAGTGATCCAAAAAATGTTCTTTTGGACAAATTTATAGCTTGCATTCTTTACTTGACTATTGAATGCTTTGTATATTTTTTTTGCATGATGGTTAAACCACATGTAGAGCAATTTTATCAAAGAAATAGGAAAAAAAAATCCTTCCTGATGTCAATAGAGCTACCGATATTGATAGTGATCATGATGAAGTGGAAAAGAATGTGCAACACAATCATCTTAGTTGTCTTGAAGTTGAGGTAATTAATATAATAGTTGTTAGTTATATGTCCTGATGTTTTGTCATTCTTCATGCTTAAAATGTTCTTTTGGACAAAAAATTATTGCTTTTGCATTCTTTAAGTTGTAAGTTAATCAGTCTCAATGTTTTTTCATTCTTCTTTTGGAAAAAAAATTATTGCTTTTGCATTCTTTAAGTTGTAAGTTAATTTGTCCCAATGTTTTGTCATTCTTCTTTTGGAAAAAAAATTATAGCTTTTGCATTATTTAAGTTGTAAGTTAATGTGTCCCAATGTTTTTTCATTCTTCATGCTTAAAATGTTCTTTTGGAAAAAATTTTACAGCTTTCACATTCTTTACTTGACTTATATTAATTTTTGCATTATGATTAAACCACATGATGCAAAGCAATTATATAAAATTAGAATGAAAATAAAAAGGCCCTGTCAATAGAACTCTCTGCAAAGCTGTACAACTTCATGTTTGCAATGAAGTTGATAGTGATTATGATGATGAACTCAATAATTATGCAAAATATATTCATAGTGGTAGTCATGTTGAACTTGAGGTGAGTGCTATGGAACCACATGCAAGTGAGTACTATTCAAGTAAGTAATGGTTGTTTTATTAAGTAAATAAGGGTAATCATTACGTATTTGATAGAAGCTAGTTAGAATAGTAGTGGAGTGTAATTAATTAGTATACATAGATTATGGAAATAAGGGAGAACATATAACTTAGACACGAAAGCTTAAAGCTTAGTCATAATAGAGTGCATACATAGATTTTGACAATACATTAGTGCATTGTGTTTAGGGATGTCATGGTCCTTAGTTGGGGGGACTTCATTTCCTATCCATGTCTCTTTCTGGAGTATTTGTTCAATTTAGGATAATTGTAGTCTTTCCCTCCACTTGTTTGTGCCTTGCAATGGGTTAGTTTTTTTAGAATAAAAAGTTGATTCTTTGTTATTCAACAGAATAAAAAAAGCACATACAAAAACTTATTTGTTCCAAGACATAAGACATTACATATAGTCATCAAAAACATTATAATGTGTGTTTTATATCTCAATATAATGTGTAATTTTTTTTTTTTTTGTATATATTTATTGATAAACTCCAAGAATGGGATAAAGTTTAGGTGTTGGATCCGTTTAATGGTGATGCTGTGGCCATTGGGTGGATTCACTCACCATCTATTGTACATGAAGTTAAACTGAAAGGAATAGGAGATGCAAATGTAAGTATTTTAAAGGTCACAAGTAACATACCCCTTGCTTATACGGACAATATAGATGGAGCTATCTGTTTGAAAGAGAAAGAAGGGACCTTCACATGGTGGCCACTAAAATATTTTAAAAAATGACATAGTTGATGTTTATGATCTTGTAGTACTAGTTGTTAGATAGCTTGGCCCACTACTTTATGCAATAGTTTGAATGTGTTGTTCATGGATCTTAGTATTTTTTTGTCAATCCGTAAGTGCAGAAGAGAAAAAGAAGGGTTAAAAGTAGTAGAGTGTGGAGAGTGAAGTTGCAGACAAAGAATGTACTGAGCTTGAATAAGTTGAACCCAAACAAAAAATTAGAGAATCTAATTTGGGTGTACATTTTGTGAGTAGAACAGAGAATGTTCTATCTTACTGCACCTGTAATGTAAAACCACTTGATTATGATTTTCTCTTTTTGTTTGGGTTATGCTCATTCAAACTGGTGCATTATAGAAGAGGGGATATGTTGTTGTGTAAGTATTAGATACAGAGAACAGGGGTGTACAAAAAGAAGTAAATACAAAGTAGATAAAGAGGTGTAGAGAAGAGGAAAAGTTGTAGAGAGTGCAACATACATGTATGTGCAGTTGCCAATAAGTTGCAACATAGAATTGTCATCAAGATTATAATATCTTGCATAAGCAAAAAAAAGGCATTGCAACTTAGTTTTCTCAGTCATGACACTGAGAAACACACTTTGTAACACATTTTTCAAAGAAAAAACACATATTTCTATCTTGCAATTGTTGTAATAACACCTTTTCTCAATAAAATATCAATATTTTTCCTTCTTAATAGTTGTTTCATTATGTGCAAATGAATGATTGATTATTTTTTTCCGTGTTTTAATATGTTTAAACCTCAATTAAAACGTTGTCTCATTTCCAACACTTATAGGTAGAAATCAATGAACAAAAACAATTAAATAAACTACCAATTGACTAACTATACTACCAAATGATAAAATCAGTGAATTTAAATATGAATAAATATATGACTAAATATAATGATTATGCAATTAATAAACAATGTATCAATATACCTACTAGTTGACAGAAATCAATGAACAAAAAAATTAAATAAACTACCAAATTGATCAAAATGATGATTAAAATTAATGACTAAATACACTACTAATGAATAGAAATCAGTGAATAAAAATGAGTAAATAAGTGACTAGTTAACAATAATCAATGACTAAATTAATGACTAAATACATTAGTGAATAAAAAATGACTAAATAAGTGACTAGATTACATCAATCAATGACTAAATAAGTGACCAGTTAAATATATCAGTGAATAAGAAATGACTAAATAAGTGACCAGATTACAACAATCAATGACTGAATATATCAATGAATAAAAAATGACTAAATAAGTGACCAAATTACAACAATCAATGACTAAATATATGACCAAATCGATCAATCAAAACAACCAATAAATGACTAAAAATGGCTTAGTCATCAATTTGGACATGGTATAAATGACTGACAATAAACTACTAATGGTCACGTGACCATGTTTAGTTAATTATAAGTAGTTTTTAGTAGTTTTTTTAGTCATATATTGTTGTTTTTGTACTAGTGTAGAAAGAGTCGGTGTTGACTGAGATAGTTGTTAACTATGGTGCGAGATGTGTGATTTTTATTCAGGTGATGATCATGGTGTTATAAACACCCTAATTCTGACACTACACTTTAAAATTAATTCCCACCATTTCTCCCTTAATTAAATAAATATTACTATTTAATTAGTTACCCCATCTTTATCTCTCAATTAATTAATTATTCCATCCTTATCCCTTAATTAATTAAATATATATTATTTAATTAATTATTTCATCTTTCTTCTAAACTAATTAAATATTTAATTTAATTAATTTTCACCTTACATTATTCTTCTAACTAAGGTTAAATTATTTAAATGCAACCTTAGTCTTTTAACATCAAAAGCCACTAATTAATTAACCCAAATTAATTAATTAAATCCCCCTTCATTAATATCCACTTAACCCTTTTTCCTAATTTTAAATTCCTCTAATGCCACAAGTCATTCCCCTCACATGCTTGCTTCCTCATCTCTCCAATAAATTTCCACTTCCCTCTCATTAAATCCACTAAATACAAATGTCATTTGTTGAGTTGACTTTGTATGGGGCTATCTCTCTCCTCTCCATAATATCTAATTTCAAATTACACCTCTATTCTCCTCACTCCCTCACCCAACACTTGTCTCTTTTCTCTTGCTTGAGAGCACCTCTCAACATAAGCCCTTGGTCTTGAGGCAAGATCTTAGCCATCCATCTATTTGAGTCCATTTCTATAAATAAAATCTCTCACCTTCCATTTCTCATCAAGTCTTGAGTGATATTTAGATTATGCTAGAATTCTCATTGATAAATCCAAATTAGTAAGAAAACGAGTAAATCAACAAGTTTCTTGAGTCTAAAGCTTGTGTATCTCAATCATGGAGGTTGAAGGGTATTGAGATATAGCTTGTTGTGTTCTTTGCTTTGTGTTTTGAGTTTATTTTATGCTTCAATCCTTTTCTATAGCTTTATTTTGGCACACCCGATTAGACCGACATCCCTTTTCTAATCTCTTGTTTGAGTGTTGAGATTTTGAGTTGTAGATTCCATTTTCATGCTTGCCTTTGTAGAACCACACTTGTGTATCGACAAGTCGTGCTTGCTTGATGACAAGTCACGCTTGTGTGATGACTTTTCATGCCTCCATCACATAAGGTTGCACATCTATGTTGATTCTTCATGCCTCTCTAGCAACTATCGACACCTACACCTCACAGAGCGACACTTCTATTCCAATGCATATTTGTTAGGATTTAAGCTAACTCATGTTTAGTTTTGCAGATTTTAAAGATTTTTTAGGTTACTTTACAACCATTTAACTGCTTCTAACTACAAGGGTCTAATTTCAACAATATTTTAATATTTAGAGATTAGGGTTTTTGTTATAGGGCTTTTAAAAAGAACCAACAATAATAAGCAAGTTTTGCTTTCACATTTAAGCATTAACAATAAAAAGAACAATAACAAACAAATTGTGTTTCTCACATTTAATCATTTAATTTTAAAAATAAAAACAAACAAATTTTGTTTTCACATTTAAGGTTACGGTCTAATTATACATTTCAAAAGGTGCAAAAAAGGACAAAAATAATCTAGGTTTACTCTTTTTTAAGCATTTTTGTTCACAACAACAACAATTTCAAAGGGTTTAAAAATATATATTAAGGATTAAAATACGCTTGCAATCTTTTTCTTTTTGTCTATGTGTAGTTGCACTTTCATATATTTTTCCATGTCTGTGTGCTGACAAGTGGTGCTTCCATCTTGTTTTTCAGCGCTTACACACTATCTATAAATGCCTACATTGCGACTTGTCATGCTCATGCAGCGAATAACAATGCCTCTATTGCACAAAGCAAAACCTCTATTTTTGACTAGAGAATTTACAACGTTAGGAAATTAACACTCAATTTTTTGCTAATTGTAGTTAGTTTTCTACTAAGTTGTTTCTATTTTAGGTTGCAAATTTAGCTAAGGTTAAATGTTTACACTATCTCATTTTTTAATACATTAGGTTTGTATTAATCTAAACAATATGAGACAAACTAAAAGTTTAGGAAAATCAATCTCAAGGGATTTTTCCTTTTGTTGAAAAGCAATTTTCATAAACAAAATGACATTAGGTATTTGTTTTATAAGGTTTTTTTGTCATTTTTTGCTAATTATATTTTGCATATTTTGTGACAATAAAGTCATGCCTACACAGGGACTAAGTGTGCTTCTATGCCAAATTTTTGTGCTTTCCCAAAGACCTATTGTGTCTCTATTATGCATATTGACATCTACAAAATGCCCTGTTGCACCTTCAAGTCAACTTTCAACACTTCTATTTGACAGAATTGTGCTTCTATGAAGGTATTAAAATTTTTCTTTCTACATTATTGCTCCTTTTTTTTTTACCTTTGTGCCTCTATAAAGACTTTGCGCTTATGTTTCATAGAAACACACATTTTTTCAGTTTGCAAGTTTTTTCTTTATTTTAGGGGTTTTTGGTAACTTTTGGAACTAATAAGCACAATACAACTTGTTTAAGCCAGTCCAAGACCAAAATTATGAGGCTAATAACATGTGGTTTTATAGATTCATTAGTCTAAGACTATTATTTTCCACTAATTTAGGCACTAAGGTTTGTTATGCCTATAACACACACACCCCGTTTGGAATGGGGATGTTCTCTTTTTCACCTTCACTGGGTCACTTTTTACCATTGCCTCATTTTGCGTGCCCCCTATTTTTGAGTAACAAGTGGTTAGGGAGTCCTAAAGTTATCATCTCAAGTTGGCTAAGGTTCACCACCCAAGAAATTTTGAGGTCTTTTGCTTTTGCAAAGTTCCCTTGGAAATTTTCCCTTCACTTTCAAAACTAGCATCTTTTGCGTGCTATGGGTCCACCCTTGCAGGTTTCTACCTTGCTTTCATCATTCAATCGGTGGCTGACCTAGGATGTCTTCCCACATAGTGAACCCTGTGTCTTCCATGGCCACCCCCTTTGCAAACCCTCAAACGATGATCACTTGGGTTCTGTCTGCATTGTAGGCTTTGACCTTCCCGCCGTCGATGCTTTTGAAAACTGTGCCCAACTATATCTCCATCGACCATATGAGCCATAAATGTGGGCCATTAATGAAAATTTTCCTATAAATAGGTTTTTTGATTTGTCATTTTCATTCCACAAGTTAGAGAATTTATCAGAGCTCTAGCCTGTTGCCACCACCTTCACACTAGCGCAACCTTCCAGGTGATTTCAAGTGTCTCCTCTACTATTTTCTTTGGGATTTGTAGGTATGTTTTTCACCACCACCTCAAAAGAATCCTTTTGAATTAAGTTTTTTAAAATTATAAGAATCTTGAGGTAAATTGTAGAACTCCTCCTAGCGATAGATTATACATTGAAATCCGCACTAACCTATCTCAAAAAAACCTTGGAAATCATTCAAATTCAGCCCCTTAAGACCCTACAAAACTTTGACTCCCAACCACCATTCTTCATTAGGGCATTCATGCCCTTGCGGCCTACAAACTCCTCCTTGCCGTTGATCTAAAGTTTTAAATATTTAATTATGAAATTTGAGGCCTTCGCCCTTGGTGGGTTTGCATATGTGGGAAAACGTCGTCCCTTCATCGTCACCATTGAAACCAAAGAAACTAAGTGAAAGTTGAGAATCCTAGGGCCCCTACGAGTCTGCTCTTACAGACTTCTACGTGCGAGTTTCGTGTGGCAGGACTCTGCACTATCTTCTCCATTCCTAAATGACTATCCAACACTAGCACTTCACCTTGCGGATCCCACCAAGGCTGTGTCCGCTTAACCTTTTAGACACCAAGGTCTCCTTTGCTGGTCATTTCCCATAGACTTCTGTCCACCCACCTCTACCATTGAAAATACCATTGTTAGCAGTAGAGTCAATACCTCCACTTGCACTGTGGGTCTCGTGGTTCCCATTGCCATCTGAAGCGCACCTAAAGAAAACCCAAATCTAAACCTCTTTGAGGGCCAAGCCTTGTGGGGGTCTATCTATAGACCGCTCCACCCTCACCACTATTTGTGAGATGGCTAATGACCCATGTTAATTTTCCTTGCAGACTCTGACCTTGTTGTTTCCCCTCGACCTCTTAGTGAAGTAATCAAGTAATTCACCTTGTGGGAATTTCTTTGTGGGCCACCGCCTATAGCCACCCATCATGTGATTACCATTTGTGAAAGACCATGCTTCATTGTCCTTCTGCACAATGGAACCTGAGCTCCTCTTCGTCATCTAGCCTTCCTCATGATAAATGACCCATACCGAGGCCTTCTACGGACCCACCGATGCAAGTTTCCTATTGATGGACGCCGTCTTGTCTCCACCATCCCTAAACACTATTCTAATGATGACCTTCCGCAACTCCTTGTCCATAATTTCCCAAGTGCCAAGCCCTAAGGATTGAACTTGAGTCATCTGAACTGCTTGTAGGTCTCACCATGAGGGACACCCTTTGTGGGTTTCCTCCTCTTGAATGTTGTTATTGAATGATAGAGCTATAAATGACCTTGATGATGCCTGCCTCCGCATGGCTAAAACAACCAAACAAATGCTTTCAAATAAATTCATGGATGACTACCCAATGCTCTAAATGCCTCAATGCTTTGACTGACCCCTATACTTCAAATGCAGAAATCTAGATGCAAGTGGCCACCTGCGGGCCACTGTGACCTTGACACCATTTTATTCTATGTTGCTCCTGATGACTTCTAGCCTAGTGAAACCCACATCCCTGGGCTTGCATTCCCTTAATGGACCTAAACGAGCATTAAAAAATGAGTTTTAATGAATTTTATCATCTTTGATGATGGATTGCTTGATATGACCCTCATTTTTGTAGGATTCCACTAATGCTTCCCTCACTTTTTCATATGAATATGCTTACTGCATTTCTATTTGCAAGATTTATGGAATTGATTGTGGGACCATCAAGAGCATCCACAGAGAAAGAGAAAGGAAAGAAGACAACCAAGGAGAAAAGAAGACAAGGACCAAATTAAATACCAATTCCAAGGGGTGGAGATCACCTCGAGAGTCTCTTCTGATTGGGACATAGTCTCAGATACTAACCTCAGACACATAGACATAGATGAATTCCAACAAAGGGTCATAGTCAACCCAACCACCGAAAATTCCAGGAAAGTCCGAAGGAGCAATATTGCTAAAGTAGCTGGCTTTCCACTACTCTTGTGGCCCCGAAACTAGTGATGGAATGCAAAGAAGCTTACCATGGGGTTAGCTAGAAAATTATTGACCATGAGGGCATGGTATTAGCATATTTTTCAGCCAAGTCCATAGATGAAACGTTTCATATTCCAACATTCGATCCTATGGAAGAAACATAGAAGGGGTATGCAAAGAATATGTCAAAGGCAGACCCTCAAGGATGCAAGAAGTTGATCAACCAACATTGGTTGAAAGAAAAGAGGGGCAGTACCACCAAGGTGTCCTAGGAGTTGTTCTAGAGTAATTTCTATGAAGATTATCATGACTTGGTAACCTTGCTGAGCAGGGTGATGGGTATTCCCACTGCTACCTACTTCTAGGAATGGATGTTCTATTTTATTGAGGAAATTATCAGAGGAAAAACAAAGATCCACTGGGAAAAAATGATTAGTGACAATTTGCATAATTAGTTCATGGCTGTGAAGACATCTCAGTTTTATATGACTTTCTACTTGGTGTACCTCTTGGAAGATCCATTCCCTTATAAAGGCATATTTGTTGCTTAGAGTCCAACTCTGAGAAGGGAACTCAAGGTGTATGATAGGTACCCATAGTTGCAACACTAAAACTTCAAGAAGGAGTATCATAGAGTAAATGATGCCTTTATTGGGCATATCATTAGACTTCTTGGAGGGGATTACGAAAGAAGAGTTTCACACAGTGCCCATGTGTTTATCCATAGATTTAGGTACCTATTTATACAATTCCTAAAATTCACTTACATCAAAATAGAGGGCTTCTTTGAGAGGCCTTGCAAGCTTCCTTGGTATACCCTGATGACCAAATGATCATACTGGAAGTCTCCTGGTAGCTGTAGAATGCTCACACTCTGCTGAGCAATAAACACTAGGCAGGAATTCCCTACCCTCTCACCTTTGGTCAAGGCATGTACGCTATTCCCATGACCCAATGCAAGGAATACTCAGAGAAGGAAATAGTGGAGTATCATTTGGACCTCTACAAAGCCAAACCCAAGATGGATCCCTATGAAAAACTAAAGAAGTTTTTCAAAAAATAATACACCCACCTACCCCATATTGAAGACTTTTTGGATAATTTCCAAGATGATAAGGAGGTGCACATGAGGCACTACATGCACATGACCACTCAATTTGTGAAATCAATCAATCTATTCCTGGTGCCCAACTAGGTCATGGAGGAAGATGACACCATTCTGGATCCAAGGTTTGATGTTGTGGCTAACTTTCCACTATCACTGATAGACTGGAATGAGGAGGTCAATGACCTCAATATTGTAACCAAGCTGGTGGAAAACATAACAAGGTGATGGGTTGATGCCCAAATCACTCAACTCAAGCTATAAGGATTACACTAACATATGGTGAGCTCGAGGATGAACTTGAGAGTGAGACCGACACTGGGGCAATTGTCACCCCAACCGAGGAAACCCCAAAATCTCCTCTGACGACGCAGTTGAGGAAAAGAAAGGAGGTATTAGAATGATGACCTAAGCCTAAGGTATACTCAAGGAAGACTCAAAAGGGGAATCCTCTAAAGAAGCAAAGAATTCAAGAGGATTTACGGAGATGCCGACCATTCAAGAGGACCCACAACATGAAGCAGAGGAAGAGGTTGAGCGACCACAGTCACCAATTGTTGCCTCTACTTTTGCCATCATTGCCACCGTTGCTACTCCTCTGAAGAAGAAGCTAAGCCTAAAAAGATCTTTGAACTAGAACACCACAGAGAGTTTGAGCAAGAAGTGGAAAAGGCACCACAGATAGAGGGTGTCACTAGGGAAAACATAGCCACCACTGAATCAGACAAAGAAAAGGCTATATTAATTTGGGACTCAGATGATGAAGAAGAGAGGACAAAACAAGAGTCCTTGAGTCATGAGGAGAGGCAACTCCAACTTGAATAAAGATTGGAAGGTGATCATGAATCACCAAAAGGGGAGTCTCAAATGCCTAATTGGTTGGAGGAGCAACTACAAAAGAAAGCCCTTGTCCTTACTGATCTAAAGACCAGACTTGAAGCTATCTTGGTGCGAGCCCAAAAAAAGACAAGGAAAGAAAAGAAGTTGAGGGTCCATTCCCATATAATAGTTGATGCATCTGGGTTGAGGACTATGCAAATTTCCACCTCGGTGATGGAAAAAGGAGAGGGGATCAGTTACAATAATTCCACCATTGACTTGGGTCCTACCACAAGAGAATAGAATATTGATCAACTCCAAGGATCAGTGGTGACAATCGTCCAACAAATGAATAAGGATAAATCTTCCAAGGAAGAGCTAAAAGAACAAGTGGCATACCTCACCACCTACATTTAACAATGAACGTCCACTGAGGAAGCTCCAACTATGTCCTTTGCACCTGAACTGCTCTCCCAATATGAGCTCACCTAGATGGTGAAAATGAAGAATTGGACCAAGGCTACTGTAGATTGGTTCCGATGAGTGCTATATAATGGTGATATGGGAATATGAAATGCTGCTTAGATGATAAATAAGTTTTGAGATCTATAGAAGTAGCTTATGGACACAAAAAGAATGTGTCATAGATTTACTAAGCTCTACAAGATTACATATCCTAAGGTTGAAAGCATCCTTACGTTGCCAGAAGGGACATGGGAAAAAGAATTGGCGCTCGTTAAAGATGATCATTGGCTTGTAGAAATTTGGTGAATGGGCCTTGATCATAGAAAGGAGGTATTAGAAGGAGTCTTGCAGGATATTGAGCTTGACCTCCAATGCATCACGAAGCATTGAATTGACAATGAAGATTATCTTAAGATGTTAATTGACTATGACATGCCTGCCCTGGAATTGGACCCTAAAAAGATCAAACCACTCTTCCACAAGAAGATGGAACAAGGGGAAGTTGATGTATTATCACCAAACTTCATGGATTTTTCTGCAAGGGCATTCGTCCAATTAGAGCAAGTCATCAAGGATACACCTAAATACACAAAACACTTGGAATAGATCATAGAGAGGTTCAAGAAACTCACCTTTCAAAATCTCCAATCTGATATCCTGGAATGGCATAAGCTATAAAGGCATTGATCGGTACATTGTGGAGTACGCCAATATATAGAAGAATGAGGGAAAGACTATAATAGATGATGAGTTCATGGAAATATAGTTGTAGCCAAATGACAAGTCACTATAGGACAAAGTGCTATAGTGCTAGGGCACTATAGGACAAAATAGGGAAAGGGACAAAGTGTATTTTATATTAGTAAATTTTGGGAGTAGGTGAAACCCTAACTTGTATTGAATCTGAGGCATACAAAGTAAATCAATCCTAGCCATTCATTTGGGCTTTGGAAAACTATAAATAGGGTGTATCCTCTCATTTTCAAAGAAAGAGTTGAGTTGTTGTAATGACATGCTGCAAAATTTTTAATAGAATTTTATTGATTTTGGTGGATTCTTGAGTTTCTCACATGTTGCATGATTCATCTTCTCAAATTTAATAGATTTCAATTTCTTTAGCTTGCTGTTCTAAGTGTTTTCAAGTGGTTTTAGTAGTTTAGTTGATGTTGTCCATTGATTTTGAAGAATGCTATTGTGTTGATGCTTTCCATGTTGATACTTTTTGCTGGTTATTGATGATGAACAGTAGTGTAAAGCTAGTCTAAACACTAATTCATTGCTGCACTTAAATTTCATCTTTTATTCATGCTTTATGGTGAATTTACAACTGAAAAATCTACAGACCTTAGAAGATAGCACTAGTTTCATGATATTGTGTGTTTTGGTTAAGTGGAACTTAGTTATAGGAAGGTTTTTCACTATAGTATGCTCCATTATCACTATTCATCAGTAGCTGTAGGTCTAGGAACTCTTATCTCCCTTTTGAATTTTGATCTTTCTTTGAAATTATAGTTTAGATGAAGTTCCAACATCATTGTAAAGCCAAATTTGATGTTGAATATTGAGTTTAGACTGCTGTTTTAAACTTGTAGCAACTGCATATCACTCTTGAAATCTTAGAAACTCCATTTAAAGATAAAATCTCCTTCCAACTTAACAATTGTACATGCCCCTTGTGATTACCAGCTAATCACAAAAATCCACTGAGTTGTTTTTGCAAGTCATGACCCGACACTTGAGAGAACTTGGGATAGTCTTTTGCAACTTGCTTATAGGAAGTTGTATTTCAAGAGAGGTAAAGCATTCATGCTCTTCCTGTATTGAGAAGGTGCAAAAACACCCATCAACAAGATTAAAGTAGGGGTTAAATAAATTTGTTTTCTTTGTTTGGAGGTGTTGCTTAAGAACTTTCCTATCTTAAGTAGCACTTTTTGTTATCCCATCACTTTGAATTATTTAGCTTAAGGATTTGGATCCCTTGAGTTAAGTTTTTTAAATTTTTCCTTTATCCAATCTTGCTTAGGAACTTACCTATCTTAAGTAAGCATTGACACATCCCAAAATAATTTCATCTCCAAGGGTCTAGATCTCTATCTTTGATACAAATTTTGATTTTGTATCCCTCAAACACCAACTATCCCCTAATATTTCATCAAATTAGCCATATCACTCATAACTTTATCCTAAGCCAACTTCTATGTCCAAACTATCTTAACCACTTCCTCCCCAATCCTACCCATCAAACACCCTAAGATCACTTCTCTAAAAGAATCCTCCTTTTGCATGCCAATCACTAGAGAACAAGCTAAAAGTAAAATAGATTCCAAAGAGAATATCACCATTGAAGACATCACCAACCAACCTACACTTTCCCATGATGAAGAAGCATATGTAAACCAACTTGAACACTCTCCTAGATTGCAAGCCTTTGCTCAAGATCCGCATAGCCAAGAAATGATGAAAAGAATATATGAACTTGACAAGGATACCATTTTACTAGAAATTTTGTCCAAGGGAGCTAGACTCCCACCCAAATTTGATATATCATAGGTTAGAAGGCATGATCCTTCTAATAATTCATTGTCATCCAACCAAATTTTGAATAATATTTTGGGGTTACAACCTAATCCCAACCATCCCCCTTACACATCTACATCTCAACCAACATTTGAGTAACTTCTTTCATCTTCTTCTCAACTAAGACTTAATATCCCTTCCAATACCACATACACATATACCCACCCTACCATACCTACCCAACCCCTCACTACAATAATTAATGCTAACTTCATTCAACCACACTCTACATACCTACACACTAATCAACATACCATAAACACTAATCAACACACCTTAAACACTAATCAACACACCTTGAACACTAATCATCACACCCTAAACACTTCACAACCTCCAAAATGTTCCAATATAAGCACCCATCTATACCCCTATATCAACTCCAAAATAATTATCAACACACAAATACTCCTCCATCAACCACCATTGACCTTGTCCAAGAATTACAAAATGTGAAGAATATGATCTAATGGATCCAAATGGGTCAAACTAAGAAGACCTAAGGGAATAGGTCATTACCCTTCAAATGATAAATCCATATTGTCCATACCCTTCCCTAAGAACTATGAAGTCCCTAAATTTGACAAATACAAGGGAAAGGGTGATCCAATAGAACACATCAAGGAGTTTTATGTAACATGTCAAGAAGTAGCCTACAATGAGGTTTATCTTATGATATTATTCACTATAAGCCTTAGGGGACAAGCCTTGGAATGGTTCACATATCTCCCTCATGGATCAATCACCTCCTTTCCAAACCTAGTTGAAAGGTTTGTAGCTCACTTTTCATACAACATTGAGCAAGAGGTCACATTAGTGAGTCTATGTAATACTAAGAAAAAAATTGGGGAGAGTTTTACTACCTTCCTTCAACATTGGAGACACTTAGCTAGTTGATTCCCCTTCCATATGCCTAAAAAAAAAATGGTTAATATCTTTGTTCAAAACTTAAACACAAACACGGGCCATCACTTAATACTACAATGTGTTAATAAGTTTTATGAACTTATTGATAAGGGATTAACCATTGAAAAATCCTTGATTTCTAAAGGGATAGTTAAAATTTACAAAGACCAAAAATAAAATAATAACCAATCTAATGATAAATCTAGATTTTGGTCTAAAAATTAAAACATTGTGAATGATGGTGTGACTGACAATAAACATGTGCAAAACATTCAACCTACATTATCTAACACTCAACAAGAACCACAACAACAAAGTTTCTCTAATACTGTCACCATTCCCTAAGGAAAATCTAGACAAAATAATCAACTTAAGCATAATTATACCCCTTTGGGTGAACTAATTGAAGTCATATTCCATAAAATTGCACAAGAAAACCTCATAAAGTTTCTTATGAACAAATAATTTGATGAAAGTTAACCTAAACCTGCATGGTACAAAGATAATGAATGTTGTGAATACCATAGGGTTAAAGGCCATAACACATCTAAATGCATGAAATTGAAAAACCATAAACAAGATCTCATTGATAGAGGAGAGATAAATGTTCAAGGTCAAACCCATAATTCTCATAATGAATAACTAGTCATATACACACAACCCTTCCCACTACATAATTAAGGGAAATTTTATGGGTCTTATAATACAATATCATACACATACACTAATACCATTCATACCCCATCTCACGACTCTATCATCGATCGCATAGAAGATTGTGACAAGCATGTTGACACAATTACCATTAAAGAAACTAATTATGGCATCTCTACCATTGGGGTTGAGTGATAATACATGGGGCATCCTCCTCATCCTCTTCCATGAATAATAAATATGGAATCCTACACCATATTAGAAAAACCCCAACCCAGATTTAAATCTTGGAATTGCTTCACACATCTCTCATTCATAAAGAAGTCCTAGACAAAGCCCTTCAAGAGTCTCGTGTACCAAGCGATATTAACATTTATCAATTCCAAGCCATAGTTGGACATCTTTCCTCAATCCATCACCAAAAATCACCTTCATGGATACAACATTAGAAGATGAGGTGAATCAGGATCTATTCACTTTCCTTATACGAAGATCCAAAAAAATTGCTTGGACCTATACATATATGCTGGGACATCATCCATCTTTTGCAGTACATCATTTGGTAGCATATCTTGATGAAAAAATATAAAGCAGAAGCCAAAAAAATGCACCCACAAATAGCCCTCTTGGTTAAAATAGAATTACAAAAGCTCCTAGAAGTCAATTTCATTTGACCGATTGATTATCCCGAATGGATCACCAACATAGTACTAGTCTCTAAGTCCACTAGGGGAATAAGAATATGCATTAATTTTTGGGATCTTAATAAGGCATGCCCTAAAGACAACTTCCCTCTACCTAATATTGACATTATTGTAGACTTAAAAATGGGAAATGAAATGGTATCACTCAAGGATGGTATTTTTGGCTACAATCAGATACAAATAGTAGAAGAATATCAACATAAAATAACCTTCATTACTCCATGGGAAAATTTTTGTTACCAAGTAATACCGTTTGGTATTAAGAATGTAGGAGCCACTTTTCGAAGAGCCATGATTGTAATTTTTCATGATATGGTGCATGATATTATGGAATAGTATGTGGATGAATTTTTAGGAAAATCAAAACCAAGAGGTGGACACGTAGAGGTATTAGAAAAAATATTTGATTGACTGGAAAAATATCAATTACACCTAAATCTAAAGAAATGTGTATTCAACGTAACACCAAGAAAAATTATAGGTTTCACTGTGTCATGTAGAGGTATATAAGTTGATACTACTAAGGTCAAAGCAATAATGGATATGCCTCCACCAAGAAATATCAAACAATTGCATAGCTTGCAAGGGAAACTTTAAGCAATTAGGAGATTTATTGCTCAACTTGCCAATAAATGCCAACCATTTCCACATATATTCAAGAATGTTATGTTCAAATGGGATAGGAACTATCAAAAGGCCTTTCAAAATCTCAAAGATTATCTTTCTTCACCACCTATCCTTATGCCACCTAATCCAAATAAACCACTTTTGCTATACATATCAGCTACCAATGTGGAACTAGGGGCATTATTGGCACAACATGATGATAATGGAAAAGAAAGTCATCTACTACATATCTCACACTTTGGTAGGTTGTGAATTAAAATATAATCCAATCGAAAGGGCATGTCTTGTAGTGGTATTTTGTGCTAAAAAATTATGACACTACATGCTTAATCACAAGAAAAAACTCATTTCCAAAGTAGTTCCTTTGAAACACTTTCTTTCAAAGGATACTCTCATAGGTCACATGAAAAAATGGATCATGATTCTCAACAAATTTGATATTGAGAATGTAGATAGAAAATCCATAAAAGGACAAGTAGTTGTTGACCAACTTGCAGAGGTTTCTCTAAGGTATAGTCACCCTTTATTAACAGAGTTCCCAAATGAAGGTATTCTTGCTATGGATGAAGGAACATGGTGGAACCTATACAACTTTGATGGATCATTTACTTAGCATGGATTAGGGGTAGGGATATTATTTATTACTACTCAAGGTGATTGCATCCCCAAATCTTATTACCTTGCTTTTCCTTGCACAAATAACATTGAAAAATATGAAGCATTAATTACAAGGCTTAGGCTTTCCATTCAATAGAAAATAACTAAATTACAAGTCAATGATGATTCTCAGCTAGTCATTAAGCAAGTGAATGATGAATATCAAATAAAAGATGATAAATTATTTCCCTACGAATGTATGGTGGACAGTTTCAAGGAGCACTTTATGTAGATTTAGTTTGACCAAATAACTCATCTAAATAACAAAGTAAATGATGCTATGAAAATGATTGGTTCCCTATTGGAAAATGCCCCAAAATAGTTAATATTTTGAATTCTTGATTGAAAAACTATTTGTACCTACTTATGATCTCCAAAAATCAGAATTGGTGTGTAAGATAGTTGGCCTGAATTCACCATGGTACCAAGATATATACAACTACTTCCATGATAACACCCTTCCACCCAACTTATCAACTTGCCAATGCTAATCATTCATTCACAAATCTCCCTGCTTTACCTTATTGGGTGACACACTTTATTGAAGATCATTTGAAGGTACCCTCTTGAGGTGCTTAAGCACAAAAGAGGCTTAAACTTCTTTAAGTAAGGTACATCAATGTATATGTTGGGCCCATTCTAGTGGTCCTACTCTAGCTAAGAAGTTGCTAAAAATTGAATATTATTGGCCAACAATGGAGCATGATGCACATAATTTTATGAAGACTTGTTGACCATTCCAAAAACACAGTGACCTGATTCATGCACCATCACAAGAGTTACAACCTATTGTCACTCAATGGTCTTTCTCACAATGAGGGTTAGACCTCGTTGGAAAGATACATCCATCCTCATCAAATGGACACAAATTCATCATCACCACCACCAAATACTTTACAAAATGGGCAGAGTCTATTCCATTAACATTCATAACTATAAATCAAATCACCAAATTCATCATCCATTACATCATCTGTCGCTTTGGTATTCCATCCTCTATTGTCACAGATAATGGGAATCCATTTGAAAATAAAGACGTATAAGATCTGTACCAGAATTTTCATATCCAACATATTTTCTCCACTCCATACTACCCATAAGGAAATGGCTAAGCCAAGGCTACTAATAAAACACTTATAAAAATACTTAAAAAATTGGTCAATAATGTTGGTCAAGATTGACATCTCCAGCTCAACCTCACCTTGTGGGCTTACGAAACTACTATCTATACTCCCATAGGGGCAATGCCATATTCCCTACTTTATGGTTTTGAAGCTATTTTGCTAATAGAGGTTGAGCTCGCATCCTTGAGAATCTCTTTACAACATCTCATTGATGAAGAAGAATATTGAGTGATATGATTACAATAATTGGAACTCTTGGATAAATGAAGCCTCAATGCTCTAAATCATCTATTGGTCTATCAAAATTATCTTTGAAAAAGTTATAATAAGAAAATAAAGCTTAGGGAGTTTGATATTGATAATTTAGTCCTCAAATAAAACTAGCATAATTTACAAGACCATGAAAAGAAAGGAAAATTTGAGCCCAACTAGTTAGGTCCTTATATTATCATAGCAAAATATGGTTTTGACGCTTATCAATTGGCTATTATGGAAGGAAAACCCTTGCAGGAACCAATGAATATTATCCATCTTAATAAATTTTATGCATAAAAAAATAAAAAATAAATGAAAAATTAAGCAAAAATCCCAAAAAAAAAAAAATCAAGAAAAAATATAAAAAAAGTAGTAAAGAGAAATAATCCACCCAATAGTGAAAACCTAGAAAATGGGTGCTTGGGGCAAGTACCATGGTGAAAACATGGAAAATAAGCACCATGTATAGTGTCATATCCACCATCTACTAGGTATCTTAATCATCTATACATGTACCATCCACCTCACTTGCTAACTATGGCTTAGACCACATGTTGCTTAGTTCCCAACTTTTATAATCAAAGAGCTTTTTCTACCATGAATATGACTCTCGCCCAACTTTTCCTTTTAACAAGGAATATTTTTGTTGGAATAATCACTAACATCTCCCTTCGGATTCGTGACATGGACTAACTTCCTCCCATGGATTCATTTAGCTCTAGCATTTGTATCGAGCATTAACAAATTGATCTTTTGGTGCAATTGAAAATGTGTTCCAACAAATGGTATCGGATTTGTGGTTACAAGTTCGAATCCTATCAAGTGACATTGAGGGGGGATTTTTAGACTAATCGTCAACATCTCCCTTCGAATTTGTGACATGGACTAACCGCGTCTTATGGATCTATTTATCTATAGAGTTTGTATTAGACATTAATAGGTCAATATTTTGGCACAATGACAAACGTGTTCCAATAATTTTTGTACCATCATCCCAACTTACCCTACATGCACCCGCTCTTCCTTTTTAATGGTAGATATTTTTCTACCATGTCCTCGCCCATCATATATGGTCACTCATTGTCACTCTATCCCTATTTGTATCAAAAATCACATGCATAATCCATCTACCTCCGCTATCCCCCATTTTTCCTATATGATTGATTAGACTGCTTGCATGACTTGTCCCACCCTTATGTATTTATCATTGAATTCTCACATACATGACTAATTCACACATACATTTTACCTACCCCATTGCATACAAGAATAAATACATGAATGTGTACTTGGGATAGGTTGTTATAATTCCTAATTGTTCATAATACAAGCATCACATTTTCATTTTCCACAATCCATAATAAAAATATCACCCACAAAAAAATTTCACTTCACCACCACTTCACCAAGCATGGTCAGCCAAACAATCAAATCAAAACATACCTACATGCGAACAAATTCACAAAATCACGATTGACTAAGATAATCTATAAGTGCAACCATCCAATCATTATTTCTCCAAACTCATCGTTCACATCAATCCTCACCTATGCCCATAGGGATGAATCATTCCCAAGTTTGAAATAATAATTATCATCCATCCTACCTTTTGGAAAGAGATATGGTAATTATATGTTTCCTTATGGTTATTTTTTCTTTTGTGATTTTCCTTTTTTCAACCCTATGGAGTCACCTACTCCAGGCCACCTAGATCTATTTATATCTTGGTGTGTTTCGGGAAAAGTGTGAAATGAGGCATGATCATTTTTTGTATGGTATATTTAGGGTTGTCCTTTACATGACCCATCTATGCTACTTACTATCTTAGGTAGAGGTATATTCTTGTAGCATACTCTTTAGTTACTTGGCCACATAGACCCAACAAGCCATATGCTTGTGTGCACCGAGAACTCTGATATATGTTATCTCTACCTCTATGACCCACCAAGGTTGTAAAAGGAATTATGTTTTTAGGATAATCTATTGATTGTTTGTGAGTCTAAGGTCCATGAAAAGGAAACATGGGAACCTTTGGTCATATATACCATTGTGGCATAATATCCTTTTCTATATTAAATTTTAGGATTGCTCAGCATATTTTTCCAACATAAGCAAATTCCCCCCCTCAAGCAACCCTTTTTTGCATCTCACCATAATTCTATAACCCCCTAATCAATCCTAATTATACTTTGTACCATAAATAAATAATAATAATATCATCCACCACTTATCATTACCCATTATCCATTTTTACTATTATATTATCCATTTTTCTCATTATTTATTTTTTATTTATCATAATCATATTCATTATTCATTTCACAATTGGATTTTGTATTTCATTTTATCATTTTGCATAATCACTTTCCATTATCCATATCCATTATTCATCTTTGCATATTCATAACCCTAATGTAAGCATACATAATCATTTAACATTTAATCATCAATTTTACATAATTAGTACCCATTTCACTTACCCATATTTAATCATTTTTCATTATCCATTATACATTTTACATAACCATAGTCATTTAATCATTTAGTTCTATTTTTACATTATCCATTTGTATTTAACCATTACCCATTTCCATTAACCATTATCTGTTTATTCATAATCACATCCATTTTATTTAATCATTTATCGACTATACATTTATCCATTATGCATTTTTACATAATCATTAGCCTTACCCATTCACTCATTGTTCATTTTGCATTTTCACATAATTACATTCATTACACACAATCATATCTAACCATTATGCATTCATCCATTTTATATTTTGTAATTATTAATCATTATCCATGTCTATAGGCATAATCATCATACATAAAATTTTGTGCATAATAAAGATCATTGATCATCCATAAATATAATAAATTACCATCCATACATCCATAATAATAATAAAACTTAAGTCCATCACATCTTGCATAAATATGTTAGCATCACAATAATAGAATACATATGCACAAAATCACCATAAAACATAAATCCTAACACATCCTTTCAACCATACATGCATAAAACCACATAAACATATGCATAATAAATAAAATCACCACCACATCACATAGTAAAAACCATATAACATACATCATCACTATAAATATCATCATCTCATATAACTCAAAAAAATGTCATGATACAAAAATATATGAAAGGAATCAGCCATATACATCCAAAAAGTCAATACCCCTATGGGGTATAATCCAAAAAACCATCCTACAAGCACCCATCCCATGCTCACCCCATCTGATTGAGCTCTCCCCATGGGTAGTGATGGTGATAGAGGTGGACCATGAGGAGGAGGTGGCATCATACCTAGTAACAACCATGATCTAGCTAATCTCGGCTTGTGTGATTTGTTGTTCATTGTGAAACTTGGCTATCTCTACTTGAGTGGCACTACCCGCTCATAAAGTTTTTGATAGTGCTGCATCTCTTGTGTCATAGACTAGATCACCAACTATGTCCTGCAATACCTAACCTACCACAACTTGATGAGTAATATCTTGCTCCTATCACAACCTCACCGCATCTTCTTGAGCTTGGGTTGCTATGGCTCATGTTGCATCTCTCTCTCTCTATGTTCACAAGAGCAAGTTGTTCCCTAGCATCCCCACCTCTGGCACCATCTACTAACCCTTATAGTTGAACCACCTTTTATCATGCCATATTTCTCTCCCCCATTAGGTAAATCTACTTATCTCTAAGCTGATCTCTCTTTGTTATAACCAAGCATAGCTGCACCTGTATATCACCCTCATCATTAAGGTGGTCCTCCCTATCCACGTCCACATCTACATCCTCCTCTACACATCTCCTCTCCTCTATTAAACTCATTGAACTTTATCATCCCCACCATCTCCACCATCTCCTCATCATCGTCGTCATCATCATCATCATCATCATCATCATCATCATCATCATCATCATCATCATCATCATCATCATCATCATCATCATCATCATCATCATCATCATCATCCTCTTCAACTAAAGCTAGCTGATCTCATAGGATCATCAATCGTATTGGTCTCTGCTAATCCCACCATACATCATACTCAGTCATAGTACCTACATCTATAACCTTTGGCTGAGGATCCCATGGCATCACTGGTGTATCTTTCCAATCCTATCCAACTATATATGGATCAATATAGCCACCCCATATACCCCTCTCTTGCACTACTCGTGTAAATACAACCTCTTGTTTGGGGATGGTCTATTGCAAACTAAATTGTCATATCACCCAAACTAGCAGATATCACTCAATGATTGTGGGTGTATAATGAACCAAGTAATAAGTCCTCTGAATGTATGGAATATAATACACATCCTCCTCACACACCTCACAATCACAATATGGGTGCTAGATAAAGATATCTATGTACATCCAAAACCTTCCACCAATAAGGAAGATCCCCTAATAATCGATGTCACAAAAATAAGGCATAAGCAAATACATAAGGCAGACTTGGTCCTCACCTGTTTTCTACCACTGGTTGCAAAATTACTATATGATCATATGCCTAGATGTGCAATAGAGTCACACTGCAACATAGTCTCCTCTCATCCTTGTACATAATCAAATGCATCTCCTTGTACAACTTGGATAACACACACACACCCCATGCAAAAACTATTGCATTCGTCAATATCTTGTCCAACACCCATGCCCACTAGATGGAAAAACCTTGAGATCAACGATTAGGTACTGACACTCCTATCATTAATGCTATAGTAAAAAGTGATAATTGTGGAAACTCTCACATCCCAGCCTTTAAATCTAACTTGATCCTCCTCACTAGAAGATCATATTTCATGAATACCCAGGCTAGTGCATGCTTGACATGCATCAAGTCATACTCTATCAACTCCCCCATATTAGGAGCCTCAAAATACACCACACATCCTCTAATGTAATGATGGCCTCATCAGTTAGTAAGTGGAAGCTGCGAGTATCACTGTGCCATTGCTCCACTAGGGTTGTCATCATTGCTCGATGAGCTCTTAATTAGGGAATCCTCAACATGTGGAATAAGCCTATTAGGCTCAACCACTCCTCATCAATCTCCATGATTTGGTATCACAATTGGGTCATCACTCGAAGTTTCCTCTTACAAAATTGTAGATTAACCAGAGGCTCCTACATCATATAACAAACCTATATCAGTCCTTCCTAAAAATAACATAAATCCTTTTCACTTGAATCCCTCAAACCACAAACATACTTGCATTTCTACAAAAAAACACTTTTGTGCACAAGTTTTTGTTTCAGGTATAGGCACGTCCTTACCCTACAAAAGTGTCACTTCAGTGCAAGCACATCCTTGACCTTCACAAGTGCACACTTACAAAGCACAAGCACAACCTTGGTGCAAGCATGAAGTCATTTGATGCTAGCACAAAACTAACCTATGCAAGTGTTGCTTTTGGTGCAAGCATGTACTTGTACCCCTCTTAGAGGCATGTACTTTTGGAATGCAAGCATTGTTCTAGCACAAGCATGATGAAAGCCACCACATGCACCTTTTCCTAGAGCACAACCATGATTCCTAGAAGTGTCAATTGTGAGCCGATTCACGAGCCACAAGTACTAATTTAGGCACAAGCATAGCTTTATGTAGTGAAAGCATCACAATCATGTGCACAATCATAATTTCGTAGAACCATGCCTCCATTTCCCCCCACTTCCTAACCTAATTAACTCACATTTTTTACCCCCTAGCTACCTCAAAAACCCTAGGTTTAGACACATACCAGCTCTCATGCATCCTCTGACCATTGGTACTCCTGAACTCACTCCACATGATGCAAATGATGAGGAATTGCTACCATCACTCCTTTGCCTAATCTCCTCTTCACCTCTCAAATGCAAAGGTGAAAATGACACCTTTTGGCCCCCCAAGGCCTATTTGTAGGCCCTAAACCCTAATTTATCCATGACATGTGGCCCCTAACCCTAATTCCTTCAGCCTTAATATTTTTTAGACCTATTACCTTTTTATTTTTCATTTCTTCTCTAAACCTACCTTTTTCGAGATCCCACCCAAAAATAATTTTTTTTTTAATTTTTTTCAGTCGATCCTCGAGGGGGCATCACCTATTTCATCTACCCTATTGGAGATTTTTTTAAACTTCTTTGACACAACCTTACTTCAGATGTTGTATCAAAGAGGGGAAAAAATGTAGACACCCCAATTTTGACACTACACTTTAATTAATTAAAATTATAAAATTTTAATTAATTCCCACCATTTCTCCCTTTATATTACTATTTGACTAATTACCCCATATTTATCTCTTAATTAATTAAATATTATTTAATTAATTATTCCATCAAAGTATCCCTTAATTGATTAAGTATTATATTATTTAATTAATTATTTCATCTTTCTTCTCAATTAATTTAAAATTTAATTTAGTTAATTTCTACCTTACCTTATTCTTCTCACTAAGGTTAAATTATTTAAATGCAACCTTAGTCTTTTATCCTCAAAAGCCAATAATTAATTAATCCCAAATTAATTAAATCCACCTTCATTAATATTCACTTAACTCTTTTTCCTAATTTTAAATTCTTTTGATGCCACATTCCATTCTCCTCACATGCTTGCTTCCTCATCTCTCCAATAAATGTTCACCTTCCTCTCATTAAATCCACTAGAAAAATGTCACTTTTTGAGTTGACTTTGTATGGGGCTATCTCTCTCCTCTCCATAAAACCCAGTTTTAAAATACACCTCCATTCTCCTCACTCCCTCAATTGACACTTGTTCGTTTTCTCTTTCTTGAGAGCACCTCTCAACATGAACTCTTGATCTTGAGGCAAGACCTTAGCCCTCCATCTATTTAAGTCTATTTATATAAATAGAAGCTCTCACCTTCCATTTCTCATCAAGTATTGAGTGATATGTATATTATGCTGAAACTCTCATTGAGCAATCTATAGATTGAGGTTAGAATTCAGAAAATATGCATGAACCAATAATATAAACCACAAAAATGTCTAATTAAACCTATGAATATCCTAATCCAACAATGAAACATAAATGAATATATAAATCACAATAATAATAAAGTAATAAACCTCCATTACTATGCCATAGTTGAATCACCTCGATTGCTCTTCTCCATTTTGCTTTGTGTTCTCAGAATAGTAGTATGTAATATACTCAATAAGCTTGATATTGATAATTGATGGTTTGATCTCAAGATAACAAAACTTCAAAGATTGTGTTTAGGTTTGAAATGAGGGTGATAGCTTGCTTTTATAAAAATCCTAATTCAAATGAAGGGCTAGGATTGAGAGATGATGTATGGTGATCAATGGACGAGATTTATTGAGAGAACAAGAGATAAGGATGGGTAAGAAAAACTCTAGAAAGTGGTTGAGATTTAGGGCTTAGCTAGCAAGAGGGTAAATTAAATAATTGAAACAATTATTTAATTTAGGGAATGGTGAGTGAATAATTAAATAATAAAATTATTATTTAATTATAGAAGAAGAGGTGGAATGATAAATATTAAATAATTAAATAAATTATTTAATATAGAGTGGATAAAAATGAGGAATAATTAAATAATAAAAACCTCTATTTAATTATAAGGGAGAGGAAAATGATAAAATAATTAAATAAATATAATTTATTTAATTATGGAGGGAAAAAGTTAATGAACAATTAAAATAATTATTTAATTATAGAAGAAAATGGAGGGAAAATGAATATGAATAATTAAATAAATAATAAAGGGTAAAAGGATAATTAGTGACGTAATTTAAATAACATTTATATTTATTTAAATTAATTAAAAGAAGAATAAAGATAAAGTGAATTAATTAAACAATTCAAAATTACTTAATTAATAGAAGAATATGACATTAGAGAATAATTAAATAATTAAAATTATTTAATTATGCATGGAAGAAGGCGAATTAGTGATAAAATGTTGCTTGCAAGCATAGGACATTTTTTCAGTGTCTTCATTTTTTCCCTCTTTGACATAATGCAATTTCGAGCGTTGTGTCAAAGAATAACTCAAGAAATTCATCTCAGGATATGCCCCAATATGCCTTGGTGTATGTAGGATAGGATGATGCCCCCTCCAAAAAATTGACAAATTGAAAAATTTCAAAAAATTTGGCAAGTTTACCGATAAGAAAGTTGGATAAGTGCAAATGCATTGACAATGAAAAACTACGCTTAAAAGTCAATTTAGGGATGAAAGGATGGGATGTTAGTACAAAAGAAGTTGGCGAGGATGGAAAATGAATGAATGAATTGGGATTGCTATCTTGAGATCTTGCTAATAAAAGATCAAGCTTTTATTTTATTGCATAATTATCATCATAGAACTTATTATGGCAATGGATTTAGAACACCAAGATATGACATAGATCAAGGTGTGATATGCTATCTCTTTCAAAAATAGACTCATGATAGACAAGGAATGCCATGACGCAAACTAGTAACTAGAGAACCTTGTTGAAATATGTGAGGAAATAACCACAAAGCATGTTGATCCTAACACAAGAAAGCATTAGATTAAGCTTTGGATTACATAGGATGTTTTGATTATGCAAAATGGAAATTTTATCACACACAAGATGATGTAACCCCTCAAAAAATTCTTGGTTCCATTTTTAAATTTTTGCATTTCATTTGGCTTGGACTCTCATTTTGGCTTAGGGTTGTTCCTTGTTACTATTTTAGGGTTTTTGTGCTACTTAAGTCCCTCACAATTAACCTATGAATTTAGAAAACCCTTGGTCATTTTATTTTCACATTGACCCAATGTTCTAGGTATCTGGTCATTTAAGTTACCACTTATGCCATCAAAGGCATTATTTTCATTGGCCCCAGAGTTTAGGATTGTCGGTCACCTTGATCATTTTTCATTGTTCAAATTTTTTCTATGGTCGGGTTTGATTTTCATTTTAATGACTTAAGGCTTAAATCCCCATTCCTAAGGGTCAAGTTCCCATTTTCCTAGAGGTGGCCCCCTTTTAAGTTAGCTTTTACAGCATGTGTAGAATTAGATTTTCATGCTAACCGTTCAATCGTTAGGGGTTGATCACCACCATTCCCTGCACCCTCGTGTTGATTTATTCCTTATTATGCTATTTGAATGGGTTGGAAGGCTTATACCACATGTCTGGTACTTTGGTGGGCATGATTACCTTGGTAAAGATAGCTAGCACCATTTGAAGAAGATCAACGATAGTTATCAAGCAATGTGGTAACATCAGGACCATTCAAAGCATGCCCATGTTGGTGTATTTCACATTATTTTAAACACACTGGCTAGCGGGCGATGGCCATGTGTCGTATCTAGCAGTGGGACCAATATTTCTAAAAAGCCAAAAGACATAGATTTGACAAAGATCAATGATAGAAACTGCAAAATGTATCTTCATTGGGATCGTTCCTCGTGTGTCCATCTATATTGTGCATTAAGGAAAGATGATCACATGCGCTAGTGGGCGAGGCAACAATTGTCACTTTTGTGGGACCCGCCAGACTTTGAAGAAGGAAATTTCTTTGTAAGGAAGGAAATCGACAGTTAATGGCGGGTGATGTGAATAAATCCTAACCGCTCCTTGCCATCCTATGAGGGCCCCTCTTGTGACCCATATTTTGCAATGGGCAAGCGGGAAAGTGCCAAATGGACATTCTAAAAGGTCTTGATAGACTCTAGTGGAGTTAGAATGCTGCTAAATTTGGCCGAGAGGGTGCTATTTCCAAATGACACCATTTTTGAGATTATTCTTTGAGGCACGTGTTTGGGATTTTGACTGTCAATTCTGACAGTTATTCGTACATGTGGGAAGGTGAAAATAAAGTAGGGAAATGTACAGACCGATATTTTGAGATCAAATCAAGATCATTCCCTGCTATTCTGCTACAAAGAAATACAAGAGTATTAATGCCCACGGGTAAGCATGTAATTATAGCATGAAAAGTTTTAATTAATGCTAAGTATGTGGCTGAAATACGTGTACAGAGTGGATGCATATCTACTTGGGGCTTTCCTGATCAAGGAAGGGCATTGAAAGCATAGTTAAAGCTTAGTCATAATCGATTGCAATGGTAAGATATCCATTGATTTATTTTTAAAACATGATCAACCTATGAGATTAAAAAGATCAAAGCAGACTGCTGTCAGCTCGCGCGCATAAGCTTTCCTTAAGTATTAATGATTGGAACGCTTGCATGGATCGATATAATGAGGATCGATTGCCACATTTTTTGTTCAAAATTTACATTTAGAAACTAGCAATTGAGTTTGAGTCCGAAGGAGGAATTGGTGAAGGTTTTATGGTTTTTATTGTTCTGATCACTACAAAGATGAGTAAGGAGAGTTTACTAGGCCAGTCCAAAGGTCTAGGAGATTGGGTTTGCTTGAATCTAAGGAGAATGCTCCTAAGGATGAAATTGAGACACAAGGAGCTCCTGATACACCAAAGAGTAGAAGGGGATGCATGAAATTCAATAAGTATGGTGTTAGGAGTAATTACTGCTTGAGGAGCCAAACTATTTCAGAAGAGATGGTCAAGTTTAAAGGGAAAAAGCTAGTTGAATATGAAAAGAAGGAAAATCAAAAGTGCAAGTATCGTAAGGCTTATATGGGAGGACGTAATTCTCTTAGTGAGGTTTCTAATAGCCCTTCAGATAATGAAGGTGATACTGATATGGAGGGTGATTATTATTGCCTCTCCCTGGTACCTTCTAAAGAATCTAACAAGGAAATGGTGACGGTTCCTCTAGTTCCACCACAAACAAGATGTGGGCAAGTATCCTCTGAGGTTGATGACTCAGAGTGATGAATCTACCCCATTTTTATTTTTGATGATACCATTGCCACCTTGTCAGGATTGTCCTATTCAACATTCATGTGATTTCTTGTTTCTAGCACTGATGTGGAATCTTTTTAGGTTAGTATGTTGGAGAAGTGCCAGACTTAGCTTTGGTGGCATGTATGCTTTTTCTAGGTGGTATACAAGTTTTTGCTAGGGCTATGAATGGAGAATCTTCTTTGGTCAACAAGGACAAGTATTCGATGTTGTTGTAACAAACTTTGGCTTTTGGGGAGCTAGTGTGTCTTCATTCAAGGAATTTGGAGTTTGGTCTTTTACTCTTCCATTTTGCTCAATGATTACATGTAACTAAGGAGTGTCTCAAATTCTGGTGCAAATGATATTCAAATGAAATGAAGTGTAAATGTAATTGGGCCTGATGCTTGTTGCTCCCTTTTTCTATAAAAGGGATTTAGGGCTCATTACAAAGGGTCAGATTTTTAAGTCTCAATAGGGTTTAGGTGAAAGCAATGTTTAGGAAAGGAACTTTGTAAAGAATATGGATGAATAGAGTAGTAGATTGTCTTGGGTATGAGTCTTGTATGTAATAGTCTTAAAATTAGTTTTATAGAAGCTACTAATATTGAAATAAACTTAGTCCATAAACAAACACTCTCCTATGCATCTTTCTTACAAGTTATGAATGATAGCATTAATGGCGTTCTCATTTATCCTCAATTGCTCCATTGAATGTATGATTCTGTTTTAGCTTTAACTCAAAGAGTTGATTAAAATGCTTGAAGAGGGTTATAGATTTTGTAAGAAAATTACATAGGATTTGTAAGCAATTATTGTTTTAGGCATTGTGAGTTTCTATAGTGCAAAGAACTATGAAAATAGTCAAACCATCTTTGAATTAAATAGCTTATATATATTACTGGTTCTTATATATTTGACTCCGTTGTCCCAATTAATGAAACACTAGTGTGTTTGTTAGAGAATCTTGCATGAAAGTGAGTTATTAGCATACCTGGCCATGGATTTAAAATAAGAATAACATCCATTTAGAATATTTTCAATTATAGTGTATGGTTTTGGAATAGCCTTGATTCTTAGCAAATAGATATTCATTCACTCAAAGGTCTGCTAAATCTTCAGTGAGGTGCATTTATTTGCAATAAATAGGAGTCAATCTGTGTATAAATGTGTTATTAATTAGATACACCTCATATGAACACAATAGGGAACACCCTCCTAGGTACCATAGAGCCTAAAGTGAAGGAATAAGGACCTCAAAATCCTTTACTCATTGTGTTGGCCACTAGCCTTGCAGTTTCTTCATTATACAAGTTGGCTGCTCTTTAGAGAATCTCAAGGTTCTGCTAGAAAAATCACCAATAGAAATGGTGACTCTACTGGGGACAACACTGAGAATATTCTGATAGAAGATCATCTAGCCTTAAGAGTCAAGATTTTGGTGAGTCTGGACATCTGGTCCAAATAGTAAGAACTTTTCAGACTTGGAAGTGATTCTATTGTAGTGATGTAAAAGAATTTATGTATGACTCTACCATGGGAAAAGACCCATAATGAAATTCATTCTTTAAGGAGATTTATATTGCTTGAAATTTAGTCCTTAGTGGAGAGAGGTGTCAAATCTATCTAAAGACCCTATTGAAGATGTGAAGAGAATTTCAGATCTACAATATTTCCAATCAGGAAGAAACATCTACAATAACTGTAATATATATCTAGGTATTCTTCATATTTTGGTTTTCAAGAAGCATACATTATGTATATGAAAACTACATTTGAAAGTCATGAAAAAATTGGTTCCCTATTGAGTGAATAAGCACTAGGAGAGGGAATGGTAGTGATTGTTCTATATACTTCTATATTACTAGATTGGAAAATCTACTATGAGGTGAAGTATAAATTATTCTTGGAGAAACACATTCAGAAGATCTTAAGCAAATTAAGATAGAAATATGCATTATAAAAGCCTAAGATTATGTTGTAAAAGAACTTGGATGTACCCTTTGTAATTGTAAATTTAATATGAAAAGCTTGTAAGGGTCTAAGAAAGTATATCATCAATACATACACCTTTGTATGGTTGCTGGTGCAACCATGGTTTGTAATAAGCTCTAGTCAAGTTGTAAGAGAAGTTTTAACTCTGAAAGATATAGAGCTATCAATTTCATTGGAATTAATGGTACCCAAATGTTATTCCATCTAACATTAGGGAATACCTACCAAAATTTAGTGGTACAAAGAATGAAGCAACAAACAAGCATTTGCAGGAATTTAACAATTTAATGGATGACTATGAGGTAAATCATGAGGATGTGGTTATGAGATTGTTTGTTCAATCTTTGAAAGGAGATGTAAGGGATTGGTTCTCTAACTTACCAGCTTGCTCTGTTTATTCTTGGAGTGAATTCAAAGTAGTATTCATAGAGAAATTTGGTGAAAGAATCAATGCTAGTTTTGTGCTTAATAAATTTATGAATATTGAGAAAGAAGAGGATGAGCTGGTCCCAACATTTAACCAAATATTTACTAAAATATTGAGGGATATTCCTAAGGGTATGGTACTAAGTGATGTAGTTTGTTTAGTTGTTTATTTGGGAGCCTTTGATAATGAGATGAGCTATTTGCTGAGAGATAAGGATCCTAAAACCTTGTATCAGGCATATTGGATGGCCATGAACATTGAAAACAACTTAAAATATGGAATGCAAAGGAGTTATTTGTCTGCAAGTGTTTACTATCCTGAGACACCGAATGTTGATGAAAGGTGTAAGTCAGAGATTGAAAATGAATGTTAGAGTAATTACACCCCTGTTGTTTCAGCTTGCACAACATTCCATAATGTTGATCGCATAGACTACCAAACATATGGTCAAGAAGCCACATGCATTTGTGATCCTATAGTCTATGTTCAAGCCCTTTCTTGCATAAGAAGACATGGGGGAGAATCATCATATAATCTTTATGCAAGATTTATGGATGTACTCTATCTTCAATCCCTGAATGCCATAGACCTGAAAATTCAGTGTGCATTGATTTATTTTATGAATCTTATGAGCTAGGTTTGAGTGTTCTACCAAAGGAGTTGAAACCCGTTAGGCTTGAACAAGTGTGTGAATACATTTCTTGTTTTGAAAAAAATAGAGATGATCATAAAAAGGCTACTATGTTTTCAATCTGCAACGGTAATGATTTTTCTACTCCATATGAGTTAAGTAATGAGATATCACATAAAGAAGAAGAGAGTAGAGCAAAGGTTGAAAACATACACCTTAGTGAAGCAAATGAAATGTGTGGTCTCAATTCTTTTGAAGATTCCAACACTTGCGGTCCTATGGAAGACATAACATTGTGCAATCAATTTGAAGATTCTGAAAATAGTTTCAGTGTTGATAAGTCCTCTGGCTATAGTAGTAATGCTAGTAATGAGGATGATCACTCCTTTGATAGTGTGGGTTTTCCTCATAAGATAGAGATTGAATTCTTTGCTACAAATGGGAAATATGATAGTGGAAACATGTGTTTGATTGAAAAGGAACAATTTCCCCCATGTAAAGAATTTTAAGAGTATGAGTTAGAGATGTTACTTATAGAAGATGTAAATGAAGTTGAAAATATATCTATATGCTATTCTAGTGATTTTAATGATTTTGAAAATAGTAATGAGATGGAAGATTTAGATTTTCATGATGAGTAGGCTGAGGATTTTATGTCAAAAATGAGTTCAACAGAAAACCCCTTATTTGATGAGCCTCCATCTTCACTAGAGATAAGGAATGATGATCCTTATTGCTATAGAGAAAATCCACTTTTTGCTGAGAATTTTGATGATGCACTTGACACATGGTTAGAATGTGGCCTTGAGAAAACAAAGCAACACATTGATAAGCCTCTGGAAGGTGTTACATGTGAATGTTTCACATTTGATACAAATGTTGCAGATAAGGATGAGTATCATAATGATAGTTACTTAGAATATTATGAATATTTTCAGTTCCTACTTTAGTTGGGAGATGTTTTAATGGAGAATGACAATAAAATGTAGAGCAAGGAATGTTATTTTCAGTATGAGCATGCTCCATGCCACAAATATAACACATATGTGTCATGTGATGATGAAATTTTTTAGTTTATGCCTAATTATATAATGCAGAATGATAGAGATTACATTGGCAATATTATGCTCAAAAAAATTGAGGCAAGTGCTAGTGACAATGTTTGTAAATAGGCAATTTTCAAAGGTATCCACATATTCCTGTTATAAAAAGAAAGATATACATGTTGCAATGGTGTGGTAGAGGAAAATGTGGGTTGAAAGAAATCAGTTCTTTTAATAGATTAGTTTTTTTATAGGGGCTAGAATCAACCTTAAGTTTCAGTGGCTTGGTGCCACCAAAATGGAATTGAAGCCTGGTTAGATTAAAAAGTGCATACTAAAAATTTACACCTCAGGAGAAGGCTTCAGATGGAGTGGAGATTGAATCTCCCTTTTTAGGTTTTTTTGGCCTGTGTAAGAAAATTGTACATATTTTTGTTTTGTTTTGTCTATTGTGCCTGGTCTGCTTCACCCATGATTCTAGGATCTCACCATGCATACAAGAGGCATGTGTCCCCAACTGGAGCCATTGATGGAACCCCTCAAATTCTTGGTTCCATTTTTAAATTTTTGCATTTCATTTGGCTTGGACTCTTGTTTTGGCTTAGGGTTGTTCCTTATTACTGTTTTAGGGTTTTTGTGCTGCTTAAGTCCCTCACAATTAACCTATGAAATTAGAAAACCCTTGATCGTTATATTTTCACATTGACCCAATGTTCTAGGTATCAAGTCATTTAAGTAACCACTTATACCATCAAAGTCATTATTTTCACTAGCCCAGAGTTTAGGATTGTCAGTCACCTTGATCATTTTCATTGTTAAATTTTTTTCTATGGTTGGGTTTGATTTTCATTTTAATGAATTAAGGCTTAAATCCCCATTCCTAAGGGTCAAGCTCTTGTTTTCCTAGAGGTGGCCCCATTTTAAGTTAACTTTTCAGCATGTGCATAATTAGGTTTTTATGCTGGCTATTCGATTGTCAGGGGTTGATCACTACCGTTCCTCATGCACCTATGATGATTTATTCCTTATTATTTTATTTGCATGGGCTAGTGGGCTTCTTCCATGTGTCTAGTACTTTGGTGGGCTCAGTTGCCTTGGTAAAGATAACTGGTACTATTTGAAGAAGACCAACAACAATTATCAAGCAATGTGGCTACATCAGGATCGTTCCCTGCATGCCCATGTTGGTTTATTTCACATTATTTTAAACACATGGGCTAGCAGGTGATGGCCATGTGTCGTGTCTGGGGGTGGGACCAATATTTCTAAAAATCCAAAGGAAATAAAATTGAGAAAGATCAATGATGGACACCACGACATGTGTCTTCATTGGGATCGTTCCCCACACGCCCGTCCGTCTTGTGCATTAAGGAAAGATGAGCACACAGAATAGCAAGTGAGGTGACACTTGTCACTTTTGTGGGACCCACCGGGCTCTAAAGAAGGCAATTGCTTCATAAGGAAGGAAATCAACTGTTGATGGCAGGTGATGTGGATAAATCCTGACCGCTCCCCGCCATCCTGTGAGGGCCCTACTTGTGTCCCATATTTTACAATAGGAAAGTAGAGAAGTACCACGTGGACATTCTAAAAGGTCCTAATGGACTCTAGTGTAGTTAGAATGCTGCTAAATTTGGCTGAGAGGGTATTATTTCCAAACGGTGCCATTTTTGAGATTATTCTTTGAGGCACATGTTTGGGATTTTAGCTATCAATTCTGATAGTTATTGGTACATGTGGGAAGGTGAAAATCAAGTAGGGAAATGTATAAACTGATATTTTGAGATCATATCTATTATTCCTTGCATAACCACCCCATTTTATTCTGGAACAAAATGGGTTCCCCTTTTCTTTTGCTTTCTTTGCCTCTGATTATTTTCTTTGACCTTTGGGATTCTTTTATTTTCCTCCTAACTTTGTCTCTTGTTCTATTGAATGTTGGTTTTCCCTCAGTCAGAGTTGGTTTTCTTCTTGCTAAGAAATTGAATGAAATAATCATAAGCAATAGTTGATTTTATTATAATATGTTTTATTTGCTTCTGAAGACTAATATAGACATTGTTTCACAGGATTAGATCATGTACAGGATGATATTTGTTAAGGGAGCTCAGTTGGGAAGCATTCCTCAATCTAGTTTGGCATAAAATTCCTCGAAAGAGAAAGTTGGCAAGACCCTGCAGTTGTCTCACTGACTACCAGTGCATTTTGTCCATTGGAGGCTCACTGTTCGCGCAAACATTCCTGTTGCAATAGGTTTCTTTGTGTCTCGCCGACCAGAGGAGCCCTCACCAAAGGATTCCGCGTTCGGCATAAGGTCTCATAAAAAGAGGAATGTCTCACCAACAAGAGGTAATATCGGCAAGAGTTCTTGCCAATACACAAAAATCTCAGCAAAACAGAGAGGTATTCACAGGAGGTCCCACCGAAAGTTTGAGCTCGGCGATAATTTTTTCTTCAACAGGAGGTTTGGGTGATTAGCATGGGTCTCGCCAAAGGGTCGACCTTCAGTGTAACATGGCAGGCTTGGGAAAAGTGTTTTGCATTTGCTAAGAGGTTTCACCGATCGAAGGAGGTCTTGGTGATAATGGTTAGCAGTGGCATCGGGCGAGGGATTTGTGTTCGACATGAGGTCTAGCCGAAAGAGAAAGTCTTTCCGAAAGGGGATTCTCCCTTTGGTGTAATGTCTCGGTGAAAGAAGAAAGTCTCACTGACATAAGGTAATATCGGCATAAGGTCTCGCCGATCCATCAGAGTCTCAATGAAACAAAGATGTAGTTAGGAGCAGCATCAGTGAAACGGGGTGTCTTCGGCAAAACTCTCGCCGATGGTTGCTAGTCTCAGTGAAAGGAGGTATCATCACTAGGAGATCTTTCCAAACAAAAAAGGTCTCGTCAACATGGAATAGTGGTCCCAGCTAGGGGAGTCTCAGTGACAAAATTTGAGTTCGGCGAAATGTCTCGCTGATCAAGCAAGCTCTTGCTGAAAGAAATTTGAGCTTGGGGAGATTTTGCTAAGAGATATTTCCTTCGATGGGAGGTCTCGCTGAAGGGGAAAGGTCTCGATGAAGAATGGTAGCATCGGCAAGATGTCTCATCAATAGGGTGGACTCTTGCCAAAATAGAATCGCATCGAGGAGAGTGGTTTACTCTCGATATAAGGTCTCCTCGACAACAGGGTCTTGCTAACGGGATGGAATCTCACCAGGGTTCGATCAGCTCACCCAAAGATCTAGGTCTCGGAAAAAGGTCTCACCAACCCAACGGAGTCTCACCAAAAGAGAAATGGTTTGAGCTCGGCAAGAGTGGGATGATGTCGCCATAGCATCTCAGTGACCAAAGAAAGTCTCACCGAAATATAATGAGCCCAGGGAGAATGAATGAATTTGGTGAAAGGTCCTGCCGATATAGGAAGGTCTCAGTGACGGGACGTGAGTTCGGGGTAAGGTCTCCCCGAAACAAAGAAGTCTCCCCGAGATGGAATGTGCTCGCTGAGAGAAGAGGGGCTCAATATAAGGTCTTCTCGACCGCTTTATCTCTTGCCGACATCGATGGATTTGCCAATGAAAGGGATATTGGTATAACCAAGGGGAACTCACCATGACCTTTTGCCGATTGAGAGGTCTTGCCAAAAGGAAAAGGAGCTTGAGCCCAAAGAATAAGAATGAGCTCAGGGAAGCTCCGAGCGGATGATTAGGGCTCGGGGAGATGTCTTCTCGAGTGCGATGGTCTCGCCGAGAAGGACAGACTTCGGGGTAGCATCTTGTCGACCCTCTGCTGTCTTGCCGATAGGTTTTGTGGCATCGATATGACTTCTGTAGCTCACCAAAAGGCCTCGCCGACTGTCATATGTTATGTTGATGGCTATTGTGAGCTATAATCGCATTGGGGAGACACGATTAGTGTCTCACCAACATGCGATTCCATTCAAACAACCTTTGACCACCTGAAAGTCTTGCGTGGCATATGTCTAGCCAATCATGAGGAGCTAAGAAGGTGGATCGACAACAATTTGATTGATTGACTACCACCTTAAAGAAGATCAACATGGTGCAAACGATATGGGCTTCTTCTGAGATCAAATGGCGATGGATTGGCTTGGGTGATGATGTTCAGACCTAAAGGGAGGCCCGATGATGCTTCCAGAAGACGGTCAATGTGTAGAAAGGTCTGGAACATGAAGGAGGCCGAAGGAAAGAAGCAACCATGACTCATAGGGACAACTGTAGTGACCACTGACAGGGGCAGATCAGTATTAATGGAAAAATGCTTTAGAGCATTCAAGGTAGCCCTTTGAAGGAGGTGAAAGATAGACACGGAGACATGAAGTAAATGCTGCAGCTACAAAAGATCTGAAGGCTTCTCCTGAGGTCAAGCCGTCACCGACATGGACAGTAGGGCTTCACATTGAATGTAGCATTGACTCTCTTCAGAAAGATCTGAGAGCCGACCCTCTTGCAAAGGGGCAGATATTTTGTAAACCTTAAGATAGGGGACAACACATTCTTTTTGGTACATTATGTATATATGGAATTCTTGCCTCTTTGTAAAAAAGGTTAGAAAATTTAGGAGAGGTTAATAGGGTTAGAAAAGAAGAAGTTAGAAGTAGAGGAGACAGAGCTACATCCTGATTCTTTGTAATAGGAGCTTATTTTGTCTTCCTAGTTAGCAGTTAGATCCAGTAGGAACCAATAATGTATCTTTCCAGTTTTCTTAGTATAGATGGAAACAATTTGGAGTCATGGATTTTCTGTACATTGGCGATTGTGCCAGATTTGTAAATGTTGCTTATCTGTTTCACTAATAGTAGAAGCAACTAGATTAAAATCTACTTCAGATTGTGTTCTAGAATGGTGTTTGTCTTGAATTAATAATTTTATTTGAAAAGTTTTCAAGGAATGAAATTTGATTTTATGTTTTGTTTGAATGGTGATTTGCAATTTGCTGTTGAAATTAACACTGTGAATGAATGAAACTGTGTGTTAGTCACAAGTTAATTTCATTATGCAGTTTTAGTTAGGAATTCCTTGAGAGGTAATAGGTCTGGTTAAGTTACATGAATTAACATTCTTTTCTGTTCCAAAGCTCTAATCTATCTTTTTTATGTTTCTTTAAAAACCCTGGTTAGAGTAGGTTTAATTTTATGTTTGATATGAGAATAATCCAAAAGCTCAACACCAGAAGGCCCCTTGAATATTACTATTACATCGACCACTGAGAAAAATCAGCACAGTTGAGAACCAACTACAAAGACCTTGGGAGCTAAGATATCCATGTGATTGTCTTTCTCTTTCAGGAGAAACAGAGTAGCAATATTCTATTTGCATGTTGCTATGCCATCAGACATGTCAACAATATCAAGATCATTCCCCACTATTCTACTATGAAGAAATACAAGAGTATTAATTCCCACGGGTAAGGAGGTAATTATAGCATGAAAAGTTTTAATTAATTCTAAGTATGTGGTTGAAATATGTGTATAGAGTGGATGTATATCTACTTGGGGCTTTTATGATCAAGAAAAGGCATTGAAAGCATAGTTAAAGCTTAGTCATAATTGGTTGCATCAATAATCTATCTGTTGATTTATTTTTAAAACATGATCACCGAATGAGATTAAAAAAGATCAAAGTATACTACTATTAGCTCACGCGCATAAGCTTTCCTTAAGTATTAATGTTTGGAATGCTTGCATGGCTCGATATAATGAGGATCGATGGCCACATTTTTTATTCAATATTTGCATTTAGACACTAACAATTGAGTTTGAGTCTGAGAGTATAATTGGTGAAGGTTTTCTCTTTCTTATTGTTTTGATCACTACGGAGATGAGTAAGTCAGAAGAGTTTGCTAAGCTGGTATGAAGGTCTAGGAGATTGAGTTTTCTTGAATTTGAGGAGAGTTCTCCTAAGGATGAAATTGAGACACAGGGAGCTCCTGATACACCAAAGAATAGAAGGGGATGCAAGAAATTCAAGAAGTATGGTGTCAGGAGTAATTACCGCTTGAGGAGCTGAACTATTTTAGAAGAGTTGGTCAGGTTTAAAGGGAAAAACCTAGTTGAATATGAAAAGAAGGAAAAAAAAGTGCAAGTATCGTAAGGCTTCTCTAGGAGGACGTAATTCTCCTAGTGAGGTTTTTGATAGATACTGATTTGGAGGGTGATTATTATCCCCTCTCCCTGGTACTTTCTGAAGGTTCTGATGAGGAAATGGTGATGGTTCCTTTAGTTCCACCATGAACAAGACATGGGAAAGTATCCTCTGAGGCTGATGACTTAGAGTGATGACTCTGCCCCATTTTTGTTTTTGATGATACCATTACCACCTTTCCAAGATTGTCTTATTCAAAATTCATGTGATTTCTTGTTTCTAGTGCTGATGTGGAAATTTTTTAGGCTAGTATGTTGGAGAAGTTCCAGACTTCTTAAATTTCATGACATGCATTCTTTTTCTGAGGGATATACAAGTTTTTTCTAGGGATGCGAATGGAGAATCTTCTTTGGTCAACAAGGACAAGGATTCGATGCTGCTACAACAAAATTTTCCTTTTGGGGAGATGGTGTGTCTTCATTCAAGGAATGTGGAGTTTTGCCTTTTACTCTTCTATTTTCCTCAATGATTACATGTAACTAACTAAGGAGTGTCTCAAATTCTAGTGCAAATGACGTTCAAATGAAATGAAATGTAAATGTAATTGTGCCTGATGCTTGTTGCTCCCTTTTTCTATAAAAGGGATTTTAGGGCTCATTACAAAGGGTCAATTTTTTAAGTCTCAACAGGGTTTATGTGAAAGCTAAGTTCAAGAAAGGCACTTTGTAAAGAATATGGATGAAAAGAGTAGTAGATTGTCTTGGGTACGAGTCTTGCATGCAATAGTCTTAAAATTAGTTTTATAGAAGCTACTGATATCAAAATAAATCTTAGTCTAGAAAGAAACACTCTCCTATGTATCTTTCTTACAAGTTATGAATGAAAATATTAATGGTGTTCTCATTTCTATTTTAGCTTTAACTCAAAGAGTTGATTAAAATGCTTGAAGAGGGTTATAGATTTTGTAAGAAAATTACATAGGATTTTTAAGAAGTTATTGTTTTAAAAATCATGTGTTTCTATAGTGCAAAGTACTATGAAAATAGTCCGCCCATCTTTGAATTAAATATCTTATATATATATTATTGGTTCTTACATATTTGACTCCATTGTCCCAATTGATGAAACACTAGCTGTTTGTTAGAAAATATTGCATGAAAGTGAGCTATCAACATACTTGGCCATGGATTTAAAATAAGAACAATATTCATTTAAAATATTTTCAATTATAGTGTACGGGTTTGGAATAGCCCTAATTCTTAGCAAATAGATATTCATTCACTCAAAGGTCTGCCAAATCTTTAGTGAGGTGCATATATTTGCAATAAATAGGAGCCAATCTATGTATAAATGTGTTATTAATTAGATACACCTCTTATTAACACAATAGGGAACACCCTCCTAGGTCCCACAGAGCCTAAAGTGAAGGAGTAAGAACCTCAAAATACTTTACTCATTGTGTTGGCCACTAGCCTTGCAGTTTCTTCATTATAGGAGTTGGCTACTCTTTAGAGGATCTCAAGGTTTTGCTAGAAAAATCACCAACACAAGGAACCAAGTTACCCTAGTCATATTTCCAAGACAAATCATAAACATAAATTAAAGACAAAAGGGTCATGGTCCATCATATATCCTCTAAATCCTTCTTGGGAAATCCTCGAGGTGCATAGTAACATGATCGAAGATAAATAAAAAAAGGTTAAAACAAACTAGACCAAGAGAGTCAAAAACCATTTAGATTGTTTTCCAATGATTGTTTGTATGATGAGGTTTTGGATAATGATCACATCTAGTTTCAAGAATGGTTCTCCTCGTATAAGACCAATGATGGGTTGAGTCTACTTTTGAGTATGCAACAAATTGTATAATATAATTGATAGGTTGGATAGCTAAAGTTTGGTTTCAAACATGCAACATTAATATATAAGATGCTTAGTCTATTTTTGACAATACAACACTCTGTATAAGACTGTTTGATAGCTGATAAGGATTACTAATTGTTTGTAATTTTATGTTTGATTTTGATGTTTTGATAGGTACCTGTGTTTAGGAAATTGATCTATTTGGTTGAAGATTGATTGGATAGTTTTCTTGTTGTTTCATGATTTGGATAAGCTTAGTTCTCTTGTTTGATAATTGCTTGTGTCTGCTTAAAAAATTAACCTTTGCAAGGGATAGTTTATTATGAGATGAATGACTGTGATGGATGGAGACCTTGTTATGAGAAACCCTAAGGGGCTGACCTAATTCCTTGGGGGCTCATCTATGATGGATTTTCCTACTTGAAGCACATAGAAAAAGTAGTTCGACCACTTGGACCATGGATATTTTATTATGAAGATGCAAATATGGATGAACTTGACAATTTATTAAGAAAAAACCTAGATGACTAACCTAATGCCTCTAGGATTCATTGATGATGGCCTTTCCTATGTGAAGTCATAGAGGCAACATAGTTCGACTGCTTGTACTGACACCTGGACTATCTTTCTTTGGGTTTTTGACACTTTTTTTTTTTGGATTTTGATGTTTTCTAATTTTTTTTGGATTTTTTGATGGTTTATTCAAATATTTTTGGATTTTTTTGATGTGTTTTGAAGTGTTGAACCATGTCTAGGATCACATATGAAACCAAAGTCTAAGAATTTCCCCCATTCAGGTACATGACCAACTTATTATGGACAAAAAGATGGATGGAATTTTTTTTTATTATGGATGGATATGCAAAAGCGCAAGACGTAAACTGTCAACGATTCTCAAGCCATGAGAGGAATGACTAAGATTTATTATGAGTGAGATGGAGAGGGTAGATTTTATTGTGGAATGAATGTGCATGATAAGTCATGGATGGGAGTGGAAAATTAGATAGAATGATACTAGATGATGGAGCAAAGACTAACAACACATGACACATGTTTTCCAGGTTTTCACCATGGTACTTATCCAAAGTGCCACTAAAGTGGTTTTCAATATTGGATGAATTGTTTATCTTTACTATTTTGGATTTTTTCTATATTTTTTTTGGTGTCAACAAACACCTGTTTGCCAATTTTCATCAAGGTAGTGATTTTTTGGTATTTTTGATGAGATTATTTTAAAGATAAGTATAGTACCTGTGAAGGTACATGCTATTGATAGGATCTAGTAGAGTTTCACCTTTAGGAGTAGATATTTGATAAGTGTTGGATCCATCTGTTGTTGTTATGATGCAAGGACCCAACCAATTAGGTGCATATTTGGATGACCATGCAGGATGAAAGGATATGATTTGAACAAAGGGTGTGAATGATGGATACAAAGGATGATTGATGTGGAAAATGAAGGGAGCTATGGTATGACTCCTAACGTGGACACTATATGGGCCATCGGGATTCACACAAAAAGGAGTTTGGGCAACCAGTGAGCTACAACACATGAAGGGGTCACCATTGAAGGTCCATCAAGAAACATTGCCAAGGGGGATGGAGTGATATGATGGGTGTGTGGGTATGGGTGGATTTGGCAGAGTGTATGTATTGGGTGAAGATGAAGATGGGTACTTAGAATCAACAAGCTCATATTTTGATATTTTTCTTTGATAAATGACCCTAGTTATTTTGGATGAAGAGGCATAATTAGAGATAAAAAATTTCTTAATTTCATTCTTGACTTTAATTTTTATCTTTGATTTGTCTAATAGCTTCTAATTTTGACTAAAGGAATTTTCTTGATCTCTCTTTCTTCGTGTGATTTCTTTTGATTTTGGATCTCCATTTGAAAAGAAACTTTCACTTTTGATTCTTGAATTATATCCTTGTTATTTTCTTGAGGTGATACTTGTTGATCCATGTCTATGAGGTGGATGAACGTGGGTGAGATAGATGAGATAGATGAGGTGATGAGAATATGTGGTTCATAAAAAAGGTTGGTGATACACTCAATGTATCCTTTGTGACTATCCTTTTCAACACTGTTGACATCACATGAGGCTTGCACATCCTTAATGAGTTGGAAAGAAGAGTCAATAGAGGAAATAGTAGGGGATGCATACCCTAACTCAAGATTATCAAAATGGAAGAGTGATAACTTAGAAGATGGAATAGGGGGAAGAGAATCATGAGATGGAAAGGGATGATCTTGAATATCCTCAATAGGATCATGATCAAAGAGTGGATTATCATAGGCCTAAAAGGATTGGGATGGAACATATATGGTAAGGGCTAAAGGATCTTTAGGTTCCCAAATGTTTTCCATCTAGTCATGGTCATTCATTTTCATATTCTCACAAAGATCTACATCTAACTTAACATCATCCTTAGGAGTTTGAATATTCTTAGCAGCATTAACATATTCACTTGCTAGCTTAGGTGATGATTATAGCTTCTCGATTAAGACTTGTTCTACAATCTCATCTCATTTTTCTCCTCTTCCTGATGATGGATCACTGAGTGTGATCATTAATGTTGACAAAAAAATTGACATAGTTGAATCCAAAAGCTAAATATTAGTAACAAAATGAACTACCAATATGATAATCTCCATGTCCATGGTCTTGAATTTGGATTTTACCTTTGGGGAGTGGAATGGATGGAGTTGAAGATGTGGATAGTGAAGATGGATCATTGTAATATGATGAGGTGGATGGAGAGGCTTCTCAATTAATAAGCCCTTGATATGCAATGATCTCTCTCAAATTGCTACAATATTGGAAAGGGTTAAGATCACCTGATATAGTAATTTTGGTGCCATTATATGGAAACTTGAGGCATTGATGGTACATGGAAGGAAAAAACCTCATGGCATGAATCCATGGGTGACCAAGGAGAAGTTTATATGATAGATCTAGATCCAAGATTTATAATATCATGTTTTGAGTAGCAGGCCCAACCCTCATGAGAAGTATGATTATACCTTTAGATGAATGCTCAACATCAAGGAGAAGGTTATATGGTAAATCTAGATCCAAGACTTGGAATATTTTATTTTGAGTAGTAGGCCCAAACCTCATGGGAAGTGTGATTATACCTTTGGATGAACACTCAACATTGTCATAAGCTTTGATAATGGTTTTCTTATATTTGTCTATGCAAGCTTTAGAGAAACCCAATGTTATGACCAATTTTAAGATGCATATATTTAGACTTGCTCCATCATCTACCAAGACTCATATAATTTTATGTTTACTAACATATATCTCAAGGTGTAGTTGGTCATTAAGAAGGAAAATCTTTCTCAAAAATTGTGATATGATGGGTTGTAGCTAAGTATTTTACAATGACTTGGAATTGATTAACATTTAGGTTGATAGGATCAAATGTTTCTTGCAAAGATTTATCCAAAATGGCTTTGTGGTTAGGGGATATGCAAAGCAACTCAAGAATGGTTATTTCACAAGAGTACTTCCAAGATGGTCTAGGAGATTATATTGAGTTTTCGGTAGTGGATTAGAAGTGAACCCTTGCAAGGTCACTTTAGCTCTGCGAGTGGTAATGACACATTTTGAATTTTTGTTTATGGTAATGGTAGTGACATGGTTATCAAAGGATTGAATGTGATTGAAGGTATAGTCATATCAGACATTGGTATAATTGCAATTGTTATTGGTATTGTTCCTTGAACTAGAGGCTTTTCCTTTTCCATGGTCTTGTAGGGGATTCTTGAAAAAAGTATGGTCAAAATTTCTCTTGTGAATTATTCATTGATATGTCACCTTGTTTGATGAGGTCTTGGATGAGGTTCTTAAGTGTCCAACACGATGATGTTTTATGTCCCTTGGTGCGATGGTACTCACAAAAGTCATTTCCATTCCACCAAGTTGGTTTGAAAATTGTTGGTTCATAAAGTTTAACATCTAGTAGTTGAATGAAATTTTATTGCAATAATTTATTCAAGGCTTATTCAAATGGGTTCTCCTAAGGGTGTATATGTTTGTTTAGGAATGTTTTCTCATGGAGGACATCTATGTTGTTGGTTGATTTGGAATGAATTTGTAGCTTGATCATGACTTGGTGTTGGATTGTTTTGTGTGGAAGGAATTTTAAGATGAATGGTAGGGTGAATCTTGTTAACCATTTTAGCATCAACTACCCCATCATTGGTGACATTTTTATTTCTAGACCAAAATTTTCCTTTGTCATTGGGATTGTTTTGGTTTTCTTTGAAGATCTTGACCAATCCTTTTGAAATAAGAGCTTTCTCAATGGAGACTCCCTTTTCAATGACATCCTCAAATGTGTTGCAATAATGGATTTGAAGTTGAATCATTAATTTCATGTTGAGTTTTTCTACAAAGATGGAGACCAATTGTTTTCTAGTATGTGGCAAGGACATTTACTAGACATACTTCACCATCTTTGAAAGAACAATGCAAAAGAATCCCCTTCCTTTTGTTTGGTTGTGCATAGCTTTGCAAGGGTCATGCCACTTTCAATGTTATAGGCTAAGCGTGTTGTGAATTTTTTAGCTAGTTCATTCCATGTTCTTATCCCCAGAGGAAGGTGTACAAACCAATCTAGAGCCTTCCCTAAAAGGCTATGTGGAAACAATCTCATTAAGTACGTAGATGGTTGTATGCTGGGTTTTTTTTTTAAAGTTGGATGAAAATGTTGGATTTGGGTTGGTGATTTGTTGCAAAGAATTTTTATTACCTTGTTGGAAGTGAGATGTAAACATGGTATTGGTAATGGCATTGGTTTGATGTTGTGGTGGAACTTGGTTGGTGTGTTGGGGTTGTGGTATGAAGTTGGTGTTTGGAGTGACATGTTGTTGTGATGGAGATTGGTTTGTGTTTAAGTTTGAACCAAAATACATGTTGGTGTTTGGTGTAGTGTTGGTTGTTTGGGTTGGCACTCTTGATGTGGTAATATGAATCCTTCTTATCTTGTGTGGTGGGTTTGGATTTATGTTGGTTGATGGTATGAAGTTTTGAGTGGATGTTTTGCTAAATGAATTTTCAAAAGTCATACCCATGGTACTAGAGGATGAAGCAAATGAATTACTAAATGTAGGATTTGGTCCTTGAGATGTTGCATGTGTTCTCTTGGTCCCAAATGTTAGAGGAGAGGGGATGTGTGTAGTTGTCACATTATGTGTTGTTCCTCTATGTGGAAAACTATTGTTATGACCAAAACCTTGAGTTTGTGTTGTTCCATATACAATTGTGAAAGTGTTAGAGCTTAGAACCTTTCATGGAAAGTGCAAGTAAGTATTTATTAAGATTTGCATTGACTAGCTCCTCTGTGATTTACACTATCCTAGCATCTTGGGAAGCCTCTTCAATTTCCTCAGGTGTTAAGCCTTAATTCATTCAATGTAAGATTGGAAAATGGATTTGGTATTTAACTTTTTTTTGTTTGAGGTTGGTTTGATGTTGACCCAAAGTTTATATTGCTAGTTGAACTGATATATGGATCATATGAGTTATCCATGTAAATTCATTTCCTTTGTGACCTAGTCAAGACCATATACGACTTGTGACCTTTGAATTTTGAGACTTTTGGAAAATATACAACTAAGGTGGGGATGAAAACTAAGGATGAAAATGGAAGATGAATCTATGCTATGTATTTTGGATTTTTGGACTATAAGGATGATAGTGCAAAGTATGACCATGTTTTTGATATGAAAAAGTGACAATGAAGCTATGAGTATGCTTGTGATGCAAAGTTCTAGTGAGACTAAGATTATGAATATAATTGGATTGGGTATGCAACCTTGAACCTTAAAAGAGGATTCTAAGCAATCTATGATGAACAAAAGTAACAAATCTAAATGTCAAGACCTCAAGAGGATAAGTCAAGATGATGATGATTGATAAAAAGTGAACCTAAAGTAGACACATGAATTGTAGGTCCAACCTAAAGATAAGATAGATAAAAGATATGATAAGGTAAAGACACCTAAAAAATGACAAATAGTCTACCCAATAGTATGATAAGCTTCCTAATCTTAGGACTCAAAGATGATGCTGAAATGAAGCTAAGATGTAGTGTATGCAAACTAAGACTATGCAAGATAACCTAAGACGAATGATGAAATGCTATGAATGGAATGACTGAACCTAAACAAGTCTTTGATATGAGTATATAGTCACAGTCTACAAGGAAATTGAAAGTTGGATCTATAGATATTTCCCCAATTTTTTTGATCCTAATAGTTGTGTTATTTTTCTTTTTGGCCCTAATTTGATGTTTTCTGGGTTGTTTTACATTTTTGGAAAGTTCATATTTGATCATAAAACACAACAAACACTTGAAAAACAAATTTAGCTAATTTTGAATCTTTGAATTCTTGATAAGTGAGTATGTTTGAAAATTTTCTTCCACAAAACTCGCTTGGTCTTGGTTCGTAAACAATACAAACAAGCACAACCTAGCTAGTAGTAATAGGAATAAAGTTGGGCTTACCTCACCCCTGAAAGATTGATTTAATCCATGAATGAGGGGTGGGTGAAGCTAGAGTATGCCAAGGTCACAGAACACCTTAACACATATTGCCTTGAAAGGAGTAACTCCAAACAAGGAACCTTGCCACCTCAATCAAGAATAGGACATTGTAACTTCTTGGGATGATGCTATCCCAATGCACCAACAATAGAAGATGACCAAAATAGGCCTTAGGCTCCAAAACAATAGGTTTCTAGTGGGGGATTTCCATGAACACCAGTTGTATACTTCAGAAATGATACACAATCAACCCATTTGTGGTCTATACACCCACATTGAAATTTACACACAAGGTATAACTTCACTAGATAGAGTTACAGACTTTCGTCTTCACCCCTTTAATATAGCCTGTCGAGAAATGTACTTGAGGGCATCCCCTTTGAGTTCTTCATTAGGATGTGTCTCAAAGGCAAGCATCACTACTTAAAGAAAAAGAGATTGCTATGTGTTTCTCATGCACCCAAGATCACACGAAGTGCAAGGGGAGAGTATACACACACACCAATCTAAGATTTAACACAATGTAGAAGTGCACAAGACACAAAAGACACTTTTTTTTTTTAAGCATGAATTCCAAATGTTCCTAATTTAAAAATCACAAACACACAGTGGAACCTTGTAGGAAATTAGATTAGTAGTTTTATATCAAAGGTATTCTCCCAATGATTGCCACAAGCTAAAAATTAGATATTAGTAGCCAATTTTTTTTTTGCATGTTATGAATGTGATTTCAAGATCTGTTTATTTTGTTATATTTTTGACCTCAAAAATAAAAATGCAAAGAAGATTACCCCTAATGAAATTTTGAGAGGTTCCAAAAAATGTAAAATATTTAAAAAAATTCCTTAATTTAAGCCCTAGGGAGCATATTTATGAAGGGGTACTAATTTTCAAAAATCTATTTGTAGATTAGTTATTTGAGGTCAAAATCAAAAAATGTAAAGAACAAACCCCCTGTAGAATTTTGAGAGCTTTCCAAATATACATTTAAAAAAAAAAATGTTGATTTGCAATCAGAATTTAAGATTTATGAAAAATCATAAAAACGTGATACTTGCTCAAATATGTCGACTTGAAGCTAATTTTTGGAGTGTAAGCTTATGAGATGATCTCTAACCTCTAATAAAAAACTAAAAAAAAATGCATTCATTTGGGAGATATGATGAAATCCTTGGAAATTACTAAAAATAGCATAACTCACTCAAAAATGTTTACCTAAAACTAAGTTTTGGAATGTAGGCTCCTAATAAATGATCCTTGACCTGCAATAAAAAAGCCCAAATTTTTTTTTGTAGTTGTTTGGGAGATATGATGAAATCTTTAAAAAATCCAAGGCTTTTGTCTTCAACCTAATATGTACAAGGTTAGTCTTGAAATTTTTGAGTAAAATGACAAGATAAGGTTAGGAAGAACCTCAAAAAAATAAATATCTACAATAGGTATGTTCAATTCACGTCAGGTTCACCAAATATAAATAAGGGGTGAGAATTCATAAAATAAGCATGAATCAATAATAGAAACCACAAAACTATCTAATTTAAGCTATGAAGACCCTAACCCAAAAATAAAGCACAAATGAACATAGAAATCACAATAATAATAAAGCAATAAACCTCCATTCCTATGCCATAGTTGAATCACCTCCATTGCTCTTCTCCATTTTGCTTTATGTGTTCTTACAATAGTAGTGTGCAATAAACTCAATAAGCTTGATATTGACAAATGATGGCTTGATCTCAAGGTAGAAAAACTTCAAAGTTGTGGTTAGGTTTGAAATGAGGGTGATAGCTTCATTTTATAGAAATCCCAATTCAAATGAAGGGCTCGAATTGAGAGATGATGTCTAGTGATCAATGGATGAGATTGATTGAGAGAACAAGAGATAAGGATGGGTAAGAAAAACACTAGAAAGTGGTTGAGATTTAGGGCTTAGCTAGCAAAAGGGTAAATTAAATAATTGAAATAATTATTTAATTTAGGGAATGTTGAGTGAATAATTAAATAATAAAAAATATTATTTAATTATAGAAGAAGAGGTGGAATGCTAAATATTAAATACTCAAAATAATTATTTAATAGAGAGTGGATGAAAATGAGGAACAATTAAATAATAAAAACCATTATTTAATTATAAGGGAGATGAATATTATAAAATAATTAAATAAATATAATTTATTTAATTATGGAGGGAAAAAGCTAATGAACAATTAAATAATTAAAATAATTATTTAATTATAGAAGAAAATGGAGGGAAAATGAATATGAATAATTAAATAAATAACAATTTATTTAATTATAGAGGGAAAAGGATAATTAGTGATGTAATTTAAATAAAATTGATATTTATTTAAATTAATCAAAAGAAGAATAAATATAAAGTGAATTAATTAAATAATTCAAAATTACTTAATTAATAGAAGAATATGACATTAGATAATCATTAAATAATTTAAATAATTTAGTTATGCATGGAAGAAGGAAAATTAGTGATAAAATGCTGCTTGTAGGCTTGGGACATTCTTCAGTGTCTACACAATCCACATTAGTAAGCAAGAGAGCAAGTCAACAAGTTTCTTGGGTGCAAAGCTTGTGTATCTCAGTCATAAAGGTTGAAGGGTATTGAGGTATACCTTGTGTTCTTTTCTTTATGTTTTGAGTTCAATTTATGCTTCAATCCTTTTCTATAGCTTCAAGCCTCATGGAATACAACCAATACAAAAATAAACTAAATCATATTCTAGACTCAATGCTCACCTTGGATCAATCATAATGAAAATTCAAATGATAAAACAAGAAAACTTACAAAATTCCATTGCCATAGTTGAATCACCTCCATTGCTCTTCTCCATTTTGCTTTATGTGTTTTAGAATAGTTGTATACAATATAATCAATAAGCTTGATATTGCAATTGATGGCTAGATCTCAAGATAGAAAAACTTCAAAGATTGTGGTTAGGTTTGAAATGAGGGTGATAGCTTGATTTTATAGAAATCCCAGTTCAAATAAAGGGCTAGGATTGAGAGATGATGTACGGTGATCAATGGATGAGATTGACTAAGAGAACAAGAGATAAGGATGGGTAAGAAAAACCCTAGAAAGTGGTTGAGATTTAGGGTTTAGCTAGCAAAAGGGTAAATTAAATAATTGAAATAATTATTTAATTTAGGGAAAGGTGTGTGCATAATTAAATAATAAAAAATATTATTTAATTATAGAAGAAGAGGTGAAATGCTAAATATTAAATAATTAAAATAATTATTTAGTAGAGAGGATGAAAATGAGGAACAATTAAATAATAAAAATTATTATTTAATTATAATAAGGGAGATGAATATGATTAAATAGTTAAATAAATATAGTTTATTTAATTATGGAGGGAAAAAGCTAATGAACAATTAAATAATTAAAATAATTATTTAATTATAGAAGAAAATGGAGGGAAAATGAATATGAATAATTAAATAAATAATAATTTATTTAATTATAGAGGGAAAAAGGATAATTCGTGACATAATTTAAATAAAATTGACATTTATTTAAATTAATCAAAAGGAGAATAAAGATAAAGTGAATTAATTAAATAATTCAAAATTAATTAATAGAATAATATGACATTAGATAATAATTAAATAATTAAAATTATTTAATTATGTATGGAAGAAGGAAAATTAGTGATAAAATGTTGCTTGTAGGCTTGGGACATTTTTCAGTGTCTACACAATCCACATTAGTAAGCAAGAGAGCAAGTCAACAAGTTTCTTGGGTGCAATGCTTGTGTATCTCAATCATAGAGGTTGAAGGGTATTGAGGTATACCTTGTTGTGTTCTTTGCTTTATGTTTTGAGTTTAGTTTATGCTTCAATCCTTTTCTATAGCTTCAAGCCTCATGGAATTTTAATGTATTCTTGGATTTTTGGCACTGTAAACACCAAATTAGAGGTACAACCAATACAAAAATAAACTAAATCATATTCTAGACTCAATTCTCACCTTGGATCAAGCATAATGAAAATTCAAATGATAAAACACGACAACTTATATAATTCCATTATTAAAAATTTGGATATGTTCAATAGGTTTTGAGATGTGGTTACTTGAGTACTTGCTTCAAAATTTCTACAACATATACATGTCAAAGATGACCCATATTTTTTTGGGAACTTGCACCTCCATTTACAATTTTTTTTGGGAGGGAGCATGAACTAAGGTTTTGTTTGGAAGGTTTACGATGGAGAATGGATGAGAGGGATTTTTGTGGAACAAGGAGAAGAATAAGGGTACTAATTTAGTTTTTTCAAGATGAAGGGATAAAATTAAATTAGTTAATTAGATGCAACCAAAAATGGGAAGGAAAAGCAATTAATTGGTCATTTATTCTAGAACTGGTGGAGGGAATATATGTTAATTAAATAATAAAATATTATTTAGCTTTATTATCCATGTGAGTTGGAAATTAAAGTAATTAAATAATAATATTATTTAATTAGATGTGAGGTAAACATTGAGGTAACTAAATAATAAGATTATTTAAGTACATGTAACATTGGGTTAAACTAATTAAATGATATTTGTTTAATTAGTTGTTAAGGAACTAGATTAATTAAATAATATTATACAATATCATCAATACATATATTACTAGCGGATTAAAATCATCAATTAATATAATATATTAATAGTGGGTTAATTAAATAATGAAACCATTTAATTAATTAATAATGATGAAATATTAGTAATAAATGGGCATATATAAGATGACAATGATATGATTTTGGGATATTTTTAGGTGTCTACAAAAATATAGTCATAAGGGGATTCCAAATATTATAATAATTTTCTCCATGAGAGACAAATGTTAAACAAACTATTTGTTGACTAGATATAGGGTAAAACAAACTTGACCATAGAGTAATACCAAAATTGATTGAATGATTCAAAGGGCTGAAATTAACTACTAAGTATGTGCAATAGAATCATTCTGAAGAATAAATCATTGGAGATAAGAAAAAAGGTGTATTAACAAGAAGGAAAGCTACTAAAGAACAAGTAAATCTATGTTTAATATTTTCTGAAGTTGATCCTAAAATAGTGATTGAGGCATATGAGGATAAAAATTGGATCAAGGCTATGGAAGAAGAATTGTTGTAGATTGAGAAGAATCAGAATTGGGAACTTGTCCCAAGACCAGAAACAAGAGTGTAATTGGAACTAAGCGGGTGTTAAAAAAAACTAATTTAGAATGGAAAAGTGGTAAGGAACAAGGAAAGGCTTGTGTGTAGATGTTACTCACAAGTTGAAGGAACATATTTTGAGGAGATTTTCCCTGGTGGCAAGAAAGGAAGCTATCATGATGTTTTTGGATTTTGCAGTACATAAGGATTTCAAAGTTTATTAAATGGATGTGAAGTCTACTTTCATGAAACAATAACCATCTATTTACCACCATGCACGTTTCACTAACATATATGCATTATGCCTCTATCTTTTGAAAAATGTAGGTGTATTTACATAAAGACATGATTTATTTTAATTCCCTCTTAACCAAAATAAACTCACTTAACATGGGAATCACATGAATTCATAGAGAGATTCCAAAAAACTCCTTCATATGAAAAAAATTCCCTTATGAATTCTAAACAAAGGAAAACTAAATACCTGGAAAATATTGTAGAATTCAAAACTTTTCTCTTTGACTGGAAGCATTTGTAAGCCTATGCAAATTTCTACACACACCTCTTCCACAATTTTAACAGGTTAATTTATAGATTCGGAACCTCTCTTAAGAGTGATGAAGAGTAGGGGTGGAAAAATCCAAAACAACCTAAATCAACCAATCTTGAAACCCTAAAACATCACTTGGTGGGTTTTTCCTCATAAGCCTTCAATCTTTAAAGCCTAAATTTTTTTTGGCCATAACTTTCAGTGCATACATGATCTACAAAACATAAACACAGTTCTAGATACCCATTTTGAATTTATACAGCATATCTCAAAATCAGGGCAGGTTACTTTCTACGAAATCCTTAAAAAATGGACAGTCCTTTGGCCAATTAAGCTTAAAATATGAAAAATTAGACTTACGATATCATCAAAACATGTGAAAACATCAATATAGAACCCTACAACTTTGGATAATGGTAATATACAATATTTCATACTCCCCAACAAAAACTTAGAATTCTCCACCATGGAAACCATGAGAAATCATATTTTGAAAGTCACTAGCTACCCTACCTAGGGTTTATGATAGCTTTGAACTATTTTTACCAAAATTGCAATATATCTCTCCAAAATCAACAAAAATAAATGATACCAAGAGCATTGGAAATTAGATTCACATTTGTTTGAATCCAAATTTTTCTAAGATCAAGATATGGAATATCAAATCTGTACCACGTGCTATAACAGGTTGGTTATAGAAAAAATATAGAAGTAGCAATCACCAATTTGATCATAACTTACATAAAACTTAACAAAAATCAACCAAACCAATTGAAAATGAAAGCTAACTCAATCCTCTATCACACTCAATCATGTGACGATCATGAAAATTTTGTACAGTACTGTACTACATCAAAGAATAGTGATGCAACATTCAAAATTATAGAAAACAAAGGAATTTTATTGCTTAAACTTCAAAATTGTAACCACCAACCTTGGTTTTGACCTCCCTAAGGCTATTTAAACATGTACCAACTATTTATAACTAATTTTCAAACTACAACTATTCTAATTCCTTCATTTACAACTTATGACTTCATATTCCTTGTTTTTGCACTTTTACAACTTTAAAAACAATTTTGCAAACTTGACAACTTATGCAACTTGACACACCAACACTCCTAACGACCTAATATGGATTGAAAAAAATCTAAAATTTTCTTAGAAGACATTATTACATATTAATAACTTAAACAAAATGAAACATTAACTTTCTACCCCTCTTGGGCATGAGAACCTAGGTGCCCCTATACCAAAGAGGAAAAAATCTTCAACAACTGAGAGATCTTCAATAATCAAATTTATTTTTGAGTTCTTTTCACTAGAAGAGCACCATATATAATGAAAATTTCAAGTATACTGCAACAATTTCTTTCTCTAGGTGTGAATTCCTTCAACATGTGAACCAAATATTTAGATCAACAAACTTATTGAATCTTTCCAAATGAATAATATTGGAGCTATCCCAATAGAGTCACCGATCTGTTGGTGATTTTTCTTGCAACCTCCAATCCTAAGGAAAATCACAATGCCTAAACCAAGGGATCAAGAGGTTAAGACAAAGGTATTGCACTATCATCACATCAAGGACAAGAAAGGCCAATGAACAAGTCTATAATTAGCCTTCTGCACTTTGAGCTCCACAAGACTTAAGAGGGTGTTCCTATTCAAAGATCTACACATATAATAAGACTGTAGAGAAGGGGGATTCACTACTCATGAGTTCTCTTCATTCAGAGAGCCTCATGGGGCGAAATACCCTAAACTACCTCAAGGAACATCGTGAATGTTCTAGAATCCGAAAGAGTAGGTCACAAAGATTCTCTGGACAAACTAACAAGCTCTTAGCCAAAGGACATAAGCATGGGAAAGGGATGACAGCGCGATGCAATGGCATCCTAGAGGTGTGCAGGAATCTCGTACAAACTAGAAAGCAAGAATATCATAGAGAATGGCTAAATGACTACTACTCTAATTTCTAGGAACTTTTAGAATGTGGAAAAAGTAACAGGATGCAATAGAATTGAAATAAAGTAAAGTAGAAAAGATAAATATAAAAAGAAGAAAGGAAAGAATATGCTCACAACAATCCAAGTAATGAATCCTCCATCTAGTAGATATATTCAATACCTATGTGCATGATATATGGAGAAAGTGTTGGGGCTATATAGGGGTTTGCCTCAGTCAAACCCCCGTTTTGGTGTTCCCACCTCCATGGACATCTAGATAGAAAGAGAGAGTAACCAAAATGGACAAAGCATGTGGTGAAAGCAAAACCCACTTAAGGAGTAGAACCCACACCACCAAGTAGGAGTGATAAAAACAATCCCCGCTTGAGGAGGAGAACTCGTATCATGAAGTAAAGATGCAAGAGATAGGGGATATGAAATCTCAATATGCTCAAAAGCATGAGACAAGGGAGTTGAAGCTGCAAGAGCCAAAGGAGCTATAAAGAGGAAGACAAAGGGAGCTATAAAAGAAAAGAGTGTTGCAAAGGACGTGAGAGTGTTGTAAGAGCTTTAGAAAATGCTGTGACAAATAAGGGAGTTGTGAAATCAAGATTAAGATGGAAGAATGCTTGAGAGAGAAGCTAAGAAGGAGAGGAATCTAGAAGAAAAAGAGTGGAGCTAGAATAAGTTAGAGAGACAAATGAATTGAAAGAATAATATTTAATGAGGGAAAATAAGCTTCTCCAATCATTACAAGGTGTCCTAGGCCATTACCACTGAAAAAAGGTGAAGACAAGTGGAAAACATGCATGGAGACAACTATTTGAGTGTTGAAATGTTGCAGGATGCTAGCACAACACGTGGATGTCTGTGTGGTGTGCTAGTGTCTAGACATGTCATGCTACAAAACAACACAAACGAGAAAAGTACAAAGTCCAATGCAAAGCTGACACATGAGGGTAGCTACTAAAAAGGGGTGCTGGAGCATTTGAGAGGGGAGAAAGGTTGATGTAGGGGATCAAATGAGCCTACACAAGATGCTAAGGGAGTGGACACTAAAGTAGACACAAGAATGTATGTGAAATTTCAAGGGGTGCAATTTTACGATTTTACACTTTTCCCCCACTTTAGTGAGCATATGAATCTACACTATTATGCATGCTAAAGGAAATCTATTAAACATAAATGACATCATATGCCAAAAGGATATTGTAGAGGAAAAAAATATCTCTTTGAACCACGAAAGTATGCCCCTAGGCTGAAGACACGGGATGAAGATGCAGATCTTCAATTTGGTACATATAATTGAGAAGAGAGGAGAAGATAATTTAAGAAAGTAAGAGCATTACAAGCCCGCAGACCTGCAAGGAAGGTGTCCTTCAAGATCTCTCACATGAAGGATACCTAGAAAATTTCCTTACAAACCTATAGACCTACAAGGAAGCGTCCCCCAAGATCTCTCACTTGGAGGAAGTCTAGAAAATGCCCTACAAACCCAAATACCTATAGGGAAGGTGTCCTTCAAGATCTCTTGCATGAAGGAAACCCAAGAAATTTCCCTACAAACTCACAAACCTATAGGGAAGCATCCCCCAAGATTTATCGCATGGAGGAAGTCAAGAAAGCACCCTACAGACTCCCAAACCTGCAGGGAAGGTGTCCTTCAAGATCTCTTGCATGAAGGAAACATAGAAAAGCAACCTAAAAACTCAAAAAATTGCAAGGAGGTATCCTCCAAGATCTCTCACATGAAGGATACCCAAAAGAAAGCACCCTACAAACCCACAGACTTGTAGGGGAGCCACCCCAAAGATCTCTCACATGAAGGAAGCTTAGAAGAAGCATCCCATAGGTCTGTAGACCTGTAGGAAGGTATCCCCCAAGATCTCTCACATGGAGGACACCCAAGGGAAGGGGACTCCGTAGAGTCAGAAAGTGGCTTCACAAGCACACCTGTAAAGAAAAAGCGGCCACACAGGAAAGTAAGTGGATATTCATGTAGACTATCAAAAAGTTGGGAAGCTTTCAAAGGGGTCCCTTGAGAACCCATTCAAAAGAAAAAGGGGTCCACTCAAGGGAAACCCTATTTGAAAAGTGAGGTCTAGTCATGCTGCCCCTAAGCTAGATGTGAATGAATTAATTTGAAGGAGAAAATCTTTCATAGAGGTCCCTTGGGAACCCTTCAAAAGAAAAAGGGGTCCAATCAAGGGATGCTTCGTTTGAAAGACACAGAGAAGAAGAGAGGGGGTCCTCTAAGAAGGACACACGTCTCTAAGATGAGTTATCACTGCCCCCAACATAAAGGGGAGGAGAACCATGCAATATTCTTATAACATACAGGATAGAGGTAAACCTCAATAGCACTTGTCATTTGAAGAAGAGGCAGGTGAATCAATCAAATGAGAGTTTGAAGGCACCTCAATCATGAAGTTGTCATATTTTATCCTTCAAGGATTTAGATTCACAAGTGGAATGGTTAGGCACTCGATGGTATGCATAGAAAGAATGTTTTTTTTTTATCATGCTTATGAAATTTCTTACATGTAGGAGAAGCAAGAGTGATTAAGCTTTCTTTTAGAAGCCGCAATAAAATATGCTCTTGATTAGATAAAGGATGAGGAGTAGGAAGCAACCCTTTCTCTCATGGAGAAAAGTTTTACTACTTACAAGGATAAGATATGAAGGTAACATACAAAGGAGGATCTATATGGAGAGTATTATTCTGATAGCGGGGATCATCCTTCTTTATGGGATCACCATCATCCTTCCTAATAGGACTACCATCATTAACCTCTTTAATAGAAGTGTGATCATCTTCCTTAGAAGGAGGATCAACAAGAACATCACAATTTGCATTCACCTTATCCTACGATATAGAAGAATGACCATCTTTGATAACAGGTTTAGGTGATGTTATTGGAAGGTCTAAGTGTATCGGGGAAACTTTGTTTCTCCAATGGAGGAGTTTGTAAAGTCTAAGGAACTCCAATCATCACCAAGACATGCATCTCTTTAGAAGAGATAGGTGTAGATTTGAGATTTCTTGCTTCAGAAGGATCTTCCTTAGGGACATTTAACTCAAGAGTATCCTTTGTAGTAGGTACTATTGGAGTAAACATCAACACATTGGAAGATACTAAAGGAATAAGAGTAGGCACAACCGAAACCTGACCGATAACTACCATTTCACATAAGTGCATAGCCTTAGGGTTAGCTTTGGCTGTGACTACTTTATTGTTAGCAATGAACTTAATTGATTTATGTAAGGTAGATGAGACTACACCCATAGCATGAATCCACGGTCTACCAAGTAGAAGGTTATATGGTAATTTTTCTAAGATAACATATACAAGGGTAGGTACGGTAACGGGTCCAAGTTGCAAATGTAATACTATTGTACCTAGAGCTTGTCACCAAAAATTATCAAACCCACAAATAACAATAGAAGAAGCATTTAGAGAAGATGGATCAATATTAATCTTAGGCAATAGATTAATGCTACATAAATTGAGTCGTGAACCAACATCAACAAGAGTACGTCTAATGCCGATAGTATTAATGTTAACTATAATCATTAAAGGGTCTGCTTGCTTTTGTACTTCCGGAGGCAGGAGTTCCTCTGGATAGAACGTAATTGTGAGCAAAAAACCTACATAGACTAACAAGAGATCAACAAAAAATGTCAAACATGTTAGTACCACAAATTCAATTCTCCCTATGAGATTCTTCAACTAATTTAAGAGAAAACATGAAATAAACAAGAAATTAAACCAAATGAAGCATGTAATCTAACTTAAACTAGCAAAACCTTCATCCCATAGGGGGAGTGGTGCTCCTTTGATGTGGAAAGAATACCTTTCCCAATCCCTTGATAAGCTTGATGAATTGTTGATAATTCCATGATGAAATTGACTATAATCTAGCAATGAAACTTGAAAAATGATGAAGAACTAAGAACCTAAATGGCTATAGTGATAGTGCATGAAGTTGTGGATCCATATTATGAAAAGGATGCCTCTATTTAGAGAAGCCAAGGGTTGAAGAATGAGAGTATTTGATGAATGTGGGATAAAATAGGAACCAATGAGAATGTTCCGAGTGTCACAGTTCTATTGGAGGAAGGTGGAGCACATTTTGGGAAATGTGTGAGTGGAGGAGGATGGAAGAGAAGTAAATGTTGTTGGTTGAGAATTTGAAATTCTTGTAAGAGGAATTGAATGATATTCGAGAGGATGTAAGGGGATTTAAAAGGTTGTAAGAGAATTAAATGCAAATGTAAGAGGATGTGATAGATTTTTGAAATCCTTTGGAGGGAAATTGATTAAGAGGTGGTTGAGAGGTACATTCCTTAGAATATGCCTTTGTGAGGATAAATAGATGAATTACATAATTAATTGAAATTATTTTCATGTGCAACCTAGTTAGTTGACCATGGTTGATTTAACTCTTGAGGAGTTAAAAGCTGGAGGATTTGATAATGCTGATTATAAAGCTGATTTAGGATTAATTAATCTAGAATTAATTAATTGGAGGGAATTAGGAGATGCGACATTTGATTTGATTGATTTTTAATTAAATGATAGGATTAAGAGAGGATTTAATTAAAATATTTGATTTAATTAAATAAGATGAATAATTAGTTAGAAGAAGGGTGAATTAATCAAATAAATTTAATTATTTGATTAATAGTTGAATTTGTTGATTTTAATTAAATAATGTTGATTATTCAATTAAGTAATTTGAAGTGATTTTAGAAGAAATGATGTTAGTTGATTAGAATCAGATGCATAGTATCAATCAAGACATTTTCCATGTCTACATTTTTCCCCTCTTTGAAGTGAAGCACTTGCTGTGTTGGTTCAAAGAATAACACTGCCATGATCAAAATTCAAAAATTTCCCCATTTTTTGGATGCCCCACTGTTGCCCCAATAGAAGAATTACACTACCATATTGCCCCTAGAGAGATTGGGCAAAAATTTTGATTTTAGAGTTGATCTCATGACAAAGAGGTTCAAGATGGATGCATAGATGCTTAGACTAACAAATCTATATGATAATGGCAATTAAGATGCTGAGAATAAAAAATCTATATCATCCTAAATGTCTTAAATGATGATGCAATGCATGTGAGATGGATGAGGTTTCCTATTATGATGATATGTGTGAGGGAGCTGATGTTTTGTGAATGCAGGATGGATGCATGTCATGATAGCATGTTAGCGTGGAAGAGGATAGAAAAATTAGAGGGATCAAATCTTGATTATGAGAAGATGTAGAAGTACACTAAGTCTATGAGTCGTCGAGAATTTATTAGATGTGATGATGAATGATGATGATGTATTTCTTATCCAGGGATTGGGGATGTAAAGAGCATAACTTTCCTTATGTTTGATAACACACATAGATATAATGCATCAAGGTATAGAGAACCAGGATGGTGTTGTAATTAGTGAGATGGACTTTGACTTGACAATCAAATAGGATTATCCTTGTTCAAACCTAGCATAAGAAACCTTATTAGGATGTACTTCTAACATTTCAAACATCTCAGACCAAAACATAGGAAGGAAAAACCTTCCCATGTAATAGTCAACAAGCTGTTCAAAAATCCTCCCTACAAACCAAAGTAAACATGTTCATGGCTATATTACAAGAATATCCAACAAATACAACAGAAGAAAGATAATGATCAATACCCCATTCATTTCTCTCTAAATCATTTTGATTAAACATTATCGAGAGGTCATTAAAATGAGTGCAATAAGACAAATCAAAAGAAAAGATCAAGTGAACAAACAAGCCAATGTTCTTCATACCTCTAGCCAAGACTAAACTATGGTGATGCCTGATGTTGATGTCCATTGTAGGAAGGATACATCCTAGGATATGATGTTATCAGATGATTTTTAGACTAACTAGATGATGGGATATTAATACCAAGAGTTGACCAACTTTTTTACCTATTGACCTAGACTTGAGACCTTGACTTTTGAGTTTTTGCTTTCAATTTGCTCTACCTATTTCCAATTGTATCACCAAAGGTTGGGGGTGATGATCATTTATTATGAGTGGATGCTTATTGTGGGTGAAAGCGAGATGGGACCAATGGATTTTTTTCAAAATTTTGGATGTTTTTGATGTTTTGAGGCTATTTTTGGTATTTTCAAGATATTTTACAAATGTTTTGATTTTTGAATTTTCCAATGTTTTGGTGTTTTCTAAGATTTTGACCAAGATCCTAACCTAAAGAACTATCCTAGGGGCCTCGAGGGTTGATCAAATATTAGCCTTTCCTACATTATACACATAGAGACCACATAGTTTGACTAACACAAAATCATTTATTGATGAGAAATGAACAAATGGATTGTCAGTTTATTATGACAGACCCCAAAAGGATTGACCTAAGGTGTCTTAGGGGCACATCGATGATGGCCTTGCCTACATTAAGAGCTCAGAGATATGTAGTTCAACAAGATGACTCTTTTTTTAATTTTTTATGCTTTTTTGACCTATTTTTTGGATTTTTGACATGTTTTGAATGTTTTTTGGATTTTTTGATTTTATGAATGTTTTTTTTGGATTTTTTGATTTTCTGAATGTTTTTTGATTTTTGGATTTTAAGGAAGATTGCAAGAATATACATGAAGCTGATCTAATGTAGGTATAAGAACGTGCCCCCAGCGTGGTGTGATAGACTACTCCAATATAGGCAGGACAAACTGACCTTAGGAATGTGCCAAGTAGTACTAGGAGGGAACATGATACAAACACAGGATCAAGCTATGATGCAAACGTAGATGGGTGAAATAAGGAGATATGTAAGACGATGGATGAAAAGACGATGGATGAATGATGTAGAACAAGCTGTAGAGATCATGGTGGATGGAAAGTGCTTATTTACATGAGGTGCCTGTTTTCCAGGTTTTCACCAAGGTACTTTCCCAAAGCACCACTGAAGTGGTTTTCACTAGAGGATGATTTTTTTATTTACTTTTTTCAATCCTTTTTCTGATTTTTTGGATTTTTATATTTTTTATATTTTTTATATTTTTTTGGATTTATACCTTGCAAGTTTAGGCATAATTTTTTTTGAGATGGAAGCTATTGATAGGCTCCTATAGAGGTTCACCTTCTAGTGTAGATAGCTGATATGCTCTTGATTTATAACTTGTGGTGATGATTAAGGGTCCCAACTAGTTGGGTTCAAAATTTCCTTTGTTATTTGGATTTGGTACATTTTTCTGATTCTCTTTCAACATGAGCTCTCCAACTTGAAAGGTATGAATCTTGATCTTCTTGTTGTAGCTTCACTTGAGATGGTTCTGATAGACTTGTAGATGGTTTAAGGCATCCATGCACCACTCATCTAGTAGTTCTAGCTCGTTCAACCATGATACTTGATATTCTTCATCTGTAATGAGGTTTTGTAGTGATATTCTTAAGGATGGGAGCTTGATCACAATGGGGAGGATGGCTTCTGATCTGTAGACTAGGGAAAAAGGTGTTGCATTTGTAGGCATGTGGATACTTTTTTGGTAGGCCCATAAGGAAGGATTTAGCTATAAGTGCGAGTCACATTTAGCTTCATTGACTATTTTGTTTAGAATTTTCAAGATGGTTTTATTGGTAGCCTTAGCTTTTCCATTTCCTTGGGGGTAGTATGGATTAGAAAATTGATGTTGGATATTGAATTTTTGGCATAGGTCTCGAACATCTTGGTTCTTGAAAGGTGTTCCATTATCTGAGATAAGGGCTTGTGGGACACCATAGCGAAAAATGAGGTAGTTCAATATGAGTTTGGATATCTACTTCCCTATGATGTAGGTCATTGGGATGGCCTCTAACCACTTTGTGAAGTACTTAGTGGTAGTGCTAATGAACTTGTGTCCATTGGATGAGGTGGGTGTGATTTTTACAATGAGATTGAGTCCCCATTGTGAAAAGGGCCAAGGTGTTATGATCAGTTGGAGCTCTTGAGCTGATGCATGAATGAGGTCTCCATGCTGTTGAAACTACAAGCATCTTTAGACATAGTCATGAGATTATTTTTCCATTGTAGGCCAATAGTACCCACTCCTCAATAGTTTCTTAGCCAAGGTCATACCACTTGAATGTGACCCACAAATGCCATTGTGTACCTTAGTTAAAGCAGTCAAAGCTTCCTCAGCGTTAAGGCATCACAACAAGGTTCCTTCGATACTCCTATGGTATAGAGTGTCTCCTAAGATAACAAAGCGGGATGAATTCTTGACAAATGTTCTTTTAAGGTTCGGGGTTATATCACTAGGGAGGACCCCTATTCTCAAGTAGGTGTAAATAACATGATACCAAGGATCATCGAGACCAATGATTTCAAACATGAATTTAGACTCTGGTACCTCGAAAGTTGGTATGAGAAGCTGCTCTACAAGGAATTCTTTAAATCTAATTGCTTCTGGATTTGATTGTGTGGAGTCTTTTTTCATCAATGTTTTGGATCACACTCAGTGAACCATCATCTTTTTCAAATCTCTATCCTGATGATGGTTCACTGAGTGTGATCCAAAATGTTGATGAAAAAAGACTCCACACAATCAAATCTAGAAGCAATTAGATTTAAATTCATATGGATTGTGGAAATCTAATTACATTCAAGGAATTCTTTCTTAGGGATGTTGCGTGGGATATCTAGTAGCAATCTAATTGTTTCCATAACATTTGTTGCTTTGTTGTTTTCCTTGGGTATTTGCTCAAATGTGATGTTAATGAATAATTATTTAAGGATTTCCACCAGTGTCCCACCATGGTTCTACTGATATAGTAAATAGCTCTCTCCTTCCCATTTTCATCATGTCCTACCAAGAGAGTGCCAAGGGCTATTGCTATTGCTAACATATATAGGATCAAGGGCTTGTTCAGAAGTGGTGGCATGAGAACTGGTGGTGTGAGAAAATACTCCTTGATTTTATTAAATTCCTAATCACATTTCTCATCCCATTTGTATGCTACCCCCTTATGGAGTAGATGAGAATATGGGATAGCCTTATCTACTAATTGTGCTATGAACCGATGAATAGATTGGAGTCTTCCTTGCAAACCTCTTAACTACTTTAATGATCTTGGTGCTTCCATCTCAAGAATTGCTTTGACTTTGGTGGGGTCTACCTCAATTCCCCTCATAGATATAATTTACCCTAAGAGCTTGCCTGATTGTACCCAAAAGACACACTTTTTTGGATTGAGTTTGACCTTGTATTCTTCTAGCCTATCAAAGATAGAGCTTAATATTGCTATGTTATCTCAACTCTTCTTTGATTTGTCCAATATGTCATCCACATAGTCTTCCATAGTTTTGTGAATCATTTCATGGAAGATTAATACCATAGCTCTTTGGTAGGTGGCTCCTACATTTTTCAACCCAAATGGAATCATGTTCCAATAGTATGTCCCCCATGGACAAGTGAAAGTTGTCTTGTTTCGGTCATCCTTACCTATGATGATTTGCTTGTACCCTGAGAATCCATCCATTAGCAATAGCATTTCATGCCCTACTGACATATCCACAATCATTTCTATGTTTGGGAGAGGGAAATCATCCTTAGGGAATGCTTTATTTAGGTCCCTAAAGTCAGTGTAGATGCGAATTCCCCCAGTGGTCTTAGAAATAGGTACAAGATTTGAAACCCACTCTGGATAATCAATTGGCTATATGAAGCTTGCATCAAGGAGCTTCTGTAATTCAAGCTTGACCAATAATGCTATTTGTGGATGCATCTTTCTCAGTTTTTTTCTGATTGGCTTCGCCTCTAGATAGACAGATAGATGGTGAATCACAACTTCTGGATCAAGACCAGGCATGTCAGTGTAGGTCCATTCAAATTTTACCTTTCTTTCCCTTAGAAAATTAGCTATGAGTTCCTATTATTTTGTCAAAAGTGATTTTGCATAGAAGGTGATATGTGGTGTTTCCTCAGTTCCTAGGTTGACCGGATTGCACTTTTATGCCAAGACTGTTGACTTTTCCTAATGAATAACACTAAGGGAAAGATTGAATCCCTCATCCTCTGGCACCTCAGAGAGGTTTTAAACATTAGATAAGTCCTTTTTTTTACTATTTTGGGGTAAGAGAGCACCATAGTGTGGTTTTCACTCAAAGGCCTAGATATTATTCTTAAATTTTCACTTTTGCGACTGAAGGATTCAATAATTTCCCCATAGTAGGCATGTGTGTCTAGCTCAATGTTGAATCCAACTTCATGATCTACACATGGTAGAGTATTCCACAATCCCATGAATTCTAAGAGAGCCTCATCATTTTCAAACATGTCTAAAATCAGTGGTCCTTGTTGGTCGTAATCAATGAGTTGAGGGTAGACAAGTTTTAGCTCATTGGTCTGGCTATTTGGTTCAAAAGATAGGGTACTAATCATGAGAAGGGAGGAATCCTCGAATATCATGGGTAGGTGAGTTATGGGATCCTCATCACATACATCGGTTATGTCAAAGGTAAAGTTATCAAAAGGTAAACTTGTGGATACCAATAATTGAAGAGGAGCTTTGAATTTTCTAACCAGGGCACCTTTTCCAAGTATGGTTATTTTTGGAGGGGTGCATCCAAGGCCAAGATTATTTATTTTCTTCTCAGGTATAATGGGTTCTAGCATGCTGTTATCAGCTCGTCCAAGCTTTTCATTTTTGTTATAGTCCCATCCTTGCACTAACTATAGTCCTTTGATATTATTGTCCATGGAAATATTAGGTATGGGCCTTTCATCCTGATACAATAAGCTTGATCTATCCCTTTCATCTACCACCTCTTGACATAGGTCCTGCACCTTTTGAATCTTGAGGGATTTGATTTGAAGGTTTATGTTGATGTGTCCATTGGTTGAGGTTGTCCATGAGACCAAGGATATTGAGGTAACTCTCTTATTACAAAGCCACTCTTTTTCATTTTCCAATCCCCACACCCATTATCTTGGATAATGACTTTGATATCAGAGATGTCTCGAATGGAGGGTGTATTTGTCTCAGAAGTGGAGGTGAGGGTAGATGGGTCTATATATGGAGATTAGGGTCCCTCATCATTCTTTGGGACTTAAGGGATCTTGTAGTATTTGGCTTCTAGATTTTTACAATAATAAAATGATTCAGGATCTCCATGGACTGTGATCTCTTGATTCTGATAAGGAAACTTGACACATTGATGGAAGGTAGATGCGACAACTTGCATCCCATCGATCCATGGGCACCCTAGGAGGATATTGTAAGGTAATTCCAGGTCAAGGAACTGGCATGATAGCTAGCCCTATTTGAATAGGGAGTTGAATGGTGCCTTGAGACACCCGTTCTTGATCATCATATGCCCTGATTATAATACCTTTACCTTTTTTAATGACATCTTCAGAGAATCCTAGATTCTTTATTAGCTTGAGAGTATAGATATTCAAGCCCACACCTCCATCCACCAAGACTCTTTTGAATTTATTCTTATGGACTAAGACTTCAAGATGGAGTCGATGGTTATGAGATGATCGTGTTGGGAAGTCTTGATCAAAAAATATTAGGAGATGTGGTGTGGTAATGTGTCCAACCATAGCTTGGAATTGGTTTGCATCAAGATCTATTGGGATAGTGGATGAAGCCAATGCTTCTTCTAGGATCTTCCTATGTGCAAGAAATATTTTTCAGTAACTCCATGATGGAGATCTGGGTGGGGGTTCTTTTCAACTGGTCCAAGACATTGTAACCATTAGAAATAGTTTTCAGATTAGAGGCTGGTGCCTTGGGTGGTTGTGATGGTCTAGGAATGGTAACTCTGCCACCGTGTGTGGTGACTCCACAATTAGCTCTAGCTCCTTTGATGTTGACAATAGTGACCCATTCATCTAAGGATGCAACAACAAGGTCGTAAACATGGTTTACATTGTTATAATTTTCCTTTCCATTGTTGTTCCATCTATTGTGATTTGGCATCAGATTTGTGTATATCTTAAGGTCTTGATTTCCTGTAGGTTGTTCAACATTTATGGTTCTATCATTGATAAGGTCTTAGATCAAGTTTTTTAGTCTCATGCAACTGGTTGTCATGTGTCCATTGATTTTATGAAAATCACAAAGGTGGTTTTTGTTATACCATGGTGGTTTCACTTGGGGCTCTTGATAATTCTCATAAATGGGGATTTTAATGAGATTCTCTTGTACCAATTTTTTCATGACAGATTTGATTAATTCCCTAAGGGGGGTGTATTTTTGTTTGGGGGGATACTTGTTCTATGGGGGTGGTCCCCCTTGATTATTCAGATTGTTGACCACTTGATTTTTGGGTTGTTGTGATACTACGTTGGATTGTGTGTTGTTTTGGTTATTGACTTGTGGTTGTTGATAAGATTGTGTGTTTTTCCTTGGGGCACTGATTATAACTTTGCTGTCAACAACACCATTGTTAGTGATATTATTGTTCTTTTCCCATGTGTGAGGTTTTTCATTGTAACTGGTTGATGGATGGTTATTCTGATATGTAGGTGTACCCCCTTGTGCAATAAGGGCTCTTTCAATGTTGAGCACCTTGGGGATCAACTGGTCATATGTAGTGATGCATTGCATTTTTAGATGGAAGGACAAGGTCCTTTCAAGATTGTCAATGATAATGTAGATTTGTTGTTCTTTGGGTATAGTCCACTTGCTTTTGTTTGCCTTGGATTGCCATCATTGCAAGAAGGATGCAAATGTTCCCCCCCAAGCTTGTTTGAGAGCAGATAGTTCTTCTAAACTTATGTCCATGCCTATGTTGAATGGATAGTTCTATATGAATGCATCCACAATTTCTTGGAACTTTTTGATTTTGAGAGGAAGGTGAGAGAACCATTCCATTGCTGGTCCGACCAAACTCTAAGGGAATAGTCACATTATATAAGTGTCATCATATGAAACTTCCATACAATGAACAAGAAATTACCTGATGTGATCTTCGGGGTTACCAGTTCCATGATATTTTTCAAATTTAGTTATCTCAAACCCTTTCATGAATGGAACCGTCACAATGCTTCTATCAAATGGATAAGGGCACAAATTCCCTTGGGTTTTTTCTATTTTCCCAAATTGTAGGTCTAGCACTTGTTGCGGGATAAATTTGATTTGTGTAGACCCATCATTTTGCATATCAGGTGGTGGGATGAATGTGTTTTGAGGTGGTTTGGTTGTTTGAGTGACATGTGGGGTGTTTTGCATGGGAGGTTGTTGTACATTTTTTGTGTGCCACCAATGCTTGTTGGTATTCCTATAATTGTTGTTGTTCCAACAATTCCTGTTGTTGATCTTATTGCTATTGTGCCAACAATGCTTGTTGTTGGTCTAGTAGTTGAGCTGTGTTATGCCTTGCATAACCACCCCATTTTATTTTGGAAAAAAAATGGGTCCCCCTTCTCTTTTTTCTTTCGTTGCCTTTGTTTATTTGCTTTGGTCTTGGGAAATTATTTTGTTTTCCTCCTAACTTTGTCTTTTGTTCTATCTGATTAGATTTTGGTTTTGTCTTGACTTGAGTTGGTTTTCTTCTTGCTAAAAAAGAATTGAATGAAATAATCATAAGCAATAGTGCATTTTACTATAATGTATTTTACTTGCTTTTGAGAACTAATGGAGGCATGTGTTTTGCAGGATTGAATCAATCATGTGAAGATATCTCTCAGGGAAGTCAACTGAAAGCATGCTTCAATCACATTCAACATGAAACTCCTCAATGAAGAAAGTCGGTGAGACCTTGTGGTTGTTTTGCTGACTAGTAGTCCGTTCTATTCATTTGAAGCTCACTGGTCACCCAAACATTCCTGTCACTGAGAGTTTTTATGTGTCTCACCGAATAGAGGAGGCCTCACCGAAGGATTTTGAGTTCGGCATAACATCTTGCCGATGCAGGTAAGGTCTGGCCGAAGGGAGTTGTACTCGGCGAATGGTTTTTACCTTCGGCATAAGGTCTCGTCGATGGTTGTTGGTCTCGGCGAAGGAAAGCTTGGTTGGTGTAATGTCTCACTGACTGGGGGTGGTCTCGGTGACAAGGATGGTGGCGTCGGCAAGAGGTCCCACTAATAGGGTGGACTCTTGCCGAAATGGAACAGCTTTGCATTGGGGAGGAAGATTTATTTTCGCCATGAGGTTTGGCCGATTGGCATTTGTTGGCTGACAAGATAGATTCTGGCCGAAATGAAATGAACTCGATGAGATGTCTCACCGATGGCTATTGGTCTCGCCAAAGGGATTATGCCCTCGGTGTAATGTTTTGAATTCGGTATGAGGTCCCACCGACCTGGCGAGTCTTGTTGAAACAAAAGGGGCTTGAGCTCGGAGAATAAGAATGGGCTTGGGGAGATGTCTTCCCAAGTACGGTGGTCTTGCCGAATGTGGATGTCTTGCCGATGGAAGGAGGCACTGCGGTATATCTCCTAAGAGCTCACCATGGCCTCTGGTCGATGACGATTGTCTTAGCAACCATCGTGGATATCGATATGGAGTGTGTAGCTTGCTATAAGGTCTCATCGACCATTGTATGTTATGCCAATAGTTGCAGAGAGAGGCACAATTGCATCAGGGAGACACGATTAGTGTCTCACCGACATGCGATTTAATATGAACCACCTTTTACCACCCGAAAATCCTATGTGGCTTTTGTTCCACCAATCAGAAGAAGCTAAAGGGGCAGACCAGTGACAATTTGATTGATTGACTACCTTTGAGAAGAAGATCAACAGGATGCAACCGATATGGATTTGCTTTGTGAATGCGCCGATGGAGCAACTCGGTGAACACTGGTGGAAATCCAACGAGAAGTCTGATGCTACTTCCGGAAAGGGGTCAACAAGAAGAAATATATGAAGCAGGAAGGAGAGGCTGTCATTCTCATGGACAACTGTGAGGTTTTACCAATAGAAATGGATCTGTAGTAATGATGATGCTTTGGAGAATTCAAGGAAGCTCTACAAGGGAGTTCGAAGATGGACACGGAGGCATGGAATTAATGCCATAGTTACAAAAGATCTGAAGGATTCTCTTGAGGAAAAATATTTCACCAACATGGACAACAAGGATGCCATTCAACACAACATTAACTCTATTCAAAAGATCTGAGGGCCGACCTTTCTGGAGTGAGATATTTATAAACCCTAAACAGGGGCCAACACATTCTTTTTGGTACATCTTGTATATATGGCATTTTTTTCCTCTTTGTTAAAGAGAGAGTTCAGAAACATAGAGATAGAGATTTTAAGAGAGTAGGAATCTTCTGAAGGATAGAGGAGACAGAGCTGCATCTTGATTCTTTGTAATGGGAGCTTCTTTTGTCTTCTTAGTTATGAGTTAGATTCAACATAGATTGTAATGCATTTTTCAAGTTCTCTTAGTATAGATGGAAACAATCTAGAGTCATGGATTTTCTATACACTGGTGATTGTGCTAGCTTTGTAAATGTTGCTTATCTATTCCACTAACAGTAGAAGCAACCATATTAAAATCTACTTCATTTTGTGTTCCAAAATGGTGTTTGTCTTGAGTTAATCATTTGATTTAAGAAGCTTTCAAGGAATGAAGTTTGATTTGATGTTTTGTTTAAAGGTGACTTGCAATATGTTATTGAAATCAACACTGTGAATGAATGAGATTGTGTGTTAATCAGAAGTTAATTTTATTCTTCAGTTTTAGTTAGGGATTCCTTGAAAGGTAACAAGTTTGGTTAAGTTGGGTGAATTATTATTCTTTTCTGTTCCAAAGCACTGATCTATCTTTTTTTTTCGTTTCTTTAAAAAACCCTGGTTAGAATAGGTTTAAGTTTATGTTTGATCTCAAAACAATCCAGAAGCTCAATACCAGCAGGCCCCTTGAACATTACTATTACATTGACCATTGAGCAACATCATCACAGTTGAGAACCAACTACAAAGACCTTGGGAGCTAAGATATCCATGTGTTGTCTTTCTCTTTCAGGAGAAACAAAATAGTAATATTCTATTTACATGTTGTTGTGCCATTAGACACGTCAACAAGCTGATTCTTGTTGTGATTGGTATTGTTGCAAAGATCACTGATAGGCTTGTTGTTGAACTGCTTGTTGTTGTGCTTGCACTTGAGCTTGCTGAGCTTGATATTGAGCTTGTGCTTGAGCTTGAGATTGTTGGGAAGCTTGTTGTGCAGCTTGGGTAGCCTATGTGGCTTGTGTGGCTTGTGTTGTTTTTGCAACTTGGGTGGCTTGTTGTTGTTGTAATAAAGCTTGAGCTTGCGCTTGGTCTACTTGTGCTTGTTGTGTCGCTTGCTATGCTTGTGATTTTTGTGCAGCTTGTTGATCTTGAAACTGATAGAATTCTTTTTGATAGGCTTGCTGGACAACTTGTAGTGTGATACTATATTGATTTTCCATGTTTGGTTTCGGTGATGGAAGTGGAGGACTTGGAATGGTGTGAGATGTTGTGATGAGAGTTTTTTGAGGTGGTTGTTGAGGTGTCTTTTGGGTGATGATAAGGGTTTGTGTGATAGATGGTGTGGTTGTTATGCTAGGTCCTTGGGAGACCGAATTTATAGATGGTGTAGCAATTGATTGTGTCATTTGGATTGGTGCCACCTGGTGTTGCGATATCAGTGGCATGATTAGAGGATTTGGTATGTTGATTCGATTCATGATTGGAGGATTTATTTGATTTGGTTGATTGAGGATTTGTAAAGGGGGTTTCCCTAAGTCGATAATTGGTGTGGATGTCAATGGTAGAGGGGGGAAAGGGTGGGAATATAGGTGGTGTGTTTCCTTGAGAAAGTGATGATGAGGGATCAAAGATTCCTCCTTGTCCAAATAGTCCCCCCTGTCCTTGTGAAGACATGGGGAGAGAGATGTGTGTCAAGGGAATATGCCAGTGATGCAATGAAAGTGGATGGATTGTTGGTGTCATGAAAGACAAGCAATACGTATGGGTGTTTTGAATCTTGAGGAATGGGTTGACCCAAGATGATTTTTTCAAGAGCATGAAGCAATGTCCCCTTGGTAACTATGGGTTGACTTGGAGCATGAGATGAGATTGGTTGTGGGATGGGTTGAATGATGCTTTGGAAGGAAGGTGTGAGTGAGACTGGGGCATAATCAGAAGAGGTTTCTCCACAATACTACTTACATCATAATCAGAAGGGAGTTTATCCCCTTCTTTTTCCAATTCTAACATGTATTGTGAAGGATTAAGTCTCATCATTGTGTTTACAATTTTTTGATTTTTAGGATTTTGGACAATTTCCATGATTTTGTCTTAAGTCATCCCTAGGACATTGTTGGTGATATCCTCCACTTGGAAACCTCCCTTTTGAAGATCTTGTGGTAGTTGAGGAAGGCCGATTGGGGGATTGATAGATCGAATGGGGTTGATTTCAGGTGTAGTTTGACTCAAGTCACTTGAAGTGGATGTTTCTTTGTTTGTTTCCATGATCTTCTTGTGTTGAGATCTAGTTTGGACCATAAAATAAGGATCAAATTTCAAGAATATGGGAGGCAAACCTCCATCTCCTTAGGTTGGTCGAAACTTTAGGTACAAAAAAAAATCTAAGATGTTAAGGATCAAAGGATGGCGACGAGATAATGAAATATGGGTGATGAGAATGATGTTGAAAAATGAGGTGTTTAATTAGCTTAATACTCTGTAAAACTTTAATATTGCTGATCTAAGTAAGCTCTTTCTTTGTTACATATATTCTTTGTGGGTGATTATGTTGATTAGTTCATTTTACTATTGTAGAATGTAGACAGAAGTTGATAGAAGAACTAGACAGGATATTAGAAAGATTATGCAAGATGTACCGTGGAGAAACCCTTTCGGGAAAAAAATCCACCAAGAATTATTCTATTATTCAACCTCTGAATTACAATAGCTCCAATTCTTGCTTGAGAATGCTTCTTCTATCTTTACCAATCTTCTTCACACCTGCAATAAAAATTCTCTCTCAACTCTCTCTCAACTTGCTTGAGATATATAGGATTTAATGAACTTTGTAAACTCAACATGAGTTACAATTACAATACACAAGCCCTATCCCTAAAAGGTATGCCATATCTCATGCAAATAGATTTATCTTGTGAATAACAATGCTAAAACATGTGCTTCATCCATTTGGGCATCCCAAACTGAAGCTACAACTCAACCTTCACTTTGGTGATATATCCAAAGATCTTCCTCAAAGTTGGCACCTTTAAGTAATCCTACTTAATTGAGCCTTTAGAAATATCTTATCATGCATGAGAGGTAAATCCAATAAAGCATCTTGGGTGCCCAAGTTGGCTCCAAGTGATTTATAGTTAATTGAAACATTTACTCAACACCATTCATGCAAGAATGGTCATCCCTTGTTAACTGGAGGTAGTCCCTGTTATCTGTCATAAAACTCAAGTTATTAGGCATGCATTCCAAGTTAACTGAAGGTAACTACATGCAACTCAAAATAACCAACATGCATGCAAAATGCACTTGCATTCAACTAAAGATAACTGAACCATAACTGAACTGAATTGAACTAAACTGAGCTGAACTGAATTGAACTGAACTGATCTAAACAGAACTGAACTAAACTTCAAGCATGCAAATATCAAATCCTAACTCCTAGGATCTTTACATGCATTCAAAAGTGTTAACTATTACTCTGTATAGTTAATTGAACACAAGGTGAGTTTCACCTTACCATGTGTGCACCCACATGCTCCTTTTATTTAGGAATAACTGCAAATGTCAATTTCATGATTTATTTCATCAAATAATTAATCTCAACCTAATATTAGTGTTGTTGAACACATTCCAAGAATCTAGGAGATACATGAAATAATTAATGTTTAGGATTTGCAATTAAATGGCAACCTATTTCCAAAAAATGATTGAACTCTTAAGAACCCTAGAGGGATACTGGACTTTAGGACTTTTGGATTTTTGATTTTTGATTTTGATTCGGATTTTGATATGGATTTGATAATGAAATTATAAACTCCAAGGGGTTAGATGTTGTCTTGGAATAAATTTGTCCACAAAGTGATAATTTAACTAAGTGTATGAAGAAGGATGCATCCACACACACTTGGTCAAACAAGATGATTTTGATTTTGATTTAGAAGGATTTTCCAAAAGCCTAGTATGAAGGATTTTTTCCAAGATTCCGAGAGTTGTTTGTGAGATGGGTTTTCATTGATGTTTGAGGATGGATGAAAGTGTTGGTTTTGATCCTAAGTGAACTTAGAGTGACTTTTGTTTACAAGACCTAGGTATTGAAGAACATGCTATACCTCTATGTGAGAAACTCAAAACATTGAAAGAGACTTGGATTTTGACAATAATAGAACAAATACAAATTGGGATTATCTTTTGAAGCACATTTGTAAAAGTTATAGACCAATATTTCCCTAACTTCTTAAAGCATAGACTGACGTTTCTTGAGATTTCTTTGACTAAGACATTTATTTCAATTAACGGACTTTGGTTTTGGGAATTTGATCTTGCAGTAAATCATTTGAGAAAACACATGTGTGGGGTTTAATTTGTCTTTTATCTTTGCTTAATGGATTATTTTTACAACACACACTTTCTTGCATAGATTTTGAACTAAATGTCTATGTCTCAATTTCTTTTCATCCCACTAGGTCCATTATGTGGAAATCAAGATAATCAAGGCAATAGTTCCCTAATGTTGACTTTAGAGAGAGAAAATTGAGATATAAGCCTAAGTATTTAGAAGCCTATAAGGATAAATCCTTAGGGACAAGCAATAATACTTGGACTTTTCAAAGGTATTTACTTCTACTAAAGGGTTTGAAATTTGATGACCTTGTTAACTGTTTGTTTTCAAGATTTTGGATCCAAGCAATGTATTTAACTGACTCAAAGATTGCACAATCCTAGGGAGGAAAAGAAAATATTTGTTGAATTCCCACTTAGATAAATCCAACTGTGCTTATTTAGAGCAGATGATTAGAAGCTTGAACAGAATGGCTCCCCCCCACGACACTCACTTATATGGGTCAACCAAGCTTCAATTATCATGAATCTACCATGATGAAATTTTCATCTCTACAAAGAACCATAAATATGTGGGATGGCTCTGGAGGTTCGACCTCTTGATGCCAACAAATATTGGGATTTTAGATTCTAAACAAAGGTTCATAGTAAGGGAATCTAGTTTAGGAGGTGCAATGATAAACTCCTTGTGAGAGATCTCCCAACCCTTAGAACAAGGTCTTTACACATCATAAAGACACTAGGGGAGAGTTATCATGCACCACTTCCCATTGTTTACAATTTTCATCGTAACCACAAATTTATATAGTAGTTTGGAAGAGCTTGGCTTATGATCATTACCGCTTGGGTCGTTCCCTTGGGGTGAGTGATTTTTCCTACCAAGGAAAGCCCTCTCAAGATAAACAAAAGCAAGTAAGTACATCCGTAGTTCGATCAATCTTTGTTTGTGTGAACAAAGAGAGAAAACATGTACTATCTTCTCTCATACTAGCAAGATTTGTTCAATTTTGAAATCCCAAATTTGAAATGTGGAGGCAATATTTTAGACAACCAAATTCCACCAAAATGCTTTTGATTCTCAAGATCGACGTGAAGCATGAGAGAAGTGCATACACATTTGAATGATATTAGTTTGTGGAAAAGATTAAAAAATAAGAACAATCACAAATTCTTTTTATCCTCAAAAGCAGTAAATGGATTCTTTTTATAGCACCAAATTTTAGTCTGAAAGTTGTTTGTTCAATTTTATTCCAAATCAAAAATCTAGTACATATCTAAGATTCAATTTTAACCAACTTGAAAAAGCTTGAGTTGTGGGTTAATTTTAAATCCTAATTGAATCTAGTTGATCCTAAAAGTTGAATTACAAAAATTTAAAGCTCATATTGTCACAAAGAGCATTTAAAAATTCTTTTAAAACTTCAAACTCTACCCCTCCCATGCTTCTTGCAAATGCAGTGCTGAAAGAAAAATATGGCATTCTGTGGATGAAAAATGCGACACTAAAAAATAGATGCGGTGCTCTAGTGATCGCAGATGCAATGCTCTGTAGAAACAAAGAGTGTGAATGTGGCACAATTTGCAAATGTGATGCTCTGTGGCAAGAAAGTCAGACAGAGAATAAAGAAGACATATGCGGCACTTGATCAAAGGTGGTGTGATAGTAGTGAGTGAATGCAACATGATGTGACACATGTGGTGTTGAATGTAAAAAATGGCACTCTATGGTGTTGCATTTGCAGAAGGCAGTGTCGCTCCCCCGAAGCTTCAAAAAATTGGAAAAATTACATAAAATTCATCATGTTAGATCGAGATGCCCTCCTTCTAGCACCAAAATGTGAGCACAAAACCTGCATAGACTAATAAGAGATCAGCAAAATAATGTCAAACATGTTAGTAACACAAATTCAATGCTCCTTATGATATTCTTCAACTAATTTAAGAGAAAACATGAAATAAACAAGAAATTAAACCAAATGAAGCATGTAATCTAACTTAAACTAGCAAAACCTTCATCCCATAAAGGGAGTGGTGCTCCTTTGATGCGGAAAGAATCCCTTTCCCAATCCCTTGAGAATCTTGATAAATTGTTGATGATTCCAAGATGAAATTGACTATAATCTAGCTATGAAACTTGAAAAATGATGAACTAAGAACCTAAATGGATATAGTGATAATGCATGAAGTTGTGGATCCATATTATGAAAATGATGCATCTATTTAGAGAAGCCAAGGGTTGAAGAATGAGAGGATTTTATGGATGTGGGATAAAATAGGAACCAACGAGAATGTTCCAATTGTCAATTCTATTCGAGGAAGGTGGAGCACATTTTGGGAAATGTGTGAGTGGAGGAGGATGGAAGAGAAGTAAATGTTGTTGGTTGAGTATTTGAAATTCTTGTAAGAGGAATTGAATGATATTTGAGAGGATGTAAGAGGATTTGAAAGGTTGTAAGAGAACTAAATACAGATGTAAGAGGGTGTGATAGATGTTTGAAATCCTTTGGAGGGAAATTGATTAAGAGGTGGTTGAGAGGAATATTCCTTAGAATATGCTTTTGTGAGGATAAATAGATGAATTAAATAATTAATTGAAATTATTTTCATGTGCAACTTGGTTAGTTGACCATGGTTGATTTAACTTCTGAGGAGTTAAAAGCTGGAGGATTTGATAATGCTGATTAGAAAGCTAATTTAGGATTAATTAATCTAGAATTAATTAATTGGAGAGAATTAGGAGATGTGACATTTGATCTGATTGATTTTTAATCAAATGAGGATTAAGAGAGGACTTAATTAAAAGATTTGATTTAATTAAATAAGATGAATAATTAGTTAGAAGAAGGGTGAATTAATCAAATAAATTTAATTATTTTATTAATAGTTGAGTTTGCTGATTTTAATTAAATAATGTTGATTATTCAATTAAGTGATCAATTTGAAGTGATTTTAGAAGAAACGGTTTTATTTGATCAAAATCAAATGCATAGTATCAATTAGGAAATTTTCCATGTCTACAATAATATTTGGTGAATCCACACAAATATACACCATCAATGCATTAACATCCATCAGCCTAGCAGAAGAAGGCAAGAGTATCTTTTGTAAGGCTTCCTAAAGTATACCTTGATAAACTGAAGTAGACTGAAGCAAGTCCCATAATGAGATCTTAGCCGGAGCAACTTGAAGTTGCTCAACAAGATCTCAATCACTAGGTGCTTTAGTCACAGGTTTAGGTGCTTGAGGAAGGCTTGGTTGTTTATTCATGATCTATTCTCATAAGCATGGGCTACTGCTCTATAAGAGGGAGCCATATAAATATTAGGAAAATATTTATCCAATGGAAGACCATCAATAGAAAAAATCCTTTTAGGAGAAGGACTAGCTAGAGTCACATAAATGAACAATCTCTTAGGCCTTTAAGGGGAAGTAGAGACACAAATTATATTTACAGAATCATCACAATTAGTAGTAGAATAATTATTTAAAGACATATTCTCAACATTGATCCAAACAAGATCAAATGTGGAATAATTATTTGAAGAAACATTCTCAACATCGATCCAGGGAGAATCAAATGTGGAAGGAGGTTCATAATTCACTATTGCAACCTCTCTAGGAGAGAGTGCATCATAACAAATTTGAGATTCATCATTCATAAATGCCACATCTCTAGAAGAGAGTGCATTGGAGTGAAGAGTAGATTTATCATTCACAAATGCATCATCTCTAGAAGAGAGTGCATTGGAATGAAGATAAGGTAGAGTAACATTAAGAAAGGTATCAATGATTTCATCTTCTTGTGACAAAATATCCTCCTAATCCAGAGGAATTTTGTGAGAAGGATCAAAGATACTAAGTGACATAGGAAAAGCCAAGTCACCATCACATGCGTGAAATGGAATATCATTAACATTTTGAAAAAAATTAGATACTGAACTAATAAAAGAAGATATTAAATTCATTATGATTTTTTCAGTAAATTTTCTATGTTCTAGTAATTTGCATTTTCGAAGGTCTTCGAAGTAGAATTTGAGGTTAGAACTTGCGTTGGTCCCTAAAATTTGACTACCAAAGGCACTTGTATTTTAGGGGCTAAACTAGATCTCTAGGAGACCTTTCCAATAGTGCAAATGGTTCTAAATTCCAAGCACCGAGTCAAAAGTTATGAACTCGCCAGTAGGGGTAAATAAATGTCTAGTTTTTTTTGAAAAGTACCCTTCTTCATGTCGGGTCACCAAAATGTAGAGAAGGGGGATTTGCTACTCACAAGTTCTCTTCATTCAGAGAGCCTCATGTGGTGAACTACCCTAAACTACCTCAAGGAACAATGTGAAAGTTCTAGAATTCAAAAGAGTAGGTCACAAATATTCTCTAGACAAACTGACAAGCTCTCAGCCAAATGATGGAAACACGAGAAATAGATGACAACACAGCATGCTAGAATCCCAGAGGCATGCTAGCATCTCATATGGACCAGAAAGTGAGAATATCATAGAGAATGGCTAAATGACTATTACTCCGATTTCTAGGAACTTTTAGAATGCAAAAAAAGTAATAGGATGCAATAGAATTGAAATAAAGTAAAGTAGAAAAGATAAAGATAAAAAGAAGAAAGGAAAGAAGATGCTCACAATAATCCAAGTAAGGAAGCCTCTAGCTACTAGATATCTTCAATACTTACGTGCATGATATCTAGAGAAAGTGTTGGGGCTGTATAGGGGTTTTCCTCAGTCAAACGCCCATTTTGGTGCTCCCACCTCCATGGATAGCCAGATAGAAAGAGAGAGTAACCAAAATGGACAAAGCATGTGGTGAAAGAAAAACCAACTTCAAGAGTAGAATCCACACCACCAAGTAGGAGTGATAAAAGCAATCCCCACTTGAGGAGGAGAACCCATATCATGAAGTAAAGATGCAAGAGATAGGGTATATGAAATCCAAAGATGCTCACAAGCATGAGACAAGGAGGATGAAGCTACAAGAGCTAAAGGATCTATAAAGAGGGAGACAAAGGGAGCTATAAGAGCCAAGAGTGTTGCAAAGGACGTGAGAGTGTTGTAAGAGCTTGAGAAAATTTTATAAAAAATAAGGGAGTTGTGCAAGCAAGAGTAAGATGGAAGAATGCTTGAGAGAGAAGCTAAGAAGGAGAGGAAGCTAGAAGCAAAAGAGTGGAGCTAGAAGAAGTTAGAGAGACAAATGAATTGAAAGAATAGAATTTAATGAGGGAAAAGAAGCTTCTCCAACCGTTACAAGGCATCCTAGGCCATTACCACTGACAAAAGGTGAATACAAGTGGAAAACATGCACAAAGACAATTGTTTGATCATTGAAATGTCGCAGGACGCTAGCACGGTGCATGGAATTCTTCACGACATGCTAGTGTCTAGAAACGTCATGCTACAAAACAATGCAAATGGGAAAAGCACAAGGTCCGATGCAAAGCTGACCCATGAGGGTAACTACTAAAAAGTGGTGTTGGAGCATCTTGAGAGGATAGAAAGGCTGATGTAGGGGCTAAAATAAGCTTACACAAGATGCTAAGGGAGTGGATACTAAAATGGATGCAAGAATGTACATGAAATTGCAAGGGATGCAATTTTACAACTATAAAAAGACTTGCACCAAACAAAACATTGTAGATTTCTAACATGTGGATGGTTTTCAAATGAATGTATAAAGGGTGTTATACATTTAATTAAAATTTATGCATGATCCCTTTGTACCATGAATCAACACTGAGAACAGATAAATTAGGAGAAATCTTCATCTCAAACACACAAAGAAGTTACAACATAATCATTCCCAAGAGTAACATCTACGTTCTTTAATCCCCATGAAGATATAAAAAACTAGAAATAAGTTAAAAATGAAAATATAAAAGATTCATTTAGTTTTTCAATGGTGATTCTTTTCAAGGGTTTACATAAAAGAAACATACTAAAGTAGTGTTTTGTCCATAATATAGTAAAGATAAAATAACTTATCTGGTAATAGCCTAAACATAAAACTAGTGACCATTAAACCATTATTGCCTTATAATAATGAGGTCTCTTTAGGACATATCTGTAACATTCTTATATATCCTCAAATGCAACACAATATATTCAACATTTAACTAAGAGCACACTTTAACTTGTTCTTTGAACAAGAGCTATCAATCCAAATACTTATTGTAGTAAATTGTGCAACAAAAACCATTATAATCATTTATTACTTTGATTGAAAATATAATGCATACATTCTAGAGACATTATAGTATGACATAGTTCATCCTAGGCTATAAACTAATTTGCTTTCCATTAAAAAGTAGATTACAACATAAAACTATGAAATATGAAGAAGCCCTAATTCTAGAGATAATCCCTATACAAAAATTATAATATCCTAGACCTAGAAAACTTGGAGTGTCCATACAATGAAACAACCTATCATTTAAGAGAAAGGAGAAGAAAATGGAGAATCCCTAAAATCAATCCACCATTAACACATGGCACACTTGAGCTCCCTTGATCTGCAACCAACTAGCATTAGGAAGATGCTTCTTCAGACTCTTTTACACATTATTTTCCCTCTTATTTTGTCTTCACTTAGTATAAAATGATTTTAACCAATTTTTTTTGCATTCTTATGAAAACCTTTTACCATTATGTAAAAACACATTTACCAGCTTCATTTTATTTGCGAGTAAAAATTTCTCAGTTCTAGGTCAAAACCCATTTCAATGGTAGTTAAAACATGATGTGAACCTTGCACTTTAACATCTGGAGCTTTCATTTTAATTTTCATTTAGTTTGAAATTTTTTCAAACAATTGGTGTGTAATCCTTTACCTGTGCTTTTTTTTTTGAAATTGACTCATTTTCACCTTTATTTGCCTTTCAAAAATGCAAACATCATTTCAAATCTTCCATTTCACCATGACAATGAGCCACACCATTATTTAAGTTGCTCATTTTTCCTTGTGTAGAATGGTGCCAACAAGTTTTGAGGGGACAACAATTACCTGCAATCTTTCATGGCATGATTCATTACTTAAAAATTCTCAAAAAAAATCACCAGTAGAAATGCTTGGGTGTGGAGGAGAAAATGAAGACTTTCAGATGCTTAGAATAGCATAAAACAATATTCTACAACCTCAAACTTCACTCCACTTTGATGGCTATGCGAGAGAAATTCATTATAGGTCATAGAGATAAAATACTATAGAAATAAAAAATGATGGAAACCAAAGAATGGCACTACATTTGTTTTCTCTCTCTTCTTTTAGAGAGCATGTGCAAAAAAAAACCCTTTAAGAGCTTCCTTAATACTTCACATGCTTGAAATGGACCAATAAAAAGTCCATCGCTTTTCATCAACACATAAAATTTTCCTTTGATTATTTCCTTTTAAAAATGTGATGGAAATAAAACTCATGTGAGAAACAAAGGGACTTTGAAAAATCAACAAATGAAATGCTCATCGCATAAGTATAGAGCATCACAAATTTTATTTTGAGCCAACCCTCTAGTAATGCACTGTACGATGAGAATGGAGTGAGCGCATCATTCGCTACTCAATAAACTTTATTAAATTTTCCCAATGAAACCTTAATTAAATATGCCGAATGGAAACTCATCGCTGCCAAAGAAGGCATTATTGTTTTGCTTTGATCAATGCCTTATACTAATGCGTTTCCTGTGAGGTATGTGCTATGTTTTTTTGTGCATATATATTAAAAATAGTCCTTCACATGAAAACTATCGCAAGAGGAAAATGCATCACAGTTTTGAAGAGGAGAGTCTCATAAATGTGATGTGCGATGAGACTTTGAGCAATCACAAGACACAACATTATCACATTTTATTTATGTAATTTCATTGAAAATGTGATGTGCATTGGGCTCAATAAATGATTTTTATAAAGTTTCTCCTCTTAATGTCAACTTTGATTTGCCCTAAATTTTTGCCCATTCACAAGAATATTTTTTGATAATATTTAAAAAACAAAATGTTTTTTAAAATATTGCATATCAAAACATTAGAGAATAGGTAAAACTTTAATTTCTCCCACCGGACAAATAAGAAAATTTCATTTCACACAAAAGGGAACCCATGGAGCTGATTATTTTTGTGATAGAGTGTAATTAATTAAATAAAACATGGGTTTTCCAATAGATCTTTCCCAACAATACAAGTTTTGGTACCTCCTTTGTAAATGGGCTTAGTAGAGGTGTTTTCCACAACTAAGAGACATTAAAATAATGCATTAATTGACCTCAAATTTTGACAAAATTGGAAATGAAGATGTTTTAGGACAAAATAAGAAATGGGTTACCCTTAGAATTTTGAAATTTGCAACTTTTCGAGACACCAAATCTAGTCTAGTTGCAATCAAAAACACATTAAATAGCCCATCATAACTCCTCCAGGAAGCCAAAAATTGAATGGGAATACTACCGTATGTACCAAGAAATTTTTTTGCCACATAGATTTGTATGATTCCCTTTGAGTTGAAAAATTTTAATCGGAAGAGATGGGCTCCAGGGTAGATTTGACAGGGAGTAGACCTAACCCCTATCGTCAAATTGAAAGGGCATAGGTACTTCATATTTGCAAGATTTGAACTTGCCATTAGCAGATCATGTTTGGGGACACATGACAGTTGCAAGCATGGTAATATTATAGATCTTTGGGGAGTAGACCAAGTTCCTTATCCATTGGGTGCTTTGTAACTGCTCCTTTGTGTTGCATTGAAAGCCATTTTTTCAAACTTCATTTGGCAGCCTCAGGCCCCCAAAAATGAAGTACCAGTGCTTACCTCTATCAAACATTCTATTCTCTATTGTCTGCACTAGGCTAATTCTAAAAACATTGCCATAAACTACCCACAAACTAACCCTATCATTGATATTTCCATTAACCATTATTACCATATCTCTAAGCTTGCCATTGTCACCATTAATTCTATTAATATGAAATATGCAATCAGACTCTAACTGAAATTTATAACCATTGTGGAATTTTACCTTATCCAATTCACTATCATGTTCCATTAAATCATTTCCCAATTGAATTAAAAATTGAAAGTGTTCATAGACTTTGATTTGGTAGTTGGAATCATAAACTTTGACATCATATTTAGTTTGCACAACAAACTTAAAAATTTCATAAAAAATTTGTTGTGCACTATGAAAATGACCCTTAGGTGCATCAAAAAGAAAAAGTTCATATTCAAGAACCTCTTTGAATTGGACATCATGACACAAGCACACATATAAGCATTTTGACTAGGCACATCATAACACTCCTCAGTGTCTTGGAAATGAAGATCATATGCATCATCAACATCCCAAAATTGGGTAAATTCACTCATCTCAGGTTTAGTAACAGGGTATATGCAGGATCATGGTGGGCCAAAAAGTGGCAATGAGGAAAAAAACATGTCTTTCATCAACCCAAAAATGAAAAAATACCGTGTTGACTTTTTTTAGGCTTGGGTGTCAGTACACACCACCAAAGCAAACACCAATCCTACTTTTCCATATCAGATATCCAATTTGTAAAAGGTATATATATATATACAAATTTATGGCTATTTTAAAATCATTTGACAGTCAAACAACTTGCGGGCACTTAGTGAGGAGGTTCTTCGCGTAACGGATATCTGATTTCGCCAATATCCAATTTGAAAAGGTAAGATTTTAGATTTTTATTTGCTTTGATTAAATTTTGAATTAGATTTGTATAATTTCAATTAGTTTTTTGTGGATTTTTTTTCAAAATAGGGTTTTTGATTGAATTTTTATGAAAATTTTTAGTTTAGAATGGATTTTGATAAAAAGATGATTTTTTTTATGGATTTTGATTTAACAATAGTGTTGCTTATGTATTTGTATTAAAAATTAGAGAATTTTATAGATTTTTGTTAAAAAGTAGGGTTTTTTTTTAATTTTTTTAAAAACTAGGGTATTTTTATAATATTTTCATTTATTGTTTAATTTTAATTAGATTAATTATTTTTTAACTTTAATTAGGCATTATGGCTATTGAGAATGAGAATGCACAAATTCCACCAATTGAGAATGAAAATCCACCAACTGAGAATCAAAATGTAGAAATGCCAAACGCTCCACCACCTTGCAACCATCAATTGAAGACTTAATTGGTGAAAAATTGGAGCAATTGAGGGACATTTGTGATGTTTATAAGAAAATCCATCGATTATCCCGTATGTCAACCACACTGACAAAAATAATTACAAATGTAGAAATCCTCTCCACCCAACATAATGCCTTTCATTCATGGCAAGAAATCATGAGGGAATATTATGCATGTGGATTGTCTTATGATGATGTGAAAAATATCCAAATAACAAAAGCCCAAATAGCCTCTTTATTTATTAGCCCCCACATTGGTTTGCCAGTTAATGTTAACAAACCAAAACTTTCTATAAAATGGCACATGCATAGGGGCATAGTAGATAACTTTTGGGATCGTTGGTGTATAGTTTTTGATAAACCACCCAACAATAATCTTGATGTACCTTTTTACTATATTAAAAAATTATACGCTGATTTTTTGTTAGGGCATCATGTCAATTACTTTGACATTAAACCCTTCCAGGGCGTTGGTGGAGGTATGCCCCAGGATAAGCCAGGGCCAGTTAGAGTAGTTAGGCACCCACATGTTCCCCTTCCTCCCCTTCTTCTGCCACCTCCAGAACAACATCCGGATATTATGGAGGATGCAACCACATAGACTATCCAGGTCATTCACTCTTTGAGTGGTCTTTTGGTTTCCCATGCTTCTTTAGTAGCTCAACCACATTCTGGTGATGTTGGTGACGGATCTAGTGCTGCTACATCATCCTCCTCGGGTCCACATATTTGAAATACGTGCCAACGGATATGCTTGGGTCCTATTGTACAACTCACTAAGCATCCATTAGACACTTTTGATTATGACATCCAGGATGTGGAGATTATAGCAGATCACATGCAGGGGAGTGGAGCACACCCTATAGAGTCCTCTCCTGCTAGAGAGGTGGACATTGGAATAGTTACATAGGTAACATTTAAGGGTAAATTCATAACTTGCATTTTTAAAAAAATGAATATTAATAAGAGATAGTATCAAGTACTAATATTTATTTACATGGTCTATTTAATTGTTAATGTCTGAGGAGGAGCTCACATAGGTGACTAATAGCACCCTTAGGGCCATTTCATTTGGCCTCGACACACACACATTATGTATTTTTGCACTCACTCATTTATATTTTTTTATTGTATACTTGCTTGTCACTTGAATTGTCATTAATGAAATTATATATTAACTTATATGTTTATCTTATTCTCTGCTTGTAGGAAACACCTAGTGCAAGTGAGGTGTGATGCTCTCCAAAATATGGAGGTGCAATGCTAGATAAGCGTAAGGTAATTGAACTCAAATTTGATTGAATTAAGATTTATAAGATCTTTTATTGATTATGCATACATTGACATAGATTGGTAGTTTCATATGTACTTGTCATTTTTATATATAGGCGGTTGTGAGCTATACATCATTGTTGAAAAGTGTCACAACACCTGAAGGAGGAGGTGTCGAAACACCTAAAGGAGATAAAGAAAAAGATCAGCCTAAAGAGGTATGTGTTTATTTTATTTTGTGCTTGGTAAATATGTTCTTATTACCGACAATTCTATGCTAACTTGGATCAATTTTATGTTTTTTTTCACATATATAGATTTACGTTACAAAAGTTGGTTTATTTGGTTCTTTGAGAGGGGTATATTCTAGGACTCCCGACCCTTCGAAGAGACGTATATTTCAGGTAATCAAGATTTCAATTTTAGAGTTCAATTATAATTCAATGTATATTTATTTTTATATTAATTATTCAATTTTAAATTATATAGTATAACTAACCTCAATTGTGGTTTGAATTTTTCTTATGCAGCTACCTTCAGAGCCAACGAGTGCTTCAAAGAGGCTCCATTTTGATGATCCACTAGTAGTTTAGGATGAGAGACATTTTGGCATGTAAATTTTGAATAGATACCGAGATGGCATATGCCACATATTGTAAAACTTTGTTTGAGTTAGCGTTGATGCCATTTTTGTATATGGACATACACTTGATTATTGGATAATTTGATATATAGAAGTTGACAATTGAAATTTAATTTCCTCCTTATGTGCATGATTAAACTCTTCAAAAAATTATTCAAGTGAGCAATGGTTAAATATCAATGTACAATAGCATAAAAAGAATGGTTAAATAAATGTAGTTTATATTCATATTGCTGATTACATTGCATTGCACATCTTTCAAACTCAAAGCATTACTTCACATTGCATAAGTAACAACTAGATGTTGATAGAAGAAAAAATTTCAATAACAATATAGTTTTTACAAAGTCAACCTAAGCAATTATGCAATTACTTCACATTACATAACTAATAACTAGGAGTAGCTATCAATTGCATTAGTTTGTCTTGGAATTGTATGAGACCACATTTCTTTGAGGAAACTTGGCACAAAAATCACAAAAAATGAAAAGAAAGCACTCAAACAAACTTTAAAGGGGTCTTAGGTTTGCTGCCCCCTCATTCCACATGCTATGCAGCCATTTACTTGCAATGTAGGGGCCAAACAATGGAGAAAAAATGTAAAAATTATATATATATATAGCCTAGAAGCATGAATTATGATTAGAATATCACATAACATCATATAAACAAAAAAACCACTATAAACTTGAATGTCATTTAAAACATGCATGATAAATATTCATCGTTGAAACTTGAATTGTGGTAGCTTGATATATAGAGTCGATTGATGCTAGGGTTCAATTTGTATGATATTGAAAAAAGAAGCCAATTGAGTAGAGTTATCAACATTCTTTAGAAATCATAAGAATTCTTTTAGTACACTAGCCATTTTGATGTCTTCTTGCAGTCTCAAACGTTATTTTGTATCATTGTTACATTGGTCTTGAGAGTGATTGCACATTTGAAGTGTATAAACACATAACTTTTTGTAATATCAAGGATACTTTTTGAATCTTCCATGCATTGCTAATCTAAAAGCAAAGGTCTTTTTCCTAATCTGTATGCAGCCATGCTTTTGACATTGTCAAAAAGAGAAAAACTTTCCTAATGATGCAAAGGCATGGCCAAGTAGTTCTAACTCTCCACATGAGAGAAGAGAGATGTTGGAGAGTACATCAAGTCAGTGAGAACTAAAGTGTAATGTGTTTTAGTTTGTAGTACTCCTCTGTTTCTTTGCAGATGTGATAAATTCTTAGTTCAATGATGCTAAACAATTTTTGAAAAAATAAAGTTGTGTCATGGTTTGCATTCAATCCAACAAGAAAAAATGAAAGCTCACCCTCTTGGAATGAAAATTCTTGTTTGCAAAACAAATGAATAAGAATGAGGTAGTTAAGGTGGTTGAAGTTATTTAGAGGTCACTTTTAGGGTGCAAGGCTTAAAAATTCATTTTAAATGCACTCGAAAAAACTTTAAAGGGGTCTCAGGCCTGCTGCCCCCTCATTCCACACGCTATGCAGCAATTTACTTGCGATGTAGGGGCCAAACAATGGAGAAAACATGTAAAAATAATATATATATATGTGCAACTTAGAAGCATGAATTATGATTAGAATATCACATAACATCATATAAACAAAAAAACCACCATAAACTTGAATGCCATTTGAAACATGCATGATAAATATTCATCATTGAAACTTGAATTGTGGTAGCTTGATAAACAGAGTCTATTGATGCTAGGGTTCAATTTGTATGATATTGAAAAAAGAATCTACAACTGAGTAGAGTTATCAACATTCTTCAAAAATCATAAGAATTTTTTTAGTACACTAGCCATTTTGATGTCTTCTTGCAGTCTCAAACATTATTTTGTATCATTGTTACATTGGTCTTGAGAGTGGTAGCTTAATATAGGTCCACAATACAAAACTTGGTTTACCTATGTAGTGTAACAATGGCATGGGAAGATTTTTCTTTGAAAGAAAAAATGAAAGCTCAGCCTCTTGGAATGAAAATGCTTGTTTGCAAAACAAATGAATAAGAATGAGGTAGTTAAGGTGTTTGAAGTGATTTAGAGGTCGCTTTTAGGGTAGTTAAGGTGTTTGAAGTGATTTAGAGGTCACTTTTAGAGAAGAGAGATGTTGGAGAGTACATCAAGTCAGTGAGAACCAAAGTGTAATGTGTTTTAGTTTTTTGCACTCCTCTATAGATGTGATAAATTCTTAGTTCAATGATGTGAACAATTTTTGAAAAAAGAAAGTTTGTCACAGTCCGCTTTCAATCCAACAAGCAAAAATGAAAGCTCAGCCTCTTGGAATGAAAATGCTTGTTTACAAAACAAATGAATAAGAATGAGGTAGTTAAGGTGTTTGAAGTTATTTAGAGGTCACTTTTAGGGTGGAAGGCTTAAAACTCCATTTAAATGCACAAAAATGAATGAAATTACTTAAAACCAAGTTTGTGAAGAAGTTAACTCTGTTGCCCACTAGTTTCCCTTAAGAGTCCAAAGTGCTAAAAGGAAGCAATATTTTAAGGGATATTTTTTGAGACCGTGATGCTTACATACTCTCCATCTAAGGTTATGGGATCATGTTGGGACCATCTACAAAAACCTCTCTCAGTTTTTGCTATCTTAGAGGCGTTTTCCTGTGGTGATGACTTTTAGTGGAGGGAAAAGTTGCCATATGCAAAGCTGTAAAGTTGCAAAGTGGTACAACTTTCATTCCGCAACTCGTACAACCAAACAGACTATTCCAACATGTTTGGATGGGTACGTTTACGCTAGGGATGGTCCTCTTTTTCACCCAAATACACCGAATCACTCCGAGCTACATTGGACTGGCGATTTCCCTTAAGAGTCCAAAGTGCTAAAAGACATCAATATTTGAAGGGCTATTTATCAGAGACTATGATGCTTAAAAAATATTTTTCTGAGGCTATGGGATCATGTTGGGACCATCTACAAAAACCTCTCTCAGTTTTTGCTATCTCGGAGGCGTTTTCCTATGGTGATGACTTTTCAGTGGAGGGAAAAGTTGCTAGATGCAAGCACTGTAAAGTTGCAGGTGCAACTTTCTTTCCGCAACTCATACAACCAAATGAACTATTCCAAAACATCTAGATGGGTACGTTTATGCTAAGGATGGTCCTTTTTTGCACCCAAATACGCTGAATCACTCTGAGCTGCATTGGACTGGTGATTTCCCTTAAGAGTCCAAAGTGCTAAAAGGAAACAATCTTTGAAGGGCTATTCTCAGAGACTGTGAGGCTTACAGACTCTTTTTCTAAGGCTAAGGGATCATGTTTAGACCATCTACAAAAACCCCTCTCAGTTTTTTCTATCTCGGAGGTGTTTTCTTGTGGTGATGACTTTTCGGTGGAGGGAAAAGTTGCCTGATGCAAGCAGTGTAAAGTTGCAAAGTGGTGAAACTTTCATTCCACAACTCGTACGACCAAACGAAATGTTCCAACATGTCCAGATGGGTACTTTTATTCTAGTGATGGTCCTCTTTTGAACCCAAATATGCCAAATCACTCCGAGCTACATTGGACTGACAATTTCCCTTAAGAGTCCAAAGTGCTAAAAGGAAACAATCTTTGAAGGGCTATTTCTCAAAGACTGTGAGACTTACAAAATCTCCATCCAAGGATATGGGATAATGTTGGGACCATCTACAAAAACCTCTCTCAATGTTTGCTATCTTGGAGGTGTTTTCTTGTGGTGATGACTTTTCAGTGGAGGGAAAATTTGCTAGATGCAAGTAGTGTAAAGTTGCAAAGTGGTGCAACTTTCATTCCGCAACTCGTACGACCAAATAGATTTTTCCACCATGTTTGGATGGGTATGTTTATACTAGGGATGGTCCTCTTTTGCAACCAAATACACCAAATCACTCTGAGCTACATTGGACCGACAATTTACCTTAAGAGTCCAAAGTGCTAAAAGACAACAATCTTTGAAGGGCTATTTATCGGAGACTGTGAGGCTTACAGACTCTCCGTTTGAGACTATGGGATTGTGTTGGGACCATCTACAAAAAAAATCTTAGTTTTTGCTATCTTTGAGGTGTTTTCCTGTGGTGATGACTTTTCAGTGGAGGGAAAAGTTGCCAAATGCAAGCAGTGTAAAGTTGCAAAGTGGTGCAACTTTCATTCTGCAACTCATATGACCAAACGGATTGTTCTAAAACATCTGGATGGGTACGTTTATGCTAGGGATGGTCCTCTTTTTCACCCAAATACGCCGAATCACTCCACGCTACATTGGACCAACGATTTCCCTTAAGAGTCCAAAGTGCTAAAAGGAAGCAATCTTTGAAGGGCTATTTATTAGAGACCGTGAGGCTTATAGACTCTCCGTATGAGGCTATGGGATCGTGTTGGGACCATCTAAAAAAACATCTCTTGGTTTTTACTATCTTAGAGGCATTTTCTTGTGGTGATGACTTTTTAGTGGAGAGAAAAGTTGCTAGATGCAAGCAGTGTAAAGTTGCAAAGTGGTGCAAATTTCATTCCGCAACTTGTACGACCAAACAAACTATTCCACCATGTCTGGATGGGTATGTTTATGCTAGGGATGGTCCTCTTTTGCAATCAAATACACCGAATCATTCCGAGCTACATTGGACCGAGTGAAATTAGGTGAAAAATTGATGTAGACACAAGGGCACAATCACAAAATCTTTGCAACTTGCCTATTTGAGGCATCTAACAAGATTATTCTAACCTCTTTGGATAGTCCAAAACTCCCTTAAAACTTGACAAGCAACTAAATACACATTTCCCTCTTTAACCCCCTTAAACCCTTGTAATAGTGAGAAACTAGTTTTTGTCCAATTACTCCAAAATTTTCTAAAACACTAGACCAACACATGACTGATTCAAACAACCATATCCAAGTTACACAACATATATGAGAAACAACATAGAATCCTTTGGACTAGCGTTGACTTCCTATACATTCACCCTTGAAAAGGCTACTCAATTAGCCCAAAAATGCAAAGCAACATACCTTCAAACACCACACAAACCCCTAAAACCTTGGGGTAGCAAATAAATTTCCAAGAAAACAAAGATTCTGCAATTGGATTCCATTTGTACAGACCTATAACCATCAAATCAGAAAAGCCTTGATTTTAGTGTAATTCTTGAGGGTTTATTGGATGTATCATTTCCACAACCTTTTAGACTCTACCACCACCTTAGAAACCTTTATTTATGCCCCAATATGCTTAGAAAACAAAGAAACTTTTGGTATTTCAGAGATTTTTGCAAACCCTAGGGTAAAAACTCTATTTTCAAGTGAAAAAAACCCACCATTTTTAGACCTTTAACTCTTCATTTTATTTCAAAACCTAGTTCTCCATGCCTTCCACTCTTGAAATATCATTTCCTAATCCCTACCAACTCATCCCACCAATTCACATTGGCACATAGTAGGTGGGATGAGATTCAAGCCATTAAAATTGCAAAACTCTTATTCCCTTGTTCAGGAACCCGTCTAAAGAAAGTTTGAGTTTTGAGGCACAAAATGAATAAAGAAACCCTCTACTAAGAAGTTAGAATAAAGTAAAATATGAACTGGGCAATTGAAACTTTATTTATTCAAAGAAAAAAACTCCTTCAACCAAACCTATCTCGGGCCCTTGAAGGCCTTAACTACATTGTTGTGCCTTGGAATGCAACTCCCAATGCCTTTAACCACCAATATTAACTAAATTTTGAAACCTTAATGACCATTGAAGGCCAAAATACAAAAAAAATTCACATTAATATGACGCATAATGAAATGTTGCACTTTTCCAGTTCTAACTTTACTAAGACCTCACTTAATGGCTTGAAATAACATCATTACAAGTTGGGATCTCCATGTTTTTTTGACCCTAAAACCTAAAAAATCCTCCTAATACATGACCATTAGGACTATTAGATCTCATTAAAGAAAAAAAATCAAAATATTAACACTTTAATCATTGAAATGATCCACAATGATATTGTGGTGTAGGTGCTCCTACACCAAAAATGGTGGTTAGAACTTGCTAATGTCAATGAAACATGGGGGCAACAAGATTTAAAGTTGGATCAAGCTTGTGCAGGTCCTAATAGACATGTTTGATGAATTTATAGGGTGTGTAAAGGTTGGAAACATTTATTTCCTTAAAACCCTCATGAAAGTTGCTAAAAATGAAGTTGCACCCAAGTTGGATTTGAGGAGCAAAAGTTGCAAGCCATTATAATTTATTATATATAAATGGGAGATATTACAAAACCTAGTTCAAACAAGCATACCGACAGGAAAGAACCAGGAAGAAAACCTTCGGTTGTAGCTCGATTAAGTACAAAAATAGACCCCTTTACAAAACCTATTAGTTTCCAAAATACATACCCCTTTACATTTTAAACATACCCTTTATACAATGCCAGACATTTGACCCATATTTCAAAAAACATCACTGGGTATAGATTATGCCCATACACAATTATGACTATTTTACATTGTTTCCAATTTGAGAATTCAAATTTTACAAAATTTTCCTATTAGAGGCATTTAGGGCACAATCTTCGACAATAGTAGTATGTTCACATTCTGGACTGACAAGCACTTGTACAAACCATCAAGGTAGCTTAGAATAACCAATCTATATTATTCTAAATGACACAAAATATGATGAGATGGTAATGCAAACTATGACTATGCCTTGCATACTTGTAGAAAAGATTGTCCTTAAAATCTGAAATAAAATCAGTAACACTGCATTCTTTTGAAACCAACTCACATCTAGAACCTTCACCTCCACTCTACAAAGTATATTTGGCTATCTCATATCTCTCTTTCTCAACAAGATTCTTTCCAAATTCATGTTTGGAACTCTCATGAAATCATTGAACAAAATTTGACAAGCAACCATATTGTGAGCACTTTGCATTTAAACAATCATTTCTATAGAAAAAGCAACCATCATCTCTAGAACATAAAAAAATATCTAGCAAGTCCCTTGATGATTTTGGAAGATGCATTGCACCACACTCCTACAAAATTTCATTAGTATGCAAAGTAGAATGGATATAGCATAATAGTGCATGGTACATTGAAAACTCCAAATGGTATTTGCAACAACAAGTATTACGAATTTTAAGAGGCACACAATAAAATGGATTCAAACCTTCAAAAGTCCTTTGCAAGATTTCCATATTTGGATGTGTTTCAATAAATTTTTTGAACATTGTTTGGCTTGATTCCAGGAAATGTTTAGGATGTGGTGTACGGTCTCAATTGCCAATTATTAACTTTAAAACATCCTTTGCATTGGGTGATACTCTAGAGTTATCATGCCAAAATTGTTGAATTACCTGCTTTACATTATTAGTTAGCTTCTTATCAACATGTGGAAGCCTCCCAGAAAAATCCCATGTATCATTTTGAAGAGGAGCATCTATTCTTTCTCTTCTTGCAAGTGCTCTATCCAAATTTTTATGATTTATGTCAAAATCAATGCAAGTTTGTCTTATAAAGTGAGCTTTTTTCAATTGATGGCTTACTAGGGCAGTTGTAATGACTCTTTGAGCAACTCTCTTATCCTTTCCTTGTTATTTTTTCCCATAGACTTGAGAGCATTAAAAATATTTTTGACAATATATAATTTTTTTCGGTCTTCTTGTTCACACGAATCTTCAATTTGGCTAGAAAAGGTCTCATATTTTGCATCTTTAGCAATTGTACAAAAAGATGGCATTGCTCGGTCAATGTCTTATCACTAAAATATTGGTTGAAAAGTCTTCTAGCCCACAACCGAATAGTTCGTGTTGACCTCTTGGCTTCAAAATTGTTTATAATGTTCTCATCAAATTCAAGTAACCATTTAGGGGTTCTTGAAGGTCTTGAATTTGGAATATGTCTTTCTTCCACACAAGGTTCTTCATTTCTCATGTAATCTGGTGAAACATAATTTACACTTAGTTCAATATTATGTTCAACATCTTCAATTCCAAAATTTTCACCTTCAATTTGAATAATTTCATTCCCAATTTCAGTATCATACTCAACATCTTCAAATGCAACATTTTCATTATCAATTTCAATATTTTCATTCCCAATTTGAATATCATGTTCAACATCTTCAATTCCAACATTTTTAGCTTGAACATTTTGAGTATCGATTTGAACATTTTCATTCCCAATTTCAATATCATGTTCAACATTTTCACCTTCTACATATTCAATTTCTTCTTCACTTGAAAGACCATAGGGCTCAGATTCACCAATATTTAACATACCTTGTCTTCTCTTCCTATGATCTTTATCTTTTTGTCTATATGCTTCAATTTTTTCTTTTGTAAGCTTTCTCTTACATTTATGCTCCCGACGACCGTTGCTCCCCATTATACCTCATAAAAGACGCTAAAAAATCATTGTTTATGACAAATTTGAGTACAAGATGCTCCAAAAAGTTGAACTTTGTCTCTTCCTGTCTGAAACTGCACGTTTGTTGCCTGCAAAGCCTGCAAAAAGAATGTAGGGTCCATTGGAATGCAAAAAATGGGCCATATGGGGTTTTGGTATGGCCCAAAAATTAGATATTCGACTAGATCCGGTATTTGATATGATTTTTTTTAAAATAAAACAATTTTATAATGCTCTCTAACGGTAGGATTTTAGTGCTATAAATTGGATATCTGATTTAAATAAGATATCCAATTCAAATTGGATAGCCAATTTAAATCAGATATCCGATTCAAATTGGATATCCGATTTGTGCATATATAAACCTAATAGTAATTAGGTGGAGGTTGGGTGAGAGAGAGAGAGAGAGAGAGAGAGAGAGAGAGAGAGAGAGAGAGAGAGAGAGAGAGAGAGAGGAGGGTAGAGGGGAAGAAGGGTAGAGTGAGGGAGAGATAATTAGAAGGAGGAAGGGAGAGGGGAAGAATTTGAGAGAG